>JASPKZ010004588.1:97500-697500 GCA_030220185.1 Diploptera punctata
TACTTGATGAAAATCCATATATATTAATTAAAAAAAAAAAAACTAAGATTTATTTGATTTTCATATTTATTAATATATATTCACTGACAGCTGCTTCGGTACACTGTACCTTCTTCAGACATGTTAACAAATTATGAATTGTGTAATTATAGTACATATCAACTTACTGATCTAAGCAACAATACAACAATAATTTATTTATGTTTTTTAATTTAACAAAGGCGATTCATTTAAATCAAGTTGAGAATTTAACAGTTTATTACTACTTTTAAATTTATTGATTTCTACAGCCTCCAAAAGGTCCAACTTCTTATTACCCTATCACAAACATGTAAAATTTCAAAATTTGGATCAAAACAATGATTAAATTGGAATAGGTGGTTAGCATATTTTGAATAATATAAATTTCTGTTAATGCTCTCATGTGTTCATTTATCCGGGAGATAAAAGGTCTACCAGTTTGTCCTATTTTTTTTTATAAAAAAGAAAAATTATCAGGTGTATATAAATTGAAGTGTGGCACATGTGACAATGTCTATATAGGACAAACTGGTAGACCTTTTATCTCTCGGATAAAGGAAGACATGAGAGCATATAACAGAAATTTAGAATATTCCAAATATGCTAACCACCTATTCCAATTTAATCATTGTTTCGATCCAAATTTGAAATTTTACATGTTTGTGATAAGGGTAAGAAGTTGGACATTTTGGAGGCTGTAGAAATACATAAATTGAAAAGTAATAAACTGTTAAATTCTCAACTTGATTTGAATGAATCGCCTTTGTTAAATTAAAAAAAATAAATTATTGTTGTATTGTTGCTTAGATCAGTTGATATGTACTATAATAACACAATTCATAATTTGTTAACATGTCTGAATAAGGTACAGTGTACCGAAACAGCTATCACTGAATATATCTTAATAAATATGAAAATCAAATACAACTAAGTTTTATTTTTATTTAATTAAAAATAGATATAGTCAGAGATCGAATTTTATTGTTAACTTTTATTTTAAAAAGTTTTGTTTGAAGTTTTAGCTATTTTCATTTTCGTAAAATAAGATACATGTTACTCGAAAACTTTTATTGAAAAAATTGTAAGATAAATATTTTAACAGTTATTATTCATGATTAAAATATTTTTGTAACTGTTATTTAAAACAGAGATTGCAAAGTTAAATATATATATATGCCAATTAGAACATTTCTATAACAATTTATTTAAATATTTTCACAACTCTTTTTTAATTCATAATTTAAGTCAGTTAAATAATTTGGGGATTCTTTACAACATGTGACGCGAAAAATATGTCAAATCATACACCATGCGCATGCGAAGCAGTTTACACTAACGCAAAGCAGTTTACACAATGGAATCACGGGATGCAGCCAGCATATACGATATTTAACGAACCTAACAGCAACCTAACGCTATTTAAGTATTCTAAACTGTGAAAGAATGCAACGCCCAAAAATAAATAGTAAGTTCTGAAATTTTTAATATATGTGTACAGTTAATTAGTACGTACGGTCTATATAAACTTGACATAAATAGAGATAATTATATAATAAGAATTATATTAATATAAACCACTTAAATTTAAATATATCTTTATTATACAATCATATATATTATTAGGAATAACTTTATGTTAGCTGCACTGGAACATGACTTTGTTTTTGCTTCGAATATTCGTTAAAGTCAATATGGCTGCCACGTCTTCATGTCGCTAGTATGTAGTTCAATATCATAGAAAAAAATATTGAAATAATCATTAGAAAAAATGTAAAAATCATTGTAAATTGTGGGATATAATTTGAAAATTAGAACCCTAAGAAAAAATTTGACAGGAGTGTATGAAGGAAATACAAAATCGCGTCATATGCTGTAAAGTGTAGCCAATATTTTAAAAAATGCAACATATGGTTCATGCAAGGTTCATATTACAAATCTTTAAATAATACTAAATAGTTTTAGTAATATACATTATTTTTTGTCCACCATTGAAGTCTCTAAACGTATTATCTGTTTTAATATACAAATAATTAAGTAATTCACTGATAACTTTATGTTTAATGCACTTACAGTGTTACATGTACTTTTATTATTAATGTATAATGTAATTGTATTGTTATCTTATTGTGTTTTCTTTTTTTTTTAAATTATATTATTACCAAACATCAACTTATTGTAACGGACTGTCAACAGCACGTCCGGCTTATTGCCCGTGCGATCCATATTTGTAAATAGCATTGTATATATATTTATTTTCGTCTAATAAAGTCCTACTACTACTACTACTACTACTACTACTACAACTACTACTACTAATACTACTACTTTTATTAAAAGATCTACAAATTATAGTTACATCAAAACTTTTATTGAAAATCTTTTAAAACAAAGTTTTTTGTAGTTATTCTTTCACTTAATATATACACTGCTCAAACAAATTAGGGGATATTGTCGAATAACCTATTAAGAATATGTTTTTTGGAATAAAATTAGATGCAATCACTTTCTATTACTCCAAAATAATGTAAACAAGAGTTTGAAGTCATTACGTAACCTCTGTACCACACCAGATGTCAATGAGATCCTGATTAGGAATATGGCAAACAAACAAAGCAACATTAACATGGGTGAAAATGTTTCTTTAGTGTGGTGTATGGTCTCCTGGAACGGCCAGCACTGCCTCACACCTGTGTGGCATTGATGCAATGAGGTTAGCAATGAGTTCTTGGGGGATACGTGGCCACTCTTCCATAAGAGCAATGTGCAGCTTTGGAACAGTTGTGGGAGGTGCTGGTCTGCCTGCAATGCGCCTGCCTAATGCATCCCACACATGCTCAATCGGATTTAAGTCCGGGGAGGAAGCTGGGCATTGCATACGCTCGATACCCTCCACTTCCAGCATGTCGTCCACCAAGCCAGCTCTGTGGGGTCATGCATTATCGTCCATAAAAAGAAAAGAATCACCTATGGCACCAGCATAAGGCACGACAAAAGGTCGGAGAATCTCATCTCTATACCTTACCGCAGTCAAAGTACCACCTTGGGTGACGTAGAGGTCCGCACGTCCACCACTACTGACTTCTGCCCAAACCATCAATCCACCGCCACGATATGGGGATCTTTCACGTACAAAAGCTGGATTGTTTCGTGTTCCTTTTTCCCTCCAGATAAATACACGCCGATTATCACATTCCAAGTTGAATCACGACTCATCAGAAAAAAGAACTGATCTCCATTCGGCATGCCTCCACCCACGATGTTCCTCCGCCCAGTTTCTGCGATCTCTACGGTGTTGTGGAGTTAACCTGGTACACACCATGGGCCTAGGGGCATAGAGACCACTTCCATGCAGTCGATTAGGGACAGTTTGAGTTGACACCCTGCGCCCTGTTGCTGATTGAAGTGTATTTCGCAGTTGAGTTCCATTCTGCTGTCTATTCCGACGGGCTGTTAACAAGAAGTAACGGTCATCCCTTGCTGTTGTTGCCCGTGGTCGACCTTGTCCGGCTCTTCTGTGAACAGTATCTGTTCTTTGAAAACGATTCCAAAGTCTGGAAATCACGCTTTGAGACACCCCAATGGCTTGTGCCACCTCTTGTTGTGTCTGTCCAGCTTCCATCCTTCCTATGGCCCTCCGAACCATTGGTTCAGGTAGGGTAAATTAAGATTACTCCGTGATACTAAGGTTTTTTAGACATTATGTATACTAGTTTTATGAATTTTAAAGCGTTGGCATTGGAAACATACAGAGAAATGATCGTGCTTCAAAACATTCATGTATAAACTTGGTATTTTTATTGTTTAAACAAAATAAATTAATCCAAAATAATTGTACACAAAACAGGTTTCTCCGTGATATTCAGGTTAGTCCGTGATACTATAGAAGTAACTCCGTGATAGTCAACTGTTTTGTTTTTAATCACTATCATCTGATTCCTCACAGCCATCACACATGAAATGAAGCACACGTATTACATTCTGGCACTTTTCATGGTACCAAACAAGACAAAACTGGCACTGGATCCATTTGGCGCCATTTTTCTTCTTCATATCTTCCAAGTAGAGTCCACCACATGATCCACAAACGTCTTCCTTTTTATTTTGTGGATTCTTTTTCTGGCCAATTTTCGAAGTTGAGGCTTCTCCCTTTGGCGATAACACCTTTGTTGTTGGGTCACCTCTTGGTTTCTTCGGAGTCACCTTGCTGACCGGTAATGACAGCACTTCATTAACACTAGTTGGTGTTAGCTCCTCTTCTTTGTGAACTCCTGTTTCCTCGGTTACAAGAGAGGGAGCAATAGCTTCATCTGACACTTTGGACCTGTTTAAAGGGAATATCCCAGTCTTCGAGAAGCTGTTGCTCACTGTTGTGACCTGGAATGCTGCACGATACGCTACAGCTAGGAACCTGTTGAAGTTGTATCTGTCAGGTTTCTGACCTGGGTTCTGAACCATGAATTTTGAACCATGAATTTTGATAGTTCTTTCCTCCAGGCTTCCTTCAGTGGTCTGTAAACTCCGACGTCGAGTGGTTGAAGAAGGTGCATCGTGTGTGACGGAAATGTCACAATGTGGATATCATTAACTTCTGCCAAAGACAAGACGTCTGGGGTGACATGACTGGCATGTGAGTCCATGAATAAGAGCACGGGTCTTGGTGATGGTATGGAGTCAATAAAATGCTGGAACCATTCCAGAAAAAGATTAGAATTGAAGAGGCCAATCAAAGAAGGGATCTGAGTCTCAGCCAGCCTGTCGTTCATCCTGACACCTTTAAAAATTATCATTGATGGGATGTCCATTCCGGAGGCATTGATGCAACATAAGAGAGTGGTAGTTTGGCCCTTGTCTCCAAAACCTTGTTCGTAAACACATTTCTTACCCACACGGCACACGATTTTACCACTTCTCAAAACATAGCTTAACCCTGCCTCGTCACAGTTCCAAGGTTTGTCAGTGATGCCGAGGCTGTTCAACAAAGACTCCAATTTGTCATAAAAGTCCTCGAGATGGGCTCTTGTAGTCATGGCAGCCCTATTTAAAGATAAATTTTCTTGGGTTCTTAAAGCTAAATCATATCTTTGTTTAAATCTATCCCACCAATACCAACCAGCCATTTTCGTTTCACGATTGAATGGATGCTCGGCAGGCATTACGAAAGTTTTCCCCATTTTTGAAACACTAGCACTGCAAGGATTGTCTAAATATTTATTTGCATAGTCTTTCAATGTGCTCCGCGGGATTCCATATTATTTTCTGGCTCTGTAAATAGTCCAATTATCCTCTTTGACACATTTGAGAGCCTCTTTAATGGTTTGAGATGTGTAAGACCTCTTGTCTTGCTTCTTAGCAATTGGTGCCATAGCTTCGAGTCACCTAATAAAGATGAAAAAAAGCTAAGAAATGTGTCGCCATTGTTAAGACTATATAAAATGAAGTATTTACTCAATAAGATTGAACATTTAAAATAATATTTATTAAACACTTGCCAATTTCTGTTAAAAAATCTAGAAGTCTAGTAATAACGTGTAAGAAATTAAAAAATAAATACACTGCACCAGCACAAAGACAACAGACACCACAAGCTTTCAAAGCAAAACTGACAAAGAAAAGTAATATAAACTCTCACAGAACAGCCAGAGCGCGCAGATCGCTGTCATTGTGGAACTACACGTTCCTACCATCTACTGACAATTTTTTAAGTTACCACGAGCAGAAGGAATGCCGTGAAACAGGAAATACAAATTATCACGGAGTTACCTAGTATCACGGAGTAAGCTGAATTTACCCTAAATCACGTTGTCGAGGCATTACTGTCCCTAAGGCAAGTCATTCACTAACTGAAAACTGGACTCGATTTAAAAACAGCAACGAAACATTCACCTCCACACCACCCTTTCACATCAACAGTACAGACACTGCCCTCTGGTGTGGTACCGAGGTTACGTAACAACTTCAAACTCTTGTTTACATTATCTTGGAGTAATAGAAAGTGATTGCATCTAATACTATTCCAAAAAAGATAGTCTTAATAGGTTATTCTACAATATCCCCTAATTTTTTTGAGCAGTGTATTTAACAGTTAAACTGATACTTGTTGCTAAATACGAACAACATTTTGTACCACTGTATGCAGTATAAAAATGTATATTATGCAAAAATGTTCAAATGCACAATTTATAACATACTTATGTGTAATGCAACTGCTTGAAGTTTTGTATTTTGTCCATCATTCTTCTAAAAATGTGGACTGACGTTTAATTTAAATCCTTCATTGGCTAGTAGTACACTGTACTTTCGTTCACAAGGTACCTTGTGTCAATATGTCCTGCTTAAATTACAACAAACATGTTTGTTTTTTTCTTGTCTGATATTTTATCAAATTTCATTACGATCTCCATAAATACAAGCTTCTGAAGTTTTGCATGTGAAACTATTTACTCCATGATGTCCATGTGATATATTTTCATAAGCATTACAGTCGTGTGGAGGTAATTTTGACATAATCTCTATTCATCTTTTCCGTGCACGTCCTCCGCTAACGTAGATTTGTCGTAGGTGTTTAATCTGGCTGATCCAGAAGATATTCATGGATATTATTGTAAAAATATAGTAACAGTATCAGTAATAGTAGTAGTAGTAGTAAAATTTATTGGACTAAAAATTAGATACATACAATGTTATTTACAAATACAGATCGCATGGGCAGCACGATGTATGATTGATATGGACATGCTGTTGACAGTCCATATCAATAAAATACTGTAATTTATAGTGATAATATAAAAAACACAATAGATAATAAAAGTACATTATAAATTAATTAGATTACGTAAAGTTATTAAATATTAATGATATTACATTTTGCTTACATATTTATTTATTCACGAATGAGTCTTGTTCTTATTTTCCGCGTTTTGTCCAGAAATTTACCCAAGTTTATCCAATTTTCTGGGTTTTCCATTAACTCGTAGCATGCCAATCTTTCACGATTTGAATTTAGAAATATTTCCGGCAGCAAGCGACGCCTTCAATATTCTAAATCGTTACATTTTCCTATCCCCAAACTTTTTTTAGGTCTCTTTGTAAACACAGTGAACATTTTCCCGTACAATCAACAAAAAATATCTTGTTGCTTTATATCCAAATACCTCCTCCTTATTTTTCTTCACACATTCTCCTTATTTTCGGTCTCATTTTCCCCAGAACCAACCCATCCTATGTAAAAATATAGACAACCATTACAATCTTGTCTAATAGATCAAATGACAGACCAAGGAATTCTTGTATTTACTGCTTTAGCAAAAGTAAAATTATCCTTATTGCCCTCTAGGTTCTACCTGCAGTAGCACCTTTCTCGGCAAAAGACACGAAATGTCAGCAGGGATGTCAGCCCTACTTGACGGCTGCCTTTCCCCCAAGAACATGTTTCTAGTACTTATTTCCGTCAGAATATGTGTGAAACCCAACTCCATGGTACGGTCAAATATTTAGATCTGTTTAAAAACCTTGATCCCATTGAAAAACAAACCTGCGACTTTATGGCTTAACCAACTATGTTATGGAGTGTCACATTGTATCCTTAAAAGATTTATCTAACTTCAGGTAGGTATTTCGTAATCCTAATAGGATAACCATTTACTTTTCTATTTTGAAAATATCTACGCACTTCATTAATACATAATAGCCTAGAAATTCATCATCACAGAAGATGTTCAATTGCACCACCAATTTTGCTGATATCAGTTTCAGTTTTTCATAAACAATATTTAAGATACATGCACCGTAGCCGAGTTGTTTAGGTACGATGCCTTGGCGCAGGGCTACGGGACTTGCATTGGTTCGAGTCTCCATGCGGGAAGAAATTTTCTCATGGAATTTCAGTCAGTATGGGACCAGTGTCCACCCAGCACCGGAAGGGATTTGGGTAGCTACAATACGTAACGGCTCCAGGTTGGGAAAAACCATCTATAGCGGCTGCGAAGCCGATATGCTGACTACATGTCACCCCTACAGTGAATGGATGATCGTCTATCTCTGTGATGATGAACACATATGGATGTGAGATTAGCAGTCGGCTGGTATGCCAAGTGCCAAGGGAGTTTTGTTTTTCGAACATAAGTAGATAGACTGAAAGCAACTTATTGTTCTGAATCATACCGTGCACCATGAAAGGTTGAAAATATCTAATTGGAATCGTTTTACACGTTACAAATATACAAAACAAATTAATGAAACAACCGAAATTAAAGTTTTAAGGAAAATCGTGGCAAAATCGCCGAAAGAGGAAATTCGCAGCTCTGTTATTAGAGAAGAATGTGAAATTGGACCCACAAACTTCTAGATAAATGACAGAAGACTAAATTGGAACGACCATGTAGATAGAATGGAGAACAGTAGATTAGTGAAGAAAGTACGTGACTGGACACCTCAGCAAAAAAGGCCTTTAGGAAGACCACAACTACGGTGGAAGGACGTCACCATACCTGGGACCTGAAGTGAATGAACACGCAATAAGCTACCAGCTTTCATGTGTTGAGGAAGAAGAAGAAAAGAAGAAGAAGAGAAGAAGAAGAAGAAGAAGAAAAAGAAGAAGAGAAGAAGAAAAGAAGAGAAGAAGAAGAAGAAAAGAAGAAGAAGAGAAGAAGAAGAAAAGAAGAAGAAGAAAAGAAGAAGAAGAAGAAAGAAGAAAGAAAGAAGAAGAAAAAGAAGAAGAAGAAGAAAAGAAGTAGCAGAAATATATTCAGATGAATATTAACGTTCAATATATCTTTAATTAATTTACCTTAATGTTCGTAATGTTGCGATGGATTCATTTTCAATATCCGCCATTATGATCGTATTTCCGAACACTTCAATAACCTCTCTTGCCTCCGTCTTACTGACAGACGTAAATTGCACTCTCTTTCATTTCTTTTCAATCTTCTGAATTCCTACACTCTTGGTTTCCTAGATGTCAGTATGAGGCGGAACGCTGACCACGGACCACTTAAATGACATCTAAACGAAAACAAGTGTAACTAAATTAGTATGGTTCAAATTCTTCCCTGTACGGGGAGAGCGCCTAAAACTCTGTTAAGGGAAAACATGGGTTTACAATACAATTCCTACATTCCTAGTTACCTGGCGTCTAGATTTGAAATGTTACCTTCTTACCACAATATTGACACTGTTTTTAGATCACAAGATAACAGTCTCCTAACAATTCCTCTTCATAGCACTTCCTCTTATTTTTCTTCTATCACAGTAGCCTCTGTCCGCTACTGGAATTTCCTTCCTCAAGATATCAGGGGTTGCCGCACACTTGGCACTTTTAAGTGACACTAATACAAATACATGTTGTTAAATAATTAATTTTTCTCAACAACTAAATTTATTCTTCATTAATAGTTTTTTATCTGACTTTCCTATCTTGTACATTTTATATTTCAATCGCAAACTCAAGATTGAATCAAATATTTTGTAAATAATAATTACATTGTAGACGTACCATGTATATTTATGTTTATTGTAATTTAGATGTAAGAATATTTTTTGTATATATATTTTTTTACCTAGTTGAATGGTAGAAAAGGCTTTAAGGCCTGAACTCTGCCAGGTAAAATAAAACTATTATTATTACTATAAACACAAAAACTGAAATAGACGTAAATGTGAAACTGTCAAGATTTCAAATGATATGTGGAACTATACATAAAACATTAAAGAATAAAACAAGAAGAGATACTAGATTGAGGTTTTATAAAACATTGGCAGTTCCTGCATTACTTTATGGGAGTGAAATTTGGGTAATGACCAAAAAAATACAAAGTAGAATACAATGTATAGAAATGAACTTCCTTAGAAGAACAAAAGGCTGCACAAGAATGGATCGGTTAAAGAATGAAGATATAAGAACAGAGTTAAATATACAATCAAAGGATACAGAGACATATGGTTTAGACGTGTAGTAAGAATGAACGTAACAAGATTACCAAAAGCAGCATTTAACTAGAAGCCAAGAGGTTCAAAGAATGTATTATTATTATTATTATTATTAATGGTTTTTATTCATGTTCTGGTCAAAGATCACAAAATGTTCCTCAAGTAAAGACTGATTATGAAGTGCAAGCGTGTGTAGGTCGCTTAGAGTTCGAATGTTCTGTGGTCGATATCAATTTTAGTCTTGCTAAGTAGTTTCTATCAGAATTATGTAAATACTTCTTCACTCCACACGGTTTCTGTTACATCACATTGTACCGAAATGGACATTTCGATATAGGAATTACGTCTTACTGCGCAAACTATACGTCATTGCGTCTCCATCTCGAGTGTCATCTTTATGAACAGTGCCAAATGCTGTCATATCTATCCCTTCCCTTCCTAGTGCGCACCCTGTGCTATTGCGCACTCCCCCCTCTCCCAATGAACTCTCATAAATAGCTGTGTTTTGTAACATCGAATCATCATCTACTCAGTCATCATTGGAGTCTGGTCAGAGCAGCTCAGGAGAGCTGGTTTTGTTTGTTTAGTCCAGTAAGCCAGGGTGGAGACGCTGGGACACTATTTCCCCCAACCCGAGGCTGGACTAGAGTGAGTGATAATGTATGTATGTATGTTGATTTATATCATATTTTCTTTTTGTATAGATTATCTATTATGATTTCTTTTCTTTGTAAATCAAATATTTATTTATTTAACTTTATATTATATCTGACTATATTTTGACTCGCATTAAAAGCTTTAGTTGAGCTTTCTACTTACGCCTATTCATTCAGTAGTTAGCATAAGTCAGATATCAAAGTCAAATTCCACAAGCTTGCTCAAGCGTGTGTTAGTTCCTTTATCCCAAAGCTTCCATGATTGTATTTTATAACTCAGAAAACATTACATATTGGGAGAATTTAGTAAAGAAAGTTGATTTTCTCTTTGCCTCTATGGGCCCGGGCAAAGATGTCACAATTTGAACAATCTATGCTTTCCAATCGAAGTAGTAAGCAACAATATAACGGTAGTAGAAGCGAGGTTAAATATTTATACTTATACGCCACAACATACAACTCTTTGCGGAGCATCACTTGAATTTTTTTCACAAAAAATAGTTTCCCTCATGGTCACATCTGCAGTACCGTATCTACTTCATGACTGCGACTTCTGCTTCCATCCTTGTGTTATTAACCCATTCGCTTCAAAAGATGAGGTAGACTCGCCGGCAGTTAAACAGCCTTCAACTAAGAATACGAGCTACACTCGCTTAACTCTGGTGTTATATATTTTACTATATTTTGTACATCCCTTGGCAGGGTAATCTTTTATTAGCATTTATGAATAGTAGAGGAATGTGTTTTAGCATTTACCCTTATTGTGATCTCAAGTACCGTTATCTTTTGCTTGTTTTGAATGTCTGAAAATAGACAATATAATTTACGGTATCTTAAATCCGGTTTCTGGGGAAACGCATTGATCATTTAAACCTGAAGCGAATGGGTTAATATTACGTTTAACTCTTAATTTGGGATTGTAT
Source organism: Diploptera punctata (assembly GCA_030220185.1). NCBI lineage: Eukaryota > Metazoa > Arthropoda > Insecta > Blattodea > Blaberidae > Diploptera > Diploptera punctata. The sequence continues at coordinate 109,025 of JASPKZ010004588.1, forward strand.
CCCAAAAGATTTATTGATTTAGTTCATTAATCCGGGAGTAGTGGTGTGGAGGATTTTCCGACCCCATATGATTTTAACTTCGAATAGTTGTATTAGTTTTTGGAATATGCCACTCTGTGCCGACGTAACTTTCAATCTATCCTTCCTCTTTTGTGTGATGTCCATAATCTCAACCTTGAAACACAAGATCTAAAGGTAGGAGTAAAAATATCCACGGGTGCGGTGTCACGGACCCATTATCCCCCAAGTCATCCCTTATGTTTGTATAGATCATACAGAAATTGTTTGTAAAAACTGCATTTCACAAATGCAGCAGAATTTGTGTAAAAATTATCAGTTCATAAACAAAGGCTTTTGTATTGAAAACTGTTTGTCAAAATAGGCATAATATAATTACCATAAACATTGAAAGACGATATACATCTAAGCATGTAAACATGTACAGCAATTCTAAGCAATTAGAACTATATATACATATATATATATATATATATATATATAATAAAATAAGTTAAAATAAACCTTCCTAGATATAATCCGTCGTCCTCAACTTATAAAATATGTAATCTTTATGCATGTAGGCCTTTAAGAACATCCGTTCCATCTTCAGAAGGTCGCTCTTCGCTTGTCAAAGCCACATTAGGACCAGTAGCATCAATAATCAATCATCATACTGGATGTTGTAGCGAAGAGTGACCTGCTGAAGATGGAACGGATGTTCTGAAAGGCCTACAGGCATAAAGATTACATATTTTATAAGTTGAGAACGACGGATTTTACCTAAGAAGGTATATTTTAACTTATTTTATGATTCTCCACCTCAACGGTTTTAACAATGAATTTTATTAGTATTGAATAATAATAATAATAATAATAATAATAATAATAATAATAATCATAATCATAATAATAATAATAATAATAATAATCATAATAATAATAATAATATACTAGTAATAAAAAACAGAAATAACAAGCCTAATAATAATTATATATATTATGCTAATAATAATAATCCATCCATAGTAATTCACGTTATGCTTTGCAGCTTTACTAGGGAATTGTAGATGTGGTAGCTTCCCGTTGTTTTCCACACCGCTGAAGGATGATGATGATAATGATAAGGATGATGATGATGGCCATATGATTTCGGGGACCGTTTGGGTCTTAAATGTTTCCTGACTTTTGCCTTACAGGTGAGGAAAAACCCCGATAAAAACCTCGCCCAGAAAAACTGTCCCGACCGGGGTTCGAACCCGGGCCCGCTGCGTGACAAGGCAGCACGCTACCTCTAGACCACAGCGGTGGACTAATAATAATAATAATAATAATAATAATAATAATAATAATAATAATAATAATAATAATAATAATAATAATAATAACAATAATAACAATAATAATAATAATAATAATAAAATAAAGTCCTTCAAGATCAAATAGAAATACTGCACTAACTTTTTATAAATGATTTTACAATTATTATTATTGTTGTTATTATTATTATTATTATTATTATTATTATTATATCATCAAACGATTTAAAAATAAACTATTGGTGGTAACAATATTTATAAGATTATTATTTGTAAGTCTAACAATATTTTGAGACAGCTTTCATTATTGCACATCAAATGAAAACTTCATAAAACAATTCTAGTATTTGTATAGACCCAAAATTAAACTTGAATCAACTTTATAATTAGTTTTTTTTGTTTGTTTCACGAATCGTAAATTTGGTAAAATTTTGTTTACAATTTCATAATTATTTTGGTAGCCCCTCGTATATGTTACGTTCTTTTTTACTACTTTTATATGAAGTAACTTTCACATTACCACTACTTTAATTTTAGTTTTAATTAACGCAAGAACAACTTGTACATACATAAATAAAATTAAAATTTAGTTTGTAGTGAACATTATGTTTCTTTTCCCTTGGGTCACAAAATCCCCTACGCCACCTCTTAAGTGTGTTTCGAAGACTTCACTTCTCCCGGGTTAAATAATTTTAATAAAACAACAAAAATAACTAGTATAAATTAATTATATTTCTGTCCAATTACACAATATACATTAATAAATTACAGTTATAGGCCTACATTGTTTTGTTTTCACTGAGGTCCGGTTCGTTTCAATAACTAGTACGAAAAATTAGTGTTTCGACAATTTATGTCTAACTTTGTATATCACTGCATTTCCACTTGAATTAAGTTGATTCTCTGCTCTGCGACTGTTATTGGCAAATAAAAACAACAACAATATAATAGCGCACAATGTGCACAGGGGTTTTTTCTAGGATCATAAAATAGTTTTTGGTCTGTACACAAAATCCTTTAGAGATAGCTTTCGTTCGCATCTTAGTGCGTGACATCTTTCACAGTGTTTCCCACAATGTTCACAAATACATTCTTCAGCTGACGTATGGAAAGTCTTTGTCTCACACACTCGAAACTGAAATCCATGTACTGCGTAGCGTGTCCAGGCGTGACGCATCTCGTAGTCTGGAGCTTTCCATTCTGGATTTGTCTAGGCTTAAGTTGAGTAGATATGTAGCTAAATCTTCTCACGTTTGGCTTTAAGTTCTTCCAGTAGTTCACGGTAGGCTTCTGTAGCTGGTGTAGGAGAATCTTCATATGAAGTTCTTCTATTAGGAAGAATTCGCCGGTAAGCTCGTATTGGCCAATTTAAGGGTTAATTATTAATGAGAAGGTTAAGCGGAATATACAACTAATTACGGCAATAGTCGAAAAATATTCTACGCTTACGTACACAACATGCTAATAGCGACTTCGAATCTCGAAGCTCTACAGGAATGCTGATATAGACTGACATCATGGGCAAAGATAACCAACTATAACTGAACAGAGACAAAATAGTGCACAGATCTCCAGAAAGGAGGATGGTAGAATTGCAATCAACAGAAAATATATCACGAAGAAGTACCGCTGAGAATAATAAAACACTTTAACTATCTAGGAATCACACTACTGACATCCGGTAACACTTTTACGAAATACATAGTGAATCGAACAATGGCAGCCACAATACCAATGAACGTCGTCAAACTTTTCACAAGGATGTCCATAAATAAGGTCTTCAAGTTATCTTCTAATAAAAAAATATATATTTTTAGATTGAATTATTCCTGGCATAGTTAAATACATTTTAAAATATCACTTGTGGTTTCCTTAGTAACGCCAACAATAACAATAAGACAAAAACATGTTATTGTCTTTTTTTTTCAGCTTGGATCTTTTCAATTGAACATCAGACATATTGCAAAACTTCCTGTTACTGAACATTGTTTGATGTAAATTACCTTTTCTATTAAGTGGTACTTATTGAGCATTAGACATTTTATGTTACACATTATCATCGCAATCACCAAACAAAAACATTTAAAAGACGTCAACACGTTTCTTCAGCTAAGCATTAATTTTCAAGACTGGGTATTGGATGAGTAAAATAAGCTACTACGTATAAAAATGTCACAATTCAAGGTGACGTCACATTAAATGAACAAGCTAGTTGTTTACTGAATAAAATACTTGAGCATTCGATAAATAATGGAACACTCTTGTAAATCGGTGACCCTAGTGGTGACCATTGTATTCTTGTAGTATGTTATCTAGCTGTCTTTATTGTATAAGTCTCTACAATTGAATGTCTGGAAATAGCAATATTTTGTGAATAAATTCTCTGATTCTCACATTAACAAGTTTTACCGTCCTAAAAGATGTTCAGTAGAATTTTTTTGGAAGGTGGAATTGGGAATTATTCGAATATCCAAAAAAATTGCCAGACAGTAGCATTTGTCTGTAGCCATTATCAGAGATCAAAGAACTTCTACCAGGCATTCGATTTCAATCACGAGTTGATATCCAGAAAGGTCTAGATCGATCAGATGGGAGAGATACCAGAAATGATGCTGTAGATGGAGTGCACCATTGTTCAAGGATTTGGTGTAACGTATAGTTGACTTTGCTGCAGACTATAAAAAGAAATTCACAATGTCAAAAGTATCCTAAATAAATGTTTTGAGATGTTATAACAGTATTGCCATTACTTATATAATGCCTTAGTAATACAATAAAATTAGTTCTGAAACGTTATTGACCTTTATTAAACATGTGAAAAAGTTAATAGTAAAACAAGGAATGAATTAACACACATTTCGACACGTGTAGGCCTAATTCAACAGAATAACAACGTATTTGTAAAATTGAACTTTACTTTGATGTTTGAACAGTGAAACACGATGTGAATATTAAGGCTAATAAAGTTGATATAACACGATTAAATGCAAACTCGTTAAATAATTCAACATAAAACAAGATAAATTACAGTCACGTGTCTGAAACTCGCCGATAATGAAATAAACAAAATATAATTACACCATAGCTTTGGATAGAAGTAATACTGGTAAAATTGAAATTTTCTGATTAAGAACATCAAATCATAGATTTTCTAGAAATAAAATAGAAAGATTGAAAAAAAAACATTTTAAATATTTAATGATGGATCTTATATATACTGTATGTGAGATTGCAAATATAAATAACACCCAAAATAAAATTTATAATTTCGAGTTAAATGTGTATTATTTCATCAAAACAAACGTCAGTTTTTTCTACATGCTTCGACCATTTTGCTTTAAAAATCTCAAGGTTAGAACCAGGGGGTTCTATCTTATATTTTTATTTTTCATCTTCTTCGCATTGAATGGTTTTTGAGAGTCGATTCTATAGCTAACTTTCATGTTTTGTAATTAATGTATATAATCTCTGTGTACTGTGCAATTCAAACATTACAATATGCCTCCATCCATAGTGATTCTGCCCGAAGGCAGGTCCTTCACTGCAATCATAGCATTTTCATGCTATGCTTGCAGCTTTACTAGGGAATTGTGTAGGTGTGGTAGCTTCCCGTTGCTTTCCACACCGGTGAAGGATGATGATGATAATGATAATGGTAAGGATGATGGCCATATGATTTCGGGGACCGTTTGGGCCTTAACGTTTTCCTGACATTAGTCTTACAGGTGAGGAAAAACCCCGATAAAAACCTCACCCAGAAAAACTGCCTAGACCGGGGCTCGAACCCGGGCCCGCCGCGTGACAAGGCAGCACGTTACCTCGAGACCACAGCGGTGGACTACAATATGCCTATATATATACACACAGGGTGCTCTAAAATTCCCCTTACAAACTTCTAGGGGACTGAGTTGATAATAATTAAAATTGGAAATTGTGTCCGCAAACTTAATGCAACCACTTTTACAAGTAATATATTATGAGGCGTGACACAGTACATCACTTGTTTTACAATTAAACTCATTAATAACCAAAGAAACAAAATGGAGACTGAATAATGACTTGCATTAATAATCCCGGATACACCCTCCACGATGTTTGCAGTTTTCAAAATTTCGAAAAATTTTGACAGTTTTTTGAAAAAATACCAAGTCTTGGAATACTCGATAGAGAGATTTTCGATTTAGACGAATCGCGTTGCTATTACTTGTTGAGACACGTGATGTAGCCTACGTTCAGGCAAAGCTTGTTTTGAAACGGCTGTAGCATGGAAACGGTAAGTTTCCGGACATGGTTTCCAATTCTGAATATTATCAACTCAGTCCCCTCTACAAGTCCTAGAAGTTTGTAAGGGGAATTTTAGAGCACTCTGTATGTATGTATGTATGTATATATATATATATAAATTATTTTTACGTGTGTATGTCACGACTGGGCCGATTTTCATGAATTTGTTTATATGTATTTGAGTGGGTCCGTAGTCGATTTAGATTCACAATTGGACCCGGTAGTTGGTGCTATGATCGTGTTATATGCCAAAAGGTTGGGATGAGTACATTTCTTGGCAAGCCTAGCAGCGCACGGCGGGTATTCTTTGACAAATAACACAACTACTTTTCATTTCAGCTCATTTATACCTAGAACATCGGATAATCAGCACGGGGTATTTAAAAATAATTAAGATATTAATTTATAATTATTTTTCGTTTTACTTATTCAACCAAACTTAATATCACGTTTCATTTATTTAGGTGTAGCAGCGCATGTTGGGTGTTTGCTACTTAATTGTTAACTTTAAATCGTTTTTCAGGAATATTAAAAAAGTCAGTTAAACCTATGTATATAAACTCGAGAAATTTAATTTTTAAATAATGCAAGTAAAGCTTATTTTTCTTCTTCACTTCACGGGCTAGGCAAAGTGGCTGTTCCGCCTCACAGTTGTTCGGTCCTTCCTACATTTCTTGAAGCTCTTGGCTTGTAGTTAAATGCTGCATTAGGTAACCTTGTTACATTCATTCCTTCTACATGCCATAACCATTTGCCTCTATATACTTTGATTTTATCACTCAATGAATATATATTTAACTCTGTACTTATATCTTGATTCTTTATCCGATCTAATCTTGTGCAGCTTTTGTTCTTCTAAGGAAGTTCATTTCTACGCTTTGTATTCTACTTTGTAATTTTTTGGTTATTACTCATGTTTCACAACCCATAAAGTAATGCAGGAAATGCCAATTTTTATAATACTATAAATAAAGCTTATTTGTTTATTTAGGTAAACGAAGACTACATCTTTAAACACAGTGATTAAATTTTTACCTGGAATAAAGATTATACGTTTTGAAATTTTCCTAACCAATGCCACTTTCATCGAGCACCACATTGATGTTCACTTTGATATTTCAGTAAATATTAATACATGTAGCAGAGAAAATTAAGAAAATGGATTTCAGTATATGGATGCTCAATTACTTGCGAAATTCAAGCGATTATTTTTGTTATTATTATTATTATTATTATTATTATTATTATTATTATTATTATTATTATTATCATCATCACCATCAACAATCACGGATTAAGCCCATGTGCTTGTTCCGGTCTCATAGATTCTCATTCAAAATTTCGATCCATCTCTTCTTCGGTCTACCGACATTACTGCGTCCTTTTGGTTTGTATTTAAGTATAATTTTGGGAATGCGATCATCTTCCATTCTTTGAACATATACTTTCCATTTTTGCTAGATTATTTTATTCTATTTAAGAGTTTAAAGATATTTAGCTCATTTCTAATATCTTCTCTTCTTCTCTTATCTAGAAGTTTACAACCAGCCACACTTCTCAGAAATCTCATTTCAGCTGCTTCTATGATCTTCTCTTCTCTTTTAGTTAAAACCAAAATAATAACAATTATTATTATTATTATTATTATTATTATTATTATTATTTATTATTTATCAGGTTTCACAATATCTTTCTTCGCCCAATTAATGTAATGTCAGTTTCCTCCACGTCTCTATGTCATTCCAATCTCTACCGTTCAACATTTTCCCCTCATGCTGCTCAAAACACCATCAATCCATATAATTTTTTGTCGTCCTCTTCTTCTTCTACCAAATGACACCTTTTCTAGTATTCTTCTTGGAAACTGTCTTCCGTCATTTTTTTTACATATCCATACCATTTTAATTTTTTGTAATTTTATGAAGTCCACAATTGAAGTTTGAAAAATCATATATTGTTTAATTACACCGTTCTCGTTTTCTCTCTCCTAGAAATCCCAGCTGAAAATCCATTTCTGTACAATTTAATTAATTTATTTACTTTCATTAAAAAATCTCTGTGGGTATAAGAGATACAAATAGGTTATATGTATATGCATTGAAACAAAATATATGTAACCCTCAAGTATGCGGTCGTATGAAGATTGTTATAAAGTAGAATCCCTCGACGATATGTCTCTATGAGAGAGAGAGTCAAAAGTTAGGATTCACTTAAGAATCACTTTGGGTTCACTCGGGGTAGAGCTAATCTATATTAAATTGGAAGAACATGAGGATACTCTGAAGGATTGTATAAATGAAAATAATATGTTCACACAATTAACTTTACTCTTTAATTTTAACATCACTTTCCAATGAAATCTTGGATTAGCGATACTGTTAATATAACTTCCCGGACACTTCTATAAAAATTCATCTTTTTTGATCAGATCTAGATTCAAAGAAATATATTATTCACTTGTATTTGAAATTATGTCACTTTAAATCGTATTATTAATTTATTTATTTATCTATTTATTTTATTACATCTGTGACTGTCTGCCAAAATGTGTATAACTAATAGAATTAAAATATGTGTTGAATATTTAAAAAATGTTAACAGTTTAAAGAATATTTTCTTCGTAAACATCCACTTAATCCATCGATAGTAAATCTGCCCGAAGGTACGTCCTTCACTGCAATCATAGCATTTTAATGCTATGCTTGTAGCTTTACTAGGGAATTGTATGTGTGGTAGCTTCCCGTTGCTTTCCACACCGGTGAAGGATGATGATGATGATGATGATGATAATGATAAGGATGATGATGATGGCCATATGATTTCGGGGACCGCTTGGAACTTAAAGTTTTCCTGACATTTGTCTTACAGGTGAGGAAAAACCCCGATAAAAACCGCACCCAGAAAAACTAACCCGACCGGGGATCGAACCCGGGCCCGCTGCGTGACAAGTCAGCACGCTACCTCGAGACCACAGTGGTGGACATCCACTTAATAATGTCTTAAAATAATTATGTGGACAACATATTCAAATTATTACTAATTTTATTTACACATTTTAAATTTTTCTCTAAAGAATATTTATTTGATTAAATAATGTTTAATAAATATAATTCCCAATAAAATTGTATTTAGATCTAAATCTCCCGCTTCAATGTGTGTGTGTGTGTGTGTATGAGAAAGACAGAGAAGGTAAGCGTAAAGTAATATTTCTCATTGCCATTATGCTATTGTTCAAATATTAATTTAAATGGTGAAAACAGAGCCGTTCTATTCTCTAATCTTTTATGATACTAGCTAATACCCGTCGTGCGCTGCTACGCCTAAATAAATTAAAATTAATATGTTTTTATATTTAGTTGAATAAGTAGAAGGAAAAATAATTATACATTTATACTTTTTAGATACCCAATACTGATTACCCGGCGTTGCCCGGGAATCTACTTATCCCGATCTTTTCTTGGCATAAATAAGCTGAAATACGAAAATTAATGTGTTTTATGTTTAGTTAAATAAGTGTAGGGAAATATTTATATCGTAATTATTTTTAGATGTCCCGTGCTGTTTACCCGACGTTGACCGGGTATCTACTCATCCCGATGTTCTTGACATAAATGAGCTGAAAGACAAAAAATAATGTACTTCTTATGATTAGTTGAATAAGTGAAATTAAAAATAATTATAACTGTATATCGATTTTTTAAAGATTCCCCGTGTTGATTACCCGCGTAGCCCGGGAATCTACTTATCTCGAACTTCTTGGCATAAATGAGCTAAAAGACAAAATTCATTATTGTGAGTTATTCGTAAAAGAATACCCGCCATGTGCTGCTACACTTGCACAGGAATCTACGTACTTGTCTCGATCATCTTGGCATCAATGAAACACAAAAATGGCTATTGTGAGTTATCCGTAAGAGATGAACATATGCTGTCGCGGACATTTTTGTAAAGCTTTTTGAGATATTCAATTCTGTGCACATTAATGTTTTGTATTTGTTATGGTTTAGTTAGCGTAAGCCATTTAAGCGTCCAAAGAGCTATTTTTTCACGTTTTCCACCAAAAAGGGAGATTTTTAAGGGTGTAGTAGCTGAGTATCACAACTCTCTTATAGCCTACGTTCATTCCAGAAAACTCTTGAACATTTTGCAAAAAGCCCCATCACAATCGGATCAACGGTATGGCCGCGCATAAATTACAAACAAACAAACAAACAAACTTTCATTTGTATGTATTAGATAACTCATTTTACTACGAAATTTCCAAATAATTTAGAAAAGTGAACAAATCAATAACGCCAACACATTCTAAAAGAAACGTAAATCAAATATTTATAAACAAATTTTGCATTTTAATAAATATTTAAACGAAATTTCGCATTTAGAGATATCAAGAAGTACAATTTTAATACATGCTATAAATTTTGTTTTAATTTCATCAAAAATCTAAAAGGGATTTACGCATATTTTAACGACATGCATTTTTGGGCACCATTAGTACAAACACAGGAATATTAATTGCATAATATACATAAAATTGTCCGTAATATGTGATTAATGTATTTTAAATTAAATAGATTATCTCTACATGCTATTCTATAGCTTGGCAACAATCAAAATGCCCTCGTGCTGTGCATGTTCTAGAAAACAGTGACGTGTACCCCTTTTCCGTAAACATGTGGTGGGAATTCCAGTGATCACATGATTTAAGTTGTAATACTGAGAGACGTTCAATTATATAAGCATCATTGTTATTGGTTATTACGTAGCATTGTTTTGATGGTGACATCAGTTGCAGTTAAAGCGATATGGATATTGGTACTGATTTGTTGGAAAAGAGAGTCAAATAAACACCGGTATGTGGGCACTGAGAGTTGGGAAGTAAAACAAGGATTCATTTAAACTGCATTTTGTTCGCTGCCAAGCTGTAAAACCATTTTGTATATGTATAATTAATAGTTATTGAATCAGGCGTAGCTTTGCGGAAATTAATTATGTATAAAATAAATCAATTTACCTTAGTAATTCCACTAAACGCATCAGAAATCAGTAAGAGGGAAAAAGAGAATAACCATACCAAATATATCCTATTAAAACCATAGATACCAGTAAAAGTGATAAAATAAGAGATAATGTCCCTTGTCTTATTTTATCACTTTTACTGGTACTACTCTGGATTTAATTGAACATATTTACATCCCACATTGACTGCTAACTCTTTTAGCGAAATTGTCACTAAGATAAATTACTTTATACAGGGTGAGTTACGAGTATTTGAGAATAAAGTTCTTAGGACAATTTTTGAACCAAAGAGAGATGAGGTAAATTGAGAAGGCTACAGAACAGTGAGGTACATGGTCTTTATAGGAAGCCAGATATAATAAGAGCAGTTAAGTCTCGTAGACTGAAATGGGAAGGACATGTGGTACGAATGGGGAATGAAAGGCGTGCATGGAAGCTTCTTGTAGAAAAATCAGAAGGAAAACGCCCAGTTGGTAGACCAAGAATGAGATGAGAGAATAACACTAACTATGATTTGAGAGAAGTAGATTATACTGGTGGTGACCGGAAAACATTAGCTCAGGATAGGGATGTATGGAGAGCTTATGTCCGCATGGCTATGAAGCTACGGGTTCGATAGTGCCAGTGAGTTAGTTAGTTAGTCAGATTGAGTCTAAACTCCCCTTACAGAGTTTGAGGGCTTATAGAGGTGAACAAGACAATTAAATGTAACACATGAACCCGTGTCCGGAAAGGTACCGTTTTTCCGTTACACACAAAATACCACTACAACACATATTGCTCTCTCCAACTCCTGCTTGTCGTCTGGAACCACTTACAAGAAGGGTTCGATGTGACGACCACCGACTTCAATACAGATGCGGTACTTCCGTACTATGTTCTCGTATACACAATCACCAATCCCTGGTCCTCCAACATCCGCCGCAGACATATCTCGTGCTAGCAGGTTTTCCTCGGATTCTACAGGGGTAACATAAATTAAGATTTTCTCGTGACCTCACTAGAAGTAGTCTAGCGGGGTCAAGTCGGGAGAACGTGCAGGCCAAGCAATCGGACCTGCCATTGCACCGAACTTCGCCATACAATAACATGATGTCTGCGTGTATGGCATGGATCAGAGCAACACAGTGCCGATGAAGTACGTATACCTTGTACTGTCGTGAGGATTACTACTGTACTGTGCAGGAGCAAACGTCTCTGGGCGGATGACAAACTCAACTGAATAGCACGTAAACAAACTTGCTGTGGACATAGAAAATCAGGTGAGCATGGAATGACGAATGGACTACCTTAGCCAAAACAATCCTAGTGAGTGGCGCCGAAAATGCGTGTGAGGTGATTTTGCGTGTAGCGGAAAATTGGTAAGTTTCCGGACACAAGTTTCTGTGCCAAACTTAATTGTCTTGGTCCCTACTACAAGTCCTCAAACTATGTAAAGGGAATTTAGACTCACTCTGTATATACACGTGTTTATGTACTTCGTACCTGGCTAACTTGTGATTACTAGTTCCATGGTTCGCGAATTCAACCTGGTCGTGGTCCATGTACTTTTAAAATCATAAAATTGTGAAGAAGGTTGTTTTCGGAAAGAAACCAAGGCCGTGGGTCGCGTGTTCACAGGTTTACGGCAATTAATATAATATGAACAGAATTAGACAGTCCTAATAAATCCAGATTTGACTTAAGACATAAATTACCTTAATTGTTAAAGAAGACCATTAAGTAAAATAACAAATAACTGCACTTATGTGTTAGTAATTCTATGTATCTCCTTTCTTAACGTATTATATCATTAAGATAATATTGGAAAATAAACCAATAGAACAAGTGGTAAGATACAACTTCCCAGGTTGCGAAATAATCATTCACAGCAGAAACAGATATAAATAACAAACTAAATAAGTTTTATTATATAACAGGAACACTAAAAAGAACTTTGAAAAATAAAGCCAGGATAGATTCTATAATGAAATTACAAAACAATGGAAGTTCCTATTATTACTTATGGATCGGAAACATTGACAAGTGACACACAACAATCTGCCAGAACACAAGCTGCTGAAATGAAATTCCTCAGACCAATAGCAGGATATCAAAGAACAGACAACAACTTAACAGAACAATAGGACAACAACTAAAAGTAGAGGAAGTAAACACAACAGTTGAGAAATACAGAAAAAAACTGGAAAGAACACTTAGCAAGGATGACAGAATAGAATACCAAAAGCAGCATACAGCTATTCACCACGAGGAAGAAGAAGTTTGGAAAGACCAAAGAAAATATGGAGCCGGAACAGGCTAGTAAATAAGCTTAAACCGTTGACGAAGAAGAAGAAGATCAGTAAGATCTCAATTTAAAAGTAGGCGTGAAAATGGCTAAATTATTTTGTTTAATGGTCACGAAATTTCATTTCCGTGACGTAATCTGTGCCACAATATCCATGGCTTCACATGTCGTCCAACGGTATCCAAAAGCTAAATTAACTAACTCACTTGCATTTCAGGCATACGTAACTCAAACTCATGATTTTTACTCTTGAACAATTATAATAATAATAATAATAATAATAATAATAATAATAATAATAATAATAATAATAATAATAATAATAATCATAATCATTATTATTATTATTATTATTATTATTATTATTATTATTATTATTATTATTATTATTATTATTAATATTATTATTCTTTTCTGATCCTACTCTTGCGTTCATCTCCTCCATCATTATTAATTCCTTTCTTTTGGGGATTACTTCTATAGTATCTCTTATCATATCCCAAAATGTATCTTTCTCAGCATTGGATTTATCATTTGTAGGTGCATATGCACCTAAAATGACCACTTCTTTTCAAATTATGTTACAAAGCATTTTATTATATGGATCCGAAACTAGGACAGTAAGTAAAAAACAAGCCAACACGCTGTTAGCAGTTGACATGGATTTTTGGAGGCGATCGACAAGAATTCCAAGAAGGGATAAGGTCAGATACAGCACAATAAGGGAAATTATGCAAGTTGAAAAAAAAACATATTAGGGAAAATAGAAGGAAAACGTTTGAAATGGTATGGACACCTCATAAGAATGGGAGAAGAGAGAATGCCAAATAAGATCCTTAATTGGAAAGCTAATGGAAGAAGTGGAAGAGGCAGGCCTAGAGAACGATGGATGGATGGATGGAGTGAAGAGAAATATGGAAGCTAGAGATTTGAGGGAAGAAGATGCTTTTGACAGGAACTCTGGCTATAAATCACTTTGGTTAAAAGAGAAACACTGTATTGTGGAATATTCCTTAAAAAAATTATTATTATTATTATTATTATTATTATTATTATTACTATTATTATTTGACATACTATTATCTTCTCCGACTAGATAGGGAAGTCTGGTTTTTAACTAGCTTCTTATCTAGTAAGAGGAGAATGGAAGCGAACTAGCTCCAACGAGGGATACCTTAACGGCTTCAGAAGCGGATGAAGAAAATTGTTCTCAACGGTAAAGAAGGCGGAAGAGGAAATCTGAAAGCCAAGGGGTAGATGGGACTCCAAGCTTTGGTTAGCAACCCGTCTAGGAGAAGGAAACTCCGAAATAAATCCCCGATCCACTGGGAAGGTGATTTTGCATCTGGGCTGGTAACCCGACCAAACTCATCTCTCTCACAGTGTTCAGCCGGATATAGAGATAAATGATTTACACATGTGGAAAAAATGAATATATCAAGATTACCAAGAGCAGCATTCAACTACAAGCCAAGAGGTTCAAAGAATGTAGGAAGGCCAGTGAAAAGATGGACAAAACAACTGTGAGGCGGAACAGGCAATTTGCCTAGCCCGTGAAGTGAACACGAAGAACAAGATTATCTTCTCCTTAAGCCCTTTCCCATCACTGTGCCGGGATTAGGGCGCTCCCTAATGGGAACTTATTGCCCAAGTTAATTTGGTTAGACTCATTTACCCACAAAAGTCAACGAGAGATAGGAAGTCGGCCTAGCTCCTCGATGAGACATCTTGTGGGCAACTCTCATATTATTCTTATTGCAGCCAAATGACCATTAAGATTAATATAAGATTTTGCTGTTTGTGCTTTGCAAATTGATTTAATGTTTTTATCCTCTTTGTGCATAATTCGATATGGTAACGTTCACACTTTTAGTTGCACAAATTACACTCGCACGATTGGTTTGGATCGTGGCAAATTGTGGTCTTGCACATAAGATGATGAAACCCATGGACTGCCAGTCTTGTTATCACGTGTCTCAATTCGAAGTTTTCTCTTGTTCATTCTCGCTCTATCATTGCTCCTGTGCCGTAAAATTCTGTTGGAGTTTCTTCTCTTTTCTTCCCAAATGTTGTTAGGAGTTGGTCCGAAGCTTTTGTTCTAGGCAAGATGAATTTTGTCCTTAGACCTTCGATCAGAAAGGTCTTCCTTGCGAGCAAGTATTTGTCTCGATCGCGTGTTCTTGGAGACTCCAATCACCTTCTTTAAGTAAGTGGCTTTTATTTTTTCCAGTGTGTTTAGGTCAGTCACTGTTAGATGCTCTCCGATTATTTGTATCCCGTAAGTTAGTTTTCGGATTATTTTGGTTTCGAACAGTGTCATTGCTGTTTTTAGGCTCGGAGATGTGATACTTTTTTTGTATCGTGCATCGCTCTCACTGCTTGTGTTGCTCTTTCAGTGACTTGATTTTTCTAGTGGGCAACTAAGGTATTAGTGGATGGGAAACGATCGGTCCTTTTTATTCAGGCTTCTGGTTCTTTTACGAGGCTGAAAATATTCAAACTCGGGACACACGGCTAAAAGTCCGTCTCGGATGACTAGTTCCTTGAATTTTTTTCATCCTAAAAAAATCCATCGATCGCGGCTGAGTCAGAACTCGCGTCCCTCGGAACTAGAGGCTTGGAACATAATCATTATCCCACCGTTGCCGACCTATTATTAAATATCACTTCTCTTAGGGGCGGACCTACAACTTTGAGGGTAAAAAGAGTCATTTTTTAAATTTATTTTTTCATATAGATTGAAACTTCATCTTTAAATTAGTGAAAGATTTTCATTGATATTTCCATTAATTTTCGAGTTATGTTTAAAAACGTGTAATGCTGTCGTTCGAGTGAGCCCTTTAATTTTGGAAGGGACCTACATATTCGGTAAGTTTGTCGCTTGTTTCTGTAATTTAATTTTTTTCAATACGGTTTTCCTTATTTATAACTCTCAACGTTTTCAAGATGTTGAGATGAAATTTTGCATGTATATGTAGTTTACATAGACTATTTAACTCATGCCCCAAATGGGAGTCAATGACCAATCACGTTTCAATGATTTCTGTTTTACAACCAATCAGAGTCGTGTTTCACCAAATATTTTATCAGTGTTATAATTACCATATTAAAGAAAGCTCCTCCTTACAATATTGCGTTCCTTTGGCAATAAATAGTATGATCTGGTT
This sequence comes from Diploptera punctata, assembly GCA_030220185.1. Taxonomy (NCBI): domain Eukaryota; kingdom Metazoa; phylum Arthropoda; class Insecta; order Blattodea; family Blaberidae; genus Diploptera; species Diploptera punctata. Next base: position 125,098 of record JASPKZ010004588.1, read on the forward strand.
GCAGTGATAAACAAAAGAAGCAGTAGAAGCGTACCTATAGTTTCTCATTTGTTTCCAAACATCGCCGTTTACATTAAATATATAAATGTTTTAAAATAACTATAGTTAAATAATGATTTGTGAGTAAACAGCTTAATTTTATTCGTTAAATAGTCCTAACAAATGCCACTCTTGATTTCCAAATTCTCTAGATAAATTCACTCCTCACTTCGTGAGTCGTGAATTTATCGACAATTTGGAAATCACTCGTGGCATTACTTATGATAAAACAAAATCTACTACAATTCGTAATGAAGTTATTATATTGTATTTTTAAATAGTATTTTTAAATAATATTTTTAATGCAAATTTTGACAAAAATGAGTATGCTTCAATTTAGAATCAAAATAAAATATTTACACTCTACATAATTAAACAATGGTAGTATATATATATTTTGTAGTTACAATATTAATGAGTACAGTAAAACAAGAATCGTTAAAATATATTGAAATTTAGGAAAAAATGCAGGGAAACGGCAAGACACTGCAAAATTTTGAGCTGACATTTTGAATATTTAATTAACCTTAACGACTGAAGTTAGATTGTACTTAAGTACACAAACATACTCACATTGTAATATAGATATCACATACCAAATTTCATTACTAATCTGCATTGTTGCTGAGAAAGAAATTGAAATGTGCCATATTTTCAGTGGCTTAAGGTGTAAGTCCCCCTTAATTTTATACAAAAATTGGACAGCCACTTTATATTTGTAATTAAAAAAATATGAATCGATGTCTTTAAATTTATTTCTATTTATCATAATTTTATTCCAAATTGAAAAAATATTCTGTGTCATTAAAAGCGAATAAAAAAAGATATATGAAAGTATTTAAAACAGTGAAACATTGAAATGGAGACGGGCACATGATGACCTTATAAGTTTTCTGCCCATTTTTTTGTAACGAGGACAAAACTGTTTGCGGTTTTTATTGAGGGCGCGACAGGAATATTTAAGCAGTCTGGTCAGGGTAAATCGACTGGAGCGCCGCCAAGTGGTCCCCGGAGGAAGTGACATGTAAAGAATAACAGTTGAATGTCGCGCCGCCACAAACCGCATGCAGGCACTTGTTGACCACTGCCCATCGCTTTTCTCAGACGCTTCCAGTGCTTCTCCTACTAATTTATTTGATTTATACGCATCGACGCCTCTTAGGGCCCTATACATTGCTGGTTCTCCAAGAAATGCCGTTAGAATCTAGCAACAGAACAATTTAACAGCTCTAATACATAGAACATTACTTAAAGAATCTATCAAAGTAAAAATAAATAAATAAATTGGCGAATCAAGGTCAAATAAGCTCGATGTTTAATCAGAAATAAAAAAAAATTAAGATCAAAGTTAATATATACACATTTACAAACGAATTTATGTCTCAATTTGTCCTTTATGGACTTCTAAACCGCTCAACTGATATTCATGAACATTTGTACATATAGATTTTCAAGTAGACCTGCGATGAGTGTTTAGCAATAATTTATTATGCTCTAAAATCATTAGGTGTGTCCGTTCACCTGATACAAAAATTAAAAATCGCTCTAGCAGTCGCAATTTGTTATGTTTCAGAACGAAACTCAGTAAATGCTATTAAAATATAATGTTATAAGTATTACAAAAAAATCAGCGAAATCTGGCCATTAGAATAGGGTATTTATCTGAAATCCGAAATTAAAAATTGACTCTAGTAACAGCCAAGAAAAAGAAAAGATACCACTTGGCGGTGTGTAATATTCCATTTTGTCTTGCTACCATTGCTATGGGTCTGCTATGTCAAATTGTTTGGATGCGAACAAAATAAACTCATATATTACCATATAACAATATTCGATGCTTGCCTGGACATTTAAGACAGTTTATTTGTATCCATTATATCTCGCATAAAGTCGCATACAAGAGTGTCTGAGTTCGAAAACAGGAACAGCGCTCAGTGGGTTGACCAAGGATGAGTTTGAAAATACCATTAACCATGATTTGAGGGAAATTAATTATACAGGGAATGGTTGGAAAACATTAACCCATGATAGGGATGTACGGAGAGTATATGTCCAAGCGGTTGTGAACCGATAGGTTCGAAAGCACATCAGTTAGTTATATGTAGCAGTAAGCGAAGAAAAATATCAGAGAATGTAAAAAAGCTGTAATCAGCGTAACGTCACAATATAATAAGTAGTTATTTACAGTTATATATTGCAAATTTTTAAAGAGCTGTATTGTAAAATTGAGTTTTACATAAGTCAATCTTTTGTTTACTTTTGGACCATTAAAATATTTTGTATCAAGTCCACTTCCATTATCGAAAACGTAATATCAATACAAATTTGTTGTAATAATAACAAATTAGTCTCAATACATGAAAAACAGCTGATATTAAATTAAACTTAAGTAGAATTTCTAATTCAAATGTTAATCTTCTAGGCATTTATCTTGACTCTGATTTAGTATGGAAAACCCATATTGACTTATTGTCAGCAAAATAAGTAAAAGTTAATTTCTGTTAAGAGGCCTTACTAATAGCTCAGATGCGAAATCTTTGTTAACAATTTTTATAATCATATTTACAGTCATCTCAGGCATGGAATATTATTGTGGGGTTACCAAAGTTATTGACAAAAATTGTACAGAAAAGAGATATTAGAATAATTAGTATAAATATTATTAAAACTCATTGTAAACCATTTTTTAATAAAATTAAGATTGTTTACTCTGGTATCAATGTATGTATTTAGTTATTTGATTTGCATAAAAATAATTTATACAAATATACGTGTTGTATATATCTTCATAACTATCACACGAGGGATAATAATAATATATACGGTATTTAAATAAATGTAAATTCGGTAAAACTCTGAATAGTTACGAAGTGATATCTGTGAATATGTTCAATATTCTTCGTAATGGTATAAAGAATCTTCCTGTTTCAAAATTTAAAAGATCAATTAAATCAGTATTAATTTTGAACTCACTTTATAGTGTCCATGAATATTCTAGCATTAATGGGTTGAGATACCACAGTAATTAATATTACTAATTGACGTTTTCATACACTGTACTTTTTTTTGACAAAAAATCTATAAAAACGCCGTTAACTCAATACCCGCCAACTGGTCCCTGTTCATGAGCACCTACACAAACTTATAAAGCCTAGTTTCTCCCAACAATAACAAGTTATACTCCACATAACGGATAGCTTACAAATTGTTTATTATAATATTTTAATGAGATTTGTACACATCTATTAGGGTATTCGATAAGTAATGGCAACACTGTTGTAAATCAGCGATCCTAGTGGTGGCTATTTTAATATTGTAGTATGTTGTTGAACAGTCTTGTTGTATAACTCTGTAGTATTGAAAGTCTTGAAATAGTAATATTTTGTGAATACATTCACTGTTTCTCACATTTAGTAAGTAATACTGCCATAAAAATGTTCAGTAGAATTTGTTTAGGAGGTGGAATTTGGAAATATTCGAACATCCACCAAATTCATCAGACATAAGCACTTATGACTATGACTTATTCTAAAAGATGAAAGAACCTCTACTGGGCATATGACTTCAATCAAGAGTTGATATCCAGAACGCTTTAGATCGATTAGTGAAAGTGATATCCAGAAATGGTGCTGGAGATTAAGTGCACTCTATTCCACGGACTTGTCAACGAATAATTGACTTGGAAGGAGACTATACATGAATTTCGTAAAGTCAAAAATAACCTAATTTTTTGTGTTATTACAGCAGTGTTGTCATTATTTATCGAATGCCCAAGTATTACAATTATAATCGGCAGATTACATACCACAGAAGCCTTCTAGTTGAGTACTTAATGAGAAAACAAACTCAAGCGTCACAAATAGATTTTAAACAGTGTTTAACTCATTACTCATAAAGTTTTATTCTCCCTTTAATAATAAAACTTTGGAAAAAGTTAATAAATTTAATTAATTACCTGGTCTATAAAATGTCATTTTCCATAGATTTAGATATTCCGGATAATCTTTAAATTTAATAAATCTATAGGTATATTAAACAAAAATATGAAACCTTCTTTAGTTCAAAGACACTCTCGAATCCGTCTCTATAAAATCCTTGCAAGATCTGTCTTGTGTTATTGGAGTGAAGCGTGGACAGTAAGACAATGCGACAGGAGTAAATCACAGCAAGTAAGATGAAGTTCTTGCGCCGAACAGCAGGCCACAACAAGTATGACCACATCAAAAACGAAAACATACTTCGGGAACTTAACATGGACCCCATTATGGATTATATCCATAAATACCAACATAATTAGATACAGCATGTGAGATCGATTCCCAGAGATAGGATCCCCAGGGTAATTTTGAACTACCAACCACAGGGAATAAGATCGAATGGACGTCCGCCAATAAACATGGAAGGAGAATTTTTGTAGGTGTAATAGTTCTTAAAGCCCTGTAACATGTCAGAACATCGATGGTGATAAAATTTAGTCCTCGAGAGCTAGACTGATGATAATTTCATTATTAGGTGCACCACATTAGATATCAACCAACCAACATTCCCTGTTTCTAATATGAGGTTAATCGTGACACAAGAAGATGATTTTCTTCTTCTTCTTCTTCTTCTTCACTTCCTGGATTAGGCAAGAGTTGCCTGTTCCATCTTCACTAATATATCTAAGACCATCTCTTCCGAGGACGTCCGACATCTCTTCTTCCTCTTGGAAAATAATGGAAGATTTTATTTGGTAATCTACATTCTTCCATTCCTTCTACATGTTATTTCCATTGTATCTTGTTGTTAAATATCTTTTCATTTATGGAGTAGATCTGCAGTTCTTCACGGATATCCTCGTTTCTTTTCTGGTCCATTCTAGTGCAGCCTTTTACTCTTCTTAAAAATTTCATCTCGGCTTCTTGCATTTTACTTTCTTGTTTGGTAGTGGTAATCCAAGATTCACTCCCATACAAAAGGGCAGGGACAGCCATTGTTTTATAAAATTTTAATTTTGTTTGTTTATGGGATTTATTATATAATGTTCTATTTATTGTACCACAAATAGCTTGAAACTGATGTGTTTTGTGTTCAATATCTTTATCATACCCATAGCTGTTGTCACATCGTAAATATTTAAAGTGGGATACTTGTATAATAATTTCGTCTCTAATTACTATTTTTGCACGCAGAGTATTTCTTTCACAAAATGCCATTACTTTTGTTTTACTTATTGAAATTTTGAAATTATAATCGCTACATATTGCATTTAGTTTGTAAGCAGCCAATTGTAACAGATCTTCATCATGGTGTAGTAAGACTAAATCATCGGCGAAAATTAAGTTATTAATACTTGAGTTATTGTTCAATCTAAGGTATTTGTCCATTATAATTTTCCATTGTTTCATAATGTCGTCGATATATATATATTAAAAAGAGTGGGCGATAGACTACACCCTTGTCTAACTCCTTGAGATGAGTTTCTACAACTTATAATTATACAGGGATTTTATTTTGATATGTATTTAACGGTGTGCCCGTTTCTATAACATTCTTGTAGGGAAAGCGCCCAGTTGGTAGGCATAGATTGAGATGGAAGAATATCATTAACCGTGATTTCAGATATCCGATTTATGCAGATAATAATTAATACATTTTTGTGCAGAATAGAGATGTATGGAGAGCTTATATCCACGCAACCAGGAACCTCCGATTTTTAGTGCCAGTGAGGTAGGTAGTTATACAGAAAATGTTACATACATTGGTAATAACACAAAAAATGGAATTTATTCAGCAGTGTTTATTGCGATTATTTATACATTGAACATCGTGTAACATTTTCTCTAAATATCTAAATGTATATTTAAAAAGAAGAATGATAAATATGCATCACTATTGGTCATGGATGGCGTAACATGAAAGGCAATTTATTAATATTCCTTCATGTTTAAGGTGAAGAATGGGTCTACATCGACTAAAAGCATTGTTATCATTAGGCTACTTGACGCATTGTTATTTCCTTGACTAATCGATGCGTAAAATTATGTTTGTGTAAATTTGAATTTAAATATCACCAAATATTTTCCTACTTTTTATGATAACGAGGGATGTGAGTAGTCCAATAATAATAGATATAATAATAGTAATAATAATAATAATAATAATAATAATAATAATAATAATAATAATAATAATAATAATAATAAATAATTTGTATGTGCTAAGAACTAAAATATGTATATTCTAGGGAATATGTATACAAAATGGAACAAAAAATTGTTTCAATGTATTTTTTTTTGTGGGGATGTACTTGAATCCAATGTTTTAATTTCAGCTTCATTCCTCTGGTAATTTGTAAAAGTACAGATATAATCTTCAAATAAAAATGTTGTCTGATTTTATGTTTGTATAAGTGTCATATTAGTGAAGGCGGTGGTGTTTGCAGCGGAGTAACAACAGTAGCAGTACTACGTAGTACTTCATTTATTTGATGATGCTTTTTAACTCCTAAGGTCTTTACCGCCGCGATTTAAATTTGAACTTGAAAATGCCTACAAATCTTACTATTTTTCCATGGCGCTATGGGCCAATAAGGCCCTTGGCTTACAAGCCGGCAGCTGGCCTCATTTCCACATGAGTTAAACGCAGATAAGTGGGTTACATATCGTCAACATGTCGGATTTGCCAACCTTTATAGTTAGTTTTCTCAACCTGGAGCCTAATTTTATTTTAGCTTATGGGCACCGGTTCCAAATTGGCCGAAATTTGAAGAGATAATTTCTTCTCCCATAGGGACTCGAACCAGAATACGTATTTTAGTTTTATACCGGGTACGGCGCAAAAGTTTCATTTTCAGGCTTTAAGTTATTTCATTGTCATGAAACCACGACTAAAGGACCCACAGGTTTACTCCTCTTACGAAGGAAGCAGTATTTTGGATTTTACGCCCTGAAAATCTATCTACCCCCTCTGGGTTTAAACCTATTGACATCAGAACCAGAGTAGATTATTCCAATGAGGAGACTTTTGATGTCCTAACTCCTTTCAAAAAACTTTAAACTGAAAGTATATAAAACTATTATTCTACCAGTGTCCACCTCTGTGGTATCGAGGTAGCGTGCTGCCTTGTGACGCAGCGGGCCCGGGTTCGATCCCAGGTCGGGGCAGTTTTTATGGGTGAGGTTTTTATCGGGGTTTTTCCTCACCTGTAAGACAAATGTCAGGAAAACATTAAGGTCCAAACGGTCCCCGAAATCATATGGCCATCATCATCACCCTTATCATTATCATCATCAACATCATCATCCTTCACCGGTGTGGAAAGCAACGGGAAGCTACCACACTTACAATTCCCTAGTAAAGCTGCAGGCATAGCATGAAAATGCTGTGATTGCAGTGAAGGACCTGCCTTCGGGCAGATGGATGGATTCTACCAGTTATATTATATGGGTGCGAAACATGGACTCTTACTTTAAGGGAGGAAAGGAGATTACAAGTATTTGAGAATAAAGTACTTAGGAAAATTATTGGACCAAAGAGAGATGAACAGACAGGTGAATGGAGAAGACTTACATAATAATAATGAACTACGTACATGGTCTTTATAGGAAGCCAGATATAATAAGAACAGTTAAGTCTCGTAGACTGCGATGAGCAGGACATGTTGCATGAATGGGGAATGAAAGACGTGCATGGAAGCTACTTGTAGAAAACCAGAGGGAAAACGCACAGTTGGTAGACCAAGAATGAGGTGGGAGAATAACATAAACTATGATTTGAGGGAAGTAGATTATACAGGAAATGATTGGGAAGCATTAGCTCAGGATAGGGATGTATGGAGAGCTTCTGTCCGCGCGGCCATAGTGCCAGTGAGTAAGTAAGTAAGTATTCTAATGAGATAAAATTTTGCTTTTGTATAAAAATATTGAAAAATTAAATACATTTATTTAACGTTAAATGCTGTTTAAATAATGTTGGTTTAAAGTGTCATGGAGTGTTTAAATTTTTTAATTAAACAATTTCCTTGTCATGAAGGTGGAACTGGACTGCAGTTTGTAGTTTACCGGGTAATAAATATTTAAGTTAGCTGGACGATACAGTGCGGTATGTAAGCACGGCACTAGTTTTTAAATAATGTATCATCCGGTACATGTTGGGAATGATGGTTGATGTTAGTTTTCTAACAATTATCACACTCCACAGAGGCTATGGTCAGTGGTCATTCGCTAGTACGGTTTGAAGTGGGTTTACATCCAATTTACACACTAATTTGATACTACGTCACTGAAAACTTGTTTCATCACTACATCCGCAATCCTGTGAATACATATGAATTGCAATGGGATTTCTATTCTTCTAATGACGGAAAAATATAACTCTAACTAACCCACTGGCACTATCGAACACGTAGGTTCACGGATGCGCGGACATAAGCTCTCCATGCATCCCTAGTCTGAGCTAATCTTTTCCAATCATTCCCGGGTATAATAATCTATTTCTCTCAAATCATAGTTAATGTTATTTTCCCACCTCAATCTTGGTCTACCAAGTGGGCGTTTTCCCTCTGGTTTTCTTTCGGAACTCTCGGACAATAGCTTCCATGCATGTGTTGAACAATAAAGGAGAAAGTCCGTAACCCTGTCAGACTCCTGAGTTAATAACACTCCATTTTCATAATTTTTCTACTAATCTAACTGAAATTAAGGGTTCTCTGTATAAATTATATATTTTTTAAATAATTTGATGATGTATAACATCAAATAGTTGACAGCGATTTACTCTATCAAAAGCTTTAACAAAAACAACAAAAGTATAGCCTATTGCGTTTCAACATTGGATTTTCTATGTTTTTCAATTAGAAATTTCATAGTGAAGCATCCATCACAAAAATATCTAAAAATAACTCCAAGCGCGACAGACCTAGAAAGCCCTTGGCTGACCATCCGGCTGCTGGCTTCACATCCACATGTGTTAATCACAGAGGTAGACGATCATCTAGCCAGTGTAGAGGTGACATGTGGTCAGCATGTCGGATCCCCCAGCCGTTATAGGTGGTTCATCGAAATCCATTCTGTTCTTCACCTAATATTTCTCATAATATTTGTATACGTTTTTTATTGTATTGGTAAAGTCCACCGCTGTGGTCTCGAGGTAGCGTGCTGTCTTGTCACGCAGCGGGCCCGGGTTCGACCCCCGGTCGGGGCAGTTTTTCTGGGTGAGGATTTATTCGGGTTTTTCCTCACATGTAAGACAAATGTCAGGAAATCTTTAAGGCTCAAACGGTCCCCGAAATCATATGGCCATACATCGTTATCATTATCATCATCATCATCATCCTTCACCGGTGTGGAAAGCAACGGAAAGCTACCACACCTACAATTCCCTAGTAAAGCTGCAAGAATAGCATGAAAATGCTATGGTTGCAGTGAAGGACCTGCCTTCGGGCAGAATTGCTATAGATGAATGGATATTGGTAAAAATATTGTATCCAGAATTCAACAAACTGATGCCCCTGTATTTCTCACAGTTTTGTCTACTGTCTTTCTTGTATATCGGTGTGACCACTGTTTTGACCAAATTTTAGGGGTCTTTTGCAATCCCAAATCTGATTATAGAATGGAAGAGAAAACATTGGTGTCCATATTTAAATAATTCTAGGTTTAATCCGTATTCGCTTGGTGATTTGTTGCATTTCTTACTTTTAAGAGATAAAATGAGTTTATCCACTGTGATCGGCTCTGTGTCCGTATTATTTGATAATTCTAATGTAAGAGGAGGGATATTTTGTTGCCATAGATGTTGATAAAAAGTTAACCAAGCCTCTTTGGAAACCATATTTAATTTAGCTGCTTCTTTAATGCCTTTGTATAAAAAATTAAAAATTTTGTAAGTTTGTGGCTGAGGTCTTGTAATATAATTTTCTAAAAATGAAACATAATCATTCCAACTGCGTCGGTGATATCTCCTTACCTCCCGTTTTGCTATTCCTCGTTTTAAATTGTAATTTATTTTATCTTCCTCTTTTTTGGTATTTACAAGTTATTATCTTTAATGATGTTTTGTATACTTTCATCCCAAAAGGTTTCAGAAGCCACGTTTTTAACAATTTGAGTTGTATTTTTTCATTCTTCTTCTATATCTTCAGAAATAGGGGTTCTTACATTTTGTTCGTTTAATCTTCTTTTATACCCATCCATCCATAGTAATTCTGCCCGAAGGCAGGTCCTTCACTGCAATCATAGCATTTCCATGCTATGCTTGCAGCTTTACTAGAGAATAGTGTAGGTGTGGTAGCTTCCCGTTGCTTTCCACACCGGTGAAGGATGGTGATGATAATGATAATGGTAAGGATGATAATGATAAGGATGATGGCCATATGATTTCGGGGACCGTTTGGGCCTTAAAGTTTTCCTGACATTTGTCTTACAGGTGAGAAAACACCCCGATAAAAACCTCACCCAGAAAAACTGCCCCGACCGGGGATCGAACCCGGGCCCGCTGCGTGACAAGGCAGCACGCTACCTCGAAACCACAGCGGTGAACGTTTTTTATATAATGTCTAATATTGGGATCTCTAAGGTAAAATAAATGTATTATTATTATTATTATTATTATTATTAATATTATTATTATTACCTTGATTTTTGGAAGTTTTCTCTTTGATGGCTGTAGAGTTGTTGAGGATTTCGTCATCCATTTCTTCTTCTGGGAGGTTAACAAAATGCATCTTGGTGTAGACAATACATCGATCTTGTACAAGTTTAGCAAGGCAGTCGTAACCTGTAGTTAACAGGGAATGTTAAACCCCATAAACATACCTTCCATAAAGTAAAATTCAATAATTATGATTTTTTTTAACACATTAAAAACTAACCGTATATGTTTTAAGTGAGGGAGGTGATTTGAGTTAGTTATGGTGATAATGAACATTTCAGCTTTAACGTAGACCTATTATCAGTAGGTTAGTTAAAAAGGTTTTAAAAAGCAAATTAAAGGAGCTTGGGGTGAATATTACAAGCAGAGAAACCATTCATACAAATACATTGGAAAGAGGAGACCGGCTTGGAACAGTTGCACGAAATTAGCATAAGCCCCATTTGAACAGAGGGTGAGGTGTATACACCAATCCCACGGGGTGAGAAGGGTAGTCTATCTCTACTAGGATCACAAACGAATAATGGATCCATACTTCATGTCATATTTTATTCATTCTCTGTGCAAAGCTTAATCATCAAAGAGTAGCATGTTATTGGAAAGATGGTTTGAGCAAGAATTGGAGGTCAGTTATTAAACAGTTCGTTTGATCTCTCGAGAATATAAAATTGTCCATGACATAAACAAAAAAATTATATAGATAGAGTGTTACTGTGGTCTCCATATAGATCCGATAAAAACATAATCCGGTGTTCCCAATTGTGCTTTTTTTTTACAATTAACAAGAGATTAAAAGTGCCACAATTTTGTAAAATGTCAACTTTTTAACTTATTATTGGATACCATATCATATTAGTTCAGGTACTTGCTTTCATTTGTTTGTCCAATTAAAGTCATATACCACATTTCCGCTACCTATATAATGTGTATGTTTAACGTGAAACAATGTTTTATCATGTAAAAGGAATTAAGAATAAATTCGTTCAAATTAGCATGCCATAAATTTCACTGATAAAAATCATTACTTCAATTTTATATTTTAATTAATTGTACGTATTATGTAATTTAATTACATGGAAACATTTTTCGAAAGTAATGGAATTACTTTATTTCACAATTTTTTTAAAATCTGTATACAATTATATTAGTTAGAAAAATAAAACGAATATTTTAATTGATAATAAATAAATAATCATTATTATGTTAGTATAGTCCACCGCTGTGGTCTCGAGGTAGCGTGCTGCCCGGATTCGATCCCCGGTCGGGGCAGTTTTTCTGAGTGAGGTTTTTCCTCACCTGTAAGACAAATGTCAGGAAAACTTTAAGGCCCAAACAGTCCCCGAAATCATATGGCCATCATCATCATCCTTATCATCTCATCTTCATCATCATCCTACACCGGTGTGGAAAGAAACGGGACCCTACCACACCTACAATTCCGTAGTAAAGCTGCAAAGAATAGCATGGAAATGCTATGATTGCAGCGAAATACCTGCCCTCGGGCAGAATTACTATGGATTGATGTTAGTATAGTTTTATTGTAATAATATTTAAATTGACTATTTAACTCATGCCCCAAATGGGAGTCAATGACCAATCACGTTTCAATTATTTCTGTTTTACAACCAATCGGAGTCGTGTTTCACTAAATATTTATCAGTGTTATAATTACCATATTAAAGAAAGCTCCTCCTTACAATATTGCGTTCCTTTGGCAATAAATAGTATGATCTCGTTGCAGTGATAAACAAAAGAAGCAGTAGAAGCGTACCTATCGTTTCTCATTTGTTTTCAAACATCGCCGTTTACATTAAATATATAAATATTTTAAAATAACTATAGTTAAATAATGATTTGTGAGTAAACATCTTAATTTTAATCGTTAAATAGTCCTAACAAATGCCACTCTTGATTTCCAAATTCTCTAGATAAATTCACTCCTCACTTCGTGAGTCGTGAATTTATCGATAATTTGGAAATCACTCGTGGCATTACTTATGAATACGTTTCCGCCATAAATATAGCTAGACCATATTATTAAAAACATAATAGGCTATATTTTTCTAATATTAAGTGCAGTTCTAAATAAAATATATAAATATATAAAAATCGTATTACATTTAGAGGATTGTGACGAATTGTTGGACTGGATTTGAATTTCTCGGGCGGCGACGGGAATCGGGTCTCGATTTAACTGGTGGAAATAGATCGTTCGTCGCCCACTCAGGATTGGCTGGGCTCGCGGTACAATTTAAGTTGGAATATATCTAACTTGCAATTATCAATAATTGCAATTTTTTACATATATTTTCACATGCGTCTGTGCTTCTGTTTTGAAAATGTGAAACTCGAGTCTTGATCCTAGAAGTGTCTCGGTTCAGGTTTCAAATTATTCTTCCCTTGCATATATTGGAGGATGCGACGGTCGGGCGAGTCAGTCATGTCCAAGATATGGAAAAGTAAACGCAATCTAAGAGTATAGACAAGAAGATGGGAAACCGTCAGCGAGTATAAAGAACTGGCTGTTAAAATAAATTGTGAAGACAGACTTTATTAGCTGTAAATTAATTGTGTGAGGTAAGTGAATTTTTATGAAATAAATAATGAGAACTTGGAAATGTTTGTAAAAATCTCTGGAGTTAATTGTAGGAATTCAAACTGAATCCTGCGCGATCGATATCCGCGGAAATATTTAATTCTCCTGTAGATATAAATATTATTTTTTGCTCGATAGTGCTTTTGTCGAACTTACAGCGACCATGATTGAAAGTTCAACTTCCTATATTTCGGGGTTGCCAACCTAAATAACTATACTGAAATAAAATGAGTATACTGTAATATTACATATTACAAACACGCGTGTGGGAAGTAAAACCATTTCCCTCTATGTTTACTACATACAATGTATAAACAAAAAATAATCAAAAGGTAGTGTTGGTATACTGACGTTATACGAAATATATCACTGCATTTTAAATGAACTGAACTTTATTTGAAACAAAATAAAGCAATAAATACGTCCCTGTCACCATTTTATCACTAAATTGGTCTCATGGCTTCCTGTTGTTTAAACTAATAAACAGTGTTCACACTGTTAACGTTAGTCAGTTGTTTATAATGAACGCAAATATTTCCAACAAAGATGTTATTATTTTATTATTATTTATTATTTTGAATACACCATCGCGCAAAAAAAAAATGTACAACGCATGTTTGTGAAGTGTTTTACAGAATCTTGGAAATTAAAAACCTCACTATCGCTCGGTTTTTAAATATTTTCCTGAATTCAGTAAAAGAACTTCCCAACCTCGCATCGTAAACTACTTTTAAACTATTTTCTACCTGTTAAATAATATTCATGATATTATAATTCTTATTTCACATTATATTAATTTTATCTCACTTTTTAAAATTTGTAATAAATCTATTTCATTTGACTTTTTTTAAATTTTAAAGAAAGTTAAATACATTTTTAGGATCTGTGGTCTCGGGGTAGCGTCGCTGCCTCGTACGCAGCGGACCGACGTACGATCACCGATCGGGACAAATTTCATGGGTGATGTTCTTTTTTGGGGGGGTTCCGTCACCTATAAGACATATGTAAGGAAACGTTAAGGCCCAAGACTCCCCGAACATCATCTGGCCATCATAATTATCTTTATCATATTCGCCATGCTTAGTATGCATTTGCGTATGAATTGTATATTTCACTTAATGTTGTGTTGTCTCGGAGGAGGCCCTTTCATTGAGCCTTGTGCATGTGTGGTCAAAAACATATGTGTGTGATACATAGTTTTTAAATTCCTCTCCCGACAGGCTGTCATTGAAAGGCCTGGGTGGCGTGTGGCATGTAAAAAGTACCTATAAGGTGAGAGGTTAAACTTAGTAAATGGAAGGTAGTATGTGTAAGACACCTTATTATGGTCTTAATTAATTTATTCTTTCATTATTTACACCAGTAATTGCTTGTATTTCACATATAACTAACTCACTGGCACTATCGAACCCATAAATTCATGGCCGCGCGGATATAAGCTCTCCATACACCCCTATCCTAAGCTATTTGACCTCCGGAAAATCTTACCTCAATGGAACCCATGTCCGTATTTCTTGACGGTTGTATTTTTACGGTGAAATATAGTCACCCTTTCGACCAAGGTACTTTTTTGGTCTGGCTTATCACCTTCGACTAGTCTGGCATGGGTAACCCTATCGGCAGCAATGCTACCGCCGGCATAGCTCTCGGGATCATTTTAAGCATGCAAGCCACTCCACCACGACAAGGTAAAGATATCATGGAGGGTTGTATTTCATATAACTATTTTTTATCTGTTATTTGTAATACACTAAACAAAACTAATTATATAAACAAACAAATATTCATAAATGAATAAATAAATAACAAAACAATCTCTCACAAAATGCGTGGATAATATCGACACCGTTATTCTTCTTCATAAAATAAAATATCCTCAACTCGTGTCCAACTCAGGATCGGGTCGAGGAATGAAATGAAGTTCCTATATTGATAGGGTATGTGAACTATAAGGGAGTCGGCCGACCACATCGTGACACTGGTGGATGAATGAAATCAAACGAAATGAGAATGTATAAATAGTGGAATGAAATTTGTGGCAGGGAAAAACAGGAGAAACCCGAGAAAAACCTGTCCAACCTCCGTATCGTCCCCCACTAAACACATATGAAGTGACCAGGACTCGATCTCGGGACTCCAGCGTTGAGAGGCCAGCGACTAACCGCTTGCGCCATGGAGCCGCCCATTCTAGATTACACATTTTCTTTATTACATAAAACATCGGTATTGTCAGCAGAAATTCCCGTGAACAGTTGTTATGTAGGCCCTACGTATTATTTTATTTAATATTTTTAAATGTCAGTTTCTATAATTGTACTTATTAGCAGATAGTTATAGACTACGGCGAGAAATATCTATTCCGAATATGTTTTCAAATTGTGACATAAAACTAAAGATAAATGTGAATATTATAGTAAAATAAATGGAAGGCATCTATACTGCATTACCTTATCGTTCCTGCATTTTGTAGAGTCTATAGTATTTTTTATGTTTTGGTTTTTGTAATTTTTTATTTTCATCATCATCATAGTACATTCACGAATTTAGGCCATTTGTTGACCTGTTTCGGCCTCAAAAGAAACACCATCCAGAAGTCTTTTGAGTGGACGTCCTGGTCTTCTTCTTCCTGCAGGTTGATATATTAGTTTGGGTATTCTGTGATCTTCCATTCGATGAACATGTTGTACCCATCTTGACTTATAATCAGAAATTTTGTTTTCTAAAGATTCCATATGTAATTCTTCTAAGATGTCTTCATTTTTTTGTGATCTACTAGTGTGACCAGTTTGGGTAGTTAACATGAGTACCGACCAATTTTAACACAATTTGACCCCATGTTACCCCTTAAACTGGATGGATTATCGTTCACCTTTGCTATTGACAGATATGGATGTGGGGGCAACTACCTAATTTTAGGTTAAATATCTGAAACTACGTAGCAAAATAAAATGCCAAAGGTAAAAATTAAACAAAATTCCCATTTTATAATTCTCAGAGCCTACATCGTCTATTGGTCATTAGGTCTAAAAGAGAAAGATCACAAGTAGGCCTTTCTATGATTCCAGCTAATGGAATGAGGAATGGTTAGAGTGACTAGCCCTATGCTCTGGCAGATATTTCTACCAGGAAAATACTTTTAATTTAACAATTTAGAATAGGAACTAAATAAAATAATCATTAGTTTCCTTAAAAATGAGATTTATAAAATTATGGAAAGAAATATAAACCATGCCCAAATAAAAAGCCAGATGCAAAATAAAAAATAATAAAATACAAAATTTCAATTCCTTCTGGATTTTTTCGTGTTGAGACTTGAAAGTAGTTTTGAAGTTCCTTAGGACAGGTTACTGGCCCGACGCTAAGTAGTCCAGTGGTAGGGCTGCTACCTTTTAGACTCTGGAAAGACATTAGGATACCGCATTTACTCAGTACCTGATGGGAACGGTTATACCGCCGTTCCATCAGGTACTGAGTAAATGCGGTATCCTAATGTCTGTCCAGAGTCTAAAAAGGTAGCAGCCCTACCACTGGACTACTTAGCGTCGGGCCAGTAACCTGTCCTAAGGAACTTCAAAACTACTTTCAAGTCTCAACACGAAAAAATCCAGAAGGAATTGAAATTTTGTATTTTATTATTTTTTATTTTGCATCTGGCTTTTTATTTGGGCATGGTTTATATTTCTTTCCATAATTTTATAAATCTCATTTTTAAGGAAACTAATGATTATTTTATTTAGTTCCTATTCTAAATTGTTAAATTAAAAGTATTTTCCTGGTAGAAATATCTGCCAGAGCATAGGGCTAGTCACTCTAACCATTCCTCATTCCATTAGCTGGAATCATAGAAAGGCCTACTTGTGATCTTTCTCTTATTAGACCTAATGACCAATAGACGATGTAGGCTCTGAGAATTATAAAATGGGAATTTTGTTTAATTTTTACCTTTGGCATTCTATTTTGCTACGTAGTTTCAGATATTTGACCTAAAATTAGGTAGTTGCCCCCACATCCATATCTGTCAATAGCAAAGGTGAACGATAATCCATCCAGTTTAAGGGGTAACATGGGGTCAAATTGTGTTAAAATTGGTTTTATCAGTCGGTACTCATGTTAACTACCCAAACTGGTTTTCTCAACCTTACGTTGGTAGTGTTCGAGCCTTTGGCATGGATTCCCCTGAAGTAGTCCCCGCCCAGAGAACCGAATGGGGGACTATATTACATCCGGAAAATTTTATCCCAATGGAACCCATGTCCGCGTTTCTTGACGGTTGTATTTTTACGGTGAAAGATCATCTCTCTCTTTCGACCAAGGTACTTTTTTCGTCTGGGTTATCACTTTCGACTAGTCCGCCATGGGTAGCAGTAATGCTACCACCGGCATAGCTATCGGGATAATTTAAGCACGCAAGCCACTCCACCACAAGGTAAATATACCATGGAGGATTATGTTGGTTACGTTGGTAGTACATATCCAAATTACTTTGAATACTGTGTGAACATCGATTTCATATATTGGCTGAAATTCCATGATAATTTTCAGATATTAACAGTATATACTGTTCCAACAATAAATGTAAGCATACATTTAATAAATTACAATTAGTAGATTCTTGTTAAACATTATGTGCATCTCTAATAAAACAGAAAGCTCAAAATTTTAACAACACCTAGATAATAAATTTGTTATGATATTGGGCTATAAGCTTTTGTTCTGTTCACTATACACATGAAAATTAATTTAACTTAATTTGCAACAAAAAAATAGATAACTAGAATAATTATCATAAAGAAATTTGTATCATCGATAGTATTACAACTAACTCACTGGCACTATCGAATCAGCGAAATTACGGTCGCGCTGACATAAGCTCTTCACACATATCCCCTTTCAATTTTCTTATTCTAAACAAGAATTTACTGTTTCCCTCTGAGCTCGACCCCCATCCTTCCATAATATCCCACCACCTCTACCTTTCACGATCCTACCTCAGATATCTAAGTTTTACTGTCTCTTTACAAAATGGCAAAATATATGGCCAATTTTCCGCCTCATTTTCGTCCTTGCTCCTTAAGTTATGAACTATTCATTACCGTCAATCAGAATCACACAATAATATTTCTATCATCTCCATCTAAAGCATCAGGGTACCTCCATCTCCTCGAAGGAAATTTGAGATCTCACTGTAGGGTGAGTGATATTGCAGACCTTAAACTGACTCTAAGTTCTGCTTGTCGACATCAATTAGCCTCTCCTTAAATTTCCTCCAACAATTCTATTAATTCTGTTACCCCGCTCCCATATCCATACCATCCCTATGCCATCCATAGCCAATAACCGTATCCACAAAATATATTTGCATTCTTTGTTCCTTTCTAACATACCTGAGTTATAAACTGTATCACATCTATACCGCCGCAGTGATAGCAACCATCAAAGAAAAACAAATCATATTATGAGTATTCTGGCCTATGATTGCCTATTAGTTCTGTATGGAATTCCAAATACGGTAGATATATTTAGCTTTAATTTGCCGTTTTCTTAAACAGGATTATCCCTCAGGTCATTTCGAACCTTGCGTGAGAATTGAAAGTAATTCTAATATATTGCCTGGCGGAGTAAAGTGATGGGGTTTCAATCCATGCAGCATTTAGTCTGCAAGTGATGTTATGGTTATACCGCCCCAATACTCGGTCTCCAGAGCCTCACCTGTTATAAGCAGGTTGCACCTTGGGCATGTTGAGGTTAGGTTTTTGATGGGAGAGGTTTTAGAATGCGTTTCCTCATTGTCCAGCAGGAAAGAGATCTCTGGGCCGTCCAAAGAAGCGCTGGATACAAATTTCATTAATGAGATTGAAATAGGCCCCTACACCTAAAACTTGTACGGATGAGTAAGAAGATATTTAGTTTTCTGTCTACCGCTGTGGTCTCGGGGTAGCGTGCTGCCGTGTCACGCAGCGGGCCCGGGTTCGATCCCCGGTCGGGACAGTTTTTCGGGGTAAGGTTTTTATCGGGGTTTTTCCTCATCTGTAAGGCAAATGTCAGGAAAACTTTAAGGCCCAAACGGTCCCCGAAATCATATGGTCATCGCAATCATCATCATTCATATTCATCTTAGGTTAAGTTTAGGATTAGGGACTCTCCTGGCGCACCACTATCATCACCCATCATATCATCGGGGCAACGTAACCCCGCCTTCCAGGCGCCCCAACCTCAGAAGTGGGTTACAATTACGCCATGCCAGGAGAGAAACCAGGAATGTCTAAAGACAAACCTATTTGTAGACATTTGTAAAAAAAATATTTAGTTTTCCAAATGGATTCCGTCTTTTTGTAAGCGATTTTAATTTTTAAATTGATTTTAATAGCAAAAACAGAGGACAAACTACAAAGAATTCTACATAAACTAAATGAAATATCAAAAAAATACAACATGGAAATATCATCAGAAATAAAAAACAATGGCATTCAAGGGCGCTCATCCAGTTTGGACAAAGATAATATTAGAAAATAAACTAATAGAACAAGTGGTAGGATACAACTTCCTAGGTTGCGAAACATCATACACAGCTGAAATAGATATAAGTAACAAACTAAATAAGTTTAATTATGTAACAGGAACATTAAAAAAGAACTTTGAAAAATAAAGCCAGGAAATACTCTATAATGAAATTATACAAGACAATGGCAGTGCCTATTATTACTTATGGATCCGAAACATGGACAGTGACAACACAACAATTTGCCAGAATACAAGCTGCTGAAATGAAATTCCTCAGACCAATAGCAGGATAACAGAGAACAGACAAAAACACAACACAGAAATAAAACAACTAAAAATAGAGGAATTAAACACAACAATACTGAAATACAGAACAAACTGGAAAGAAGACTTGGCAAGGATGATTGAGAATAGAGTACCAAAAGCAGATACAGCTATTCACCACGAGGAAGAAGAAGTTTGGGAAGACTAAAGAAAATATGGAGACAGCAGCAAATTGGAGCCGGAACGGGTTAGTAAATAAGCCTTAAACCGTGATGAAGAAGAAGAAGAAGAATATAAATTTTTTGTTTATCAAAAAAGATTTCCTCAACATAACTTAATCGAAATGATAGAATCATACAGTATATTTTTCAATACCATCAAAATTCTCTCATCATTTAGTTTCGGTTTATGAAGATATAAAAATAGAATCACTTTGAAGTAAAAAAAAATATAAGAACGTAATTTGTTCGATTTCAAATTTTATGAGTTTTGACTTTTGAGTTATTAAAAACCCGGTTAATATCCCTACATATTGCATCTCTAATTAAATGTTAATCCATCTGCTTAGACGGCTCAAATTCTCTTGTCAAACGGCTACTCTGACAACTGACACTCATTTATTTCCATTTACATTTCATATTCTGGTAATTTCTCTGGGGTCCTCTTCAAACTCGATTTCATATCAGTAATTATTTTGCCATATTTTATTGCGGATGGGTTAGCTTATATTCATTTAGTATATAACCATTTTGATTAAAGTTAAATCCTTACTAATTCTTGATCAACATTTATTAGTACGAGATGCTATACCACCTATCACATCGGATTAAAGTTTTGTCAGCAATGCGTGTCTTTTTCACGTCTCGACCCGACATTCGCATTTTTTGGCGTGAGCAACGAGGAATTATTTTTTCCTAGAATTATTTCATTTACGTCAGTTGATGCGTTTAATTCTAGACCCATAATTCGTTGATTCATCCCATTAAGAGAGATGACATTTTTCAGCTGACGAAAATTCAAGAACATGGATTCCTCTGAAAATATCATGCATAACAAACATATCCGATACAACAAATAATTTTGTTATAGTGAGTCATAATTTTATTTAATAACTCATGTAATTAATTTCACAATAGAGATGTGAGTATGAAAAGGTACCTATATGTTCCATAAATCTAGGCTACATCACGAGAGTAACGGCTTCGATTTCCGTCTGAAGCATTAAATACTCTGGATTATTACGCTCTTTTAAAAAATCTATTAATCCGAGCGGGTTTGAACCCATGATCCTCGATTTTAGAGGCGAGCATGGCAACCAC
The DNA here is from genome assembly GCA_030220185.1 of Diploptera punctata. Taxonomy (NCBI): domain Eukaryota; kingdom Metazoa; phylum Arthropoda; class Insecta; order Blattodea; family Blaberidae; genus Diploptera; species Diploptera punctata. The sequence continues at coordinate 146,449 of JASPKZ010004588.1, forward strand.
TATTCTATCGGGATCGATACCAATGTAGATTACGATTTCATATCCTGGCATACTGCTAACCTATGTTTCAGAATGAAAATAACTTAGACTCGTTAAAAATGTTTTCTCTTAATTTTAGCCTTTATTAAAAACTAAGAATAATCCGCAATGTGGGAGCAACGACCACACTGAAAGCTGCAAACACGGAAGACCACAACGGCAGACACGGCGGAGATAGAAATATCGGAACGGCGAAAATGGCGGAAGTGGCAACCCAATCTTCTCTCTTCTTCTTCGGCTTTCCCCCACTTATAGGTTTGCCGTCTTCAGTTTCCATTTATCTCTATCATTCAAATCTCCCTCTTCCAAATTCCGATCATCCATTATAGTTCTGACGTAGGTTTTCCATTTCCATCTTGGTCTGCCACGTTTATTTCTTCCAGGGGGTGACCATTGGTATATATTTTTTGGCCATCTTTCATTTTCCATTCTTTGTACATGGGCATACCATTTAAGTGTTTGATTTTCAATCCTCTTAACAACAGATGTGGTGACATTCATTTCTCTCCAAAGGAATTAATTTCTTATTTTATCCTGTCTTGTTTTTTGGAGGCTTCTTCTAAAATAATCAAATTCAACTGTTCTAATTTTGTTCTTTTGTAATTCCGTCAAAGACAAAGTTTCACTTCCATATGACAAAATATTCTGTATTATGCTCTTACAAATTTTCATTTTAGTTTCCTTTGTAATATTTTTATTCCAAATTATTCCATGTAATGTCTTAGTTGCATTTTTTGCCATTGCAATTTTAGTCTGTACATCTCTCTCACAGGTACCAAAACCTGTAATTATTAACCCAAGATATTAAAAAAATTCACACTTCTTTATTTTCCCTGTTTCAAGTATGAGGTCATCCACATCCTTTCCCAAACACATATATTCTGTTTTCTGTAAATTTATATTCAGTCCCCATTTTTTTATATTCTTCCATTAGTTTATTTATCATATTTTTCATATCATCTTCATCCCCTGCAAAAATTATTTGATCATCTGCAAACAACAATCAATACAGTACTTTTCCTCCTATAGGAATACCCAATCTCTGGGGATGAAATAAGAGACCCAGCTTGGGGAAACAAGAGTGAAGTCCTCAACGGCAAGGCGGAAGAGGCAACCCTCCTTGTGGGGATAAAACACAAGGAAGCAAGTCCAAAGGCTTTAAGGAGGCAGCCCCTCCAAAGGACTAACCCTGCAGAACGTTAGTAGCGTATTCAGGGGACACTTCAAAATACCTACAAGCTCCAAAGTGATAGCCGGACTGTTCAACGGATAACGGCAAATGCAAAGCATAAGCATAAACCCAGAAAAGACTCTATAATGAAATTATACAATAAAATGCAGTGCCTATTATTACTTATGAATCCGAAACATAGACAGTGACAACACAAAAATCTGCCAGAATACAGCTGCTGAAATGAGATTCCTCAGACCAATAGCAGGGTATCAAAGAACAGACACAGAACATAACACAGAAATAAGACAACTAAAAATAGAGACATTAAACACAACAAGAAGAGAAATACAGAATAAATTGGAAAGAACACTAGGAAAGGATGACTGAGAATAGAATACCAAAAGCAGCATACAGCTATTCGCCACGAGGAAGAAGAAGTTTGGGAAGGCCAAAGAAAAGAGCAGCAATTTGGAGCCGGAACAGGCTAGTAAATAAGCCTGAACCGTGAAGAAGAGGAAGAATATTAAAACATGCCAATTACATTATATTATGTTAGCTAAATATGTTACATTTATATTATCATAGTGATCTACTTTATCTAAACTAAATTCGATAATGCTTAGAATGTTTAAACTTACTTCAGTTTCAACTGGACCTAACTGTAAGCATGTAATGGAAAACCACATAATTTAATTCGTACCTACAGCCTAATAAAACAGGATTATTCAAGTGAACCTAAGTTCGGCACAAAACTAGTTTAGCTAAGTCCGTTAAGAAAATCTAAATTGTTAATTTGTTCCATTACATTTGGCTAACTGATGGAAGTCATGATCCTATATTCAGCACAATCTCAGAAGTTTGAGATGTTATTGAACGGTAGAATATATGCTGTCTGTACGGACATCCTGCACTACACTTAATTTATAATCTATAGGATATTCTCCCTACAGACTACAGCATTTGGTATTATTTTTTAAAGTATTTAATTCTGCTATTGACAATGGAGAAAAAACCATGAAATGCAAAACAAAAATAAAAATACAAATGGATATAGGTTCTGTCGTCTCACTCTAACGGAGGAAATACCAGGAGTATTTGAGAATAAAGTTCTTTGGAAACTTTTTGGGCCAAAAATAAAGAGATGAACAGACAGGTGATTGGAGAAAACTATATAATAGGAGCTATATGATATGTATAGGAAGCCAGATACAGTAAGAACTGTTAAGTATCGTAAGCTACGATGGGTAGGACATGTGGCACGTATTGGGATGAAAGAAGTGCATGGAAGCTTCTGGCGGAAGACCACAGGCAAAAAGCCCAGTTGGTAGACCAAGAATGAGGTGGGAGAATAACATTATCCATGATTTGAGGGAAGTAGATTAAACAGGGGATGATTGAAAAACATTATCTCAGGATAGGGATGTATGAAGAGCTTAGGTCCGCGCGGTCATGAACCTACGGGTTCGATAGAGCCAGTGAGTTAGTTATTTATAGGTTCTGTCCATTATTTTTCAGATATATAAATTATAGTTTTTGTTAACATAATGTTCAAATCAAGTACCAAATAGATGTAAATAATAAAAAACATAAAAAATGTGTTCAAAATAATAATGTAATGTAGAGTTTAAAGTGTAAATTTAATTTGAAATGTAAGTTATTCGGTTAAATTAAAAAGAAGATGGTAGGAATTTGAGTTGAGTGGAAATTCGCGTGCGAGATGAACGTACTAAAAGAAAAATGCGGATGTAGAGTAGCTTAAGGGACAGTTGTTCCATTAGGATGCAAGCATCTTCATATATAAGGAGCCGGGACGGGAATACCACTGCAGTGGTATAATTTTTGTTGGTGGGCGTGTGAACGGATGATGTATGTGCACTCTCTGCTTCCTTACTCATACTCTAGCCATCAAGAATTCCGGAAAGCTAAGTCTCGGCGGATAAAACTAGTAGCCATATGTAAAGCATAGAGTTCTTTGCTACTGTGCATCAAATTTTATATCCAACTTATAAACGTAATGTAATCTTTATATGGCTATTTATTTTTATAACAAGGGTAAACCAATTATACCTCATGCCCGATATGCTATTGAATATCTTTAAAAAAAATGAACATTTTATTACGTACATTGAAGGCTCTATTGTTGTTTGAGAACTAATAAATTAGCTTTTTACGATTCAACGATGATATCTATGATAAATGTGGTTATGAAAATGAATTAATGATGGTATTAAAGTAAACGTTTTGGAGGTTATAATCGAAATATATTCCCTATCATAGAATTACTACATAATTTACAATAACAGATAAGTTCAACTTATACAAAAACATAAAGCATGGGCCTGTTTGACTATATGTTCATATTCCTATCCCACGATTAAAAACAATCTATGAATAACTTACTAAGTAACTAACCTATTATTGTTACATTACTACATTGCAATACTACCTACATCCTACAACATTTTGTAACTAATTTCACATTAAATACAAAATTATATTATTTATTTTAACACTTGCATTTCAAGATGTAGATCAAGTCAGAAGTAAAATTGTACTTAACAATAAAATTTTGGAGCAGGTGAATAATTTTACATATCTGGAATGCAGTACCTCATCTGAAGAAGAGAAGCATTTAAATGCAAAAATATCTAATTTTTAAGAATATTGGGGATAATAAATTCCATATTCAAGCCACAGTTAGTCCAAAAACATTCAAGATTAAAATGTATAAAACACTGGCTCTTCCAACTCTTTTGTATGCTAGCGAAGTATGGACGTTGAAACAAAAGGACACACAGAGACTTAGATCTGCTGATATGAGATACCTTCGGAGGACTGCAGGATAAACACTATTAGATCACAAAAAAAAAGAAGACATCTTAGAAGAATCACACATGGGACCTTTAGAAAACAACATTTCTGATTATAAGTCAATATGGATGCAACATGTTCATCGAATTGAAGATCTCAGGATACCCAAACAAATGTTAAGAGATCAACCTGCAGGAAGAAGAAGACCAGGACGTCCACTCAAAAGACTTCTGGATGGTATTTGTCTTGAGACCGAAACAGGTGAACAAATGGCCTAAATTCGTGAATGTACTATGATGATGATGATTTTAAACATCACTGTTCATGTCTATGTTCTTAACAATGTCATTAAACTGACTCTTTAACTCATGCCCCAAATGGGAGTCAATGACCATTCACGTTTCAATGATTTCTGTTTTACAACCAATCAGAGTCGTGTTTCACGAAATATTTATCAGTGTTAAATTTACCATATTAAAGAAAGCTCCTCCTTTTTAATATTCTGAACAGGTCTAACCATTATTTTGCAGTGACTGATTCATTAAGAAATACGGCTATCAGATTGTATATATAGTGCATAGATGTCAACACATAGCGATTGCAGGAGTTAATATAAAAAACATTTGTAGCAATTTATTATACCACCAAAAAAAGGAACCACTGTTTGCACTTTCTTAAATGTATTTTTTCCCAGGTAATAATCCAGAAAAATATAATTTGTCATATTTACATCATACGACATCATAAATGAATTAATGTACAGTTTGATGTGTTTCATTTTTTCTCCACTAGAGGACATTCTTACAATATTGCGTTCCTTTGGCAATAAATAGTATGATATGGTTGCAGTGATAAACAAAAGAAGCAGATGAAGCGTACCTATCATTTCTCATTTGTTTTCATACATCGCCGTTTACATTAAATATATAAATATTTTAAAATAACTATAGTTAAACAATGATTTGTGAGTAAACAGCTTAATTTTAATCGTTAAATAGTCCTAACAAATGCCACTCTTGATATCCAAATTATCTAGATAAATTCACTCCTCACTTCGTGAAATCAGTCGTGGCAGTACTTATGATGAAAATATTTAGATACAAGTTTATCTTTTGGCACTGGTCACATATCATTTTCTCTTGCCACTCGGTTTGTTACACACGAGTATATTGTATGATCAACTCTTTGCGGTCCTTGATGACAGGGACATGTTTTGGATCTTCTATTATGCCAAAACGATGCAGATATTCTCTTCCTTTTCCATGTCCAGTCATTATGGCAGTCATATCTTGTGTGAATTTATATTTCAATTTAGCCTATGTTTAACCGTCGGATAGAATGTGTTGCATATGTTGCCATTTTTCGTGGAAACCCATTCTTGCTCCCATTTTCCATTCCCATCAGCTTCTACCTCATTTACTATTGTAGATTTAGGTTTTTTAAACAATATTTGCAGACTAACATCATATAGGTTGCCTCCTTAGCTGCTTTATCTGCGACCTCATTCCCGACAATTGCTACATGGGGTTAGATCCAGCCAAGTAGAATGATGCATTTGTTCATCTTGAGACAATTGCTACATGGGGTTAGATCCAGCCAAGTAGAATGATACATTTGTTAATCTTGAGACTTCTTATATACTCTCTTATTTCTTAAATAATACGTCATGATTTTCACTATTTTTAAGTCATTGTAAGGTGACCTGGCTATCCGTTTAAACTGTTCCTTTATTTTTCTCTGACATTTACGTGTCCAGTATTTAGATATTTTAGAGCACCTAGTATGGCTGTTTGTTCAGCCTGATTATTTGAACACAGCTCGTGTAATTTGCTTTTCAGTTTCTGTATTACTGATCCACTTCTATATAAAATTGCTGCAGCTCCCACTTTTCCATTAATTTTACTGCCATCTGTATATATTTTTATTTCATAACTGTTTATGTAATCTGTTTCCTCAATCATAACTTTCTCTGCTGGATGACACCACCGCCAGATAATTAGTAGCGAGTCATAATCAGTTTGATCATTTGTCAACCCATTGTGTCATTTTATATATATATTTGCCATTTCTTCAATTTGTATTCAAATTATTATTATTATTATTATTATTATTATTATTATTTAGGAATTTATCCACGATTCAGTGATTTCCGTCATCCTCAAGAAATTCGCCTCCTAAAGTTGTAGCGGTCCTGAACATTCCTTGTTTGTAAGTCCCAGTAAACTCATATCTCTTCTCACACCGTTCATCCAACATTCTTTAGGTCTTCCCTTTCTTCTTTTCCTATTTTCCACTCCAAAATCGTTTTGGGGATTATTATTATTATTATTAAAGTTTGGAAATTCAACAAAAACTAAGAACAAAAACTCATGTCGTTGGAAATTAATTTCTTGAGGAGAGCAGCATGATGTTCAAAATTAGAAAAAAATAGCAAATGCTGTCATACGAGAAAAAAATTAATATCTGATATTCAATATAAGATATACATCCATCCATAGTAATTCTGCCCGAAGGCAAGTCCTTCATGCTATGCTTGCAGCTTTACTAGGGAATTGTAGGTGTGGCAGCTTCCCGTTGCTTTCCACACCGGTGAAGGATGATGATGATGGCCATATTATTTCGGGGACCGTTTGGGCCTTAAAGTTTTTCTGACATTTGTCTTACAGGTGAGGTAAAACCCCGAGAAAAACCTAACCCAGAAAACTGCCCCGACCAGGGATCGAACCCGGGCCCGCTGCGTGACAAGGCAGCACGCTACCTCGAGATTACAGCGGTGGACATATAAGAATAAGCAATTAAATTGGTATGGGTACGTACAACGAGTGCAAGAAGAAAGGTTACCCAGGAAAACATATATTTCATTTACACTACAAAAATCGGAAAATATGAAAACATATAACATATATATTTATAATGTCAATTGGTTTTTGAAAAATTAGTATACACAGACGTAAATAGAAAGAAAAATGTGGAAAACCCATGTTATACTTCAATGAAATGTCTTTTATAAGATTTTCTTCTATAATTTTTTAGGGGACAATCTCTTTTTAAAGACCAGCAGTAATCTGCCATCATGTGACGGTCCCATCTACCCTGTTACCTTTCCTCTGTTACTTTTAGATCCTGGTGAAAGCGCTCTCCCTGTTCGTCACTGTAATTTCCTAAATTATCCGGAAATCTATCCAGGTGACTGTGGAAAAAGTGTAACCTTATACTCATATTTGCTCCCAGAATCTTGAAGCTTGTCAACATGTTTTGCACAATTTCTTTATAATTTGGTGCTTTATAGCTACCTAGGAAATTTTCTAGTACCAATACAAAAATCCTCCAAGCTTTACTTTCCGGAACGTCGTAACTTTGATAAAATTTGCATCTTTCATCAATTGCCGAATTTGAGGACCATTAAATATTCCACCTTTTAACTTTTCCATACTGAGCTTAGGAAATATTCTACAAATGTATTTGAAACATTTTCCTTCGTTGTCCAACGCTTTGACGAATTGCTTTATCATATCCAATCGTACGTCGTGGGTACTTTAATTTTGTCAAATAACTGAGATCAAGGCTGATGTGCGTAGCGAGGGGTGCGAGAGTGGGGATCACGTGGTGTTTGTATGCGCGAAAAAATGCGCAGAAACCAAATAATCAGTGGAAACAAATTTTATTAGTAACATGCCGTTTACTGTTTAAGATATAAGATACGCAAAAATCATAAAAACTAGAGCACATTCAGCACTTTCTTGAATATAGTCGTAAACTGCGCACTTGAAAACACAGAAATTCGCCGAGATATCCAGGGCAACAATTTTTTTTGTAGAGCTGTGTAATTACTTATGGAGCAAAACTTAGGCCATTAACAACAAAAACAAATATGTATAATTTAACAACGGAAATGAATTTTATACGAAGGGCGGCAAGAATTTCAAGAAGAGAAAAAATCAGAAACTCAGTTATAAGCAGAAAATGAAGAATGAAGACATTATTTTAGAATATATTAACACTCAGCAATTAAGATGGTACGGACATGTCCTGCGAATGGAAGAGGATCGACTACCAAAATCTGTTTTGGAATGGAAACCTGAGGGAAGACGAGGCAGACAAAGACCTAAAACCTCCTGGAGTGAGCAAATATATTTATACATGAAGGAGAAATATCTACAACCAGGAGAATGGATGAACCGACAAAATTTGCTATTAGGAATCGGACGATGTCAAAGACATTAATCAACCGATGATCTATCTATTTATTATTATTATTATTATTGTTATTATTATTATTATTATTATTATCATTACTACTACTACTACTAGTACTGGGAACTTTCAAGAGGTGTCAGGAACAGTTTTATAATTACTTTATACAATTGAGATATAGATATTTTAAAAGCATGAAATCGATAAATATATCTTTGTAACAGTTTATCAACAAAGAGAGAATTTTTAATTAATTGGAATGAATTGTCATAAAGTAGAAGTGAACATAATGGATTTCGCGTACAATGAAATGAAGCATTGAGTACACACGTTACCAAATAAGAGGATTAAACATTTACATTTACTCACAAACAGAGTTATCTTTGTTTATGCTTTAACATGATATTGCCATTGTATGTTCTCAACTATTAATAACATAATTCCCTTTTATCTGCCGATTGCTCATACATAATGCATGCGATACAAGGTAACATAGGGAGCTTCTATCAACATTTTTCTTCATTAATCTAACTGTAAATACACTTCGCAATATAATTACATTCATCAAATTATATACCATTATTAGATAACAAATGTTTACGTAAACACGTTAGAAATATTTACAAACTCAAGTACTGACATTACAACAGCCTAATTATTTTGCATAATTTCACAATTTTCACATATTACGAGTATATACTGGATGTTTGAGTGAGTTTTGCAAGCACACTGAGTTGCATTATCTGGTCTTAAATGGAACAAGAAGGGCTGTTTGTACAGGTACTGCTGGCTTCCGCACGCACGATATATCAAATAACTTATTCTTTCCTTATTAAATTTCAAAAGTGTTTATTTTTATGTAAACGAACTAATAACATATTATTTCCAACATAGAAAACGGAATTTGTTGGGAAGGATTTTAGGTTTTACCTAAAAATCCCGATTTGAAACAGAAGATCAGAGGCAAGCAAGTTGCGCACTGGGATTGTAAACGTAATAACTAGATGTGAATTTTTTGCTATTCGGAACCGAAATATGAAAATATATTTTTAGCGGGTGAGGTCCTTAATGTCGTCAAAGCGAGCCATAGAGTGTATTCCTTGGAAATCTCTTGCAAAGTGGAAAGTAGACAACTTTGTTGCTTTTCTTTCCTGTCCGCATGCTGATTTCCCTTCGTACAACCAAGCTGTTGGCACTGATCTAAGAAGGGAACGGTAAACCGTACCATGTCGAAACCAATCTTGAAATTTCTCTCAGAAAACCTTTGTGATGTACCAAGTACCTGTGCAAGAAAATTACCTGATGTTTTTAACTGGTAAGCATAGAAATCGAAGCCAGAATCAAGCAATGGCAACTCATTGTGCAAAGTGGATGGACACGCTGCTCGAATAGAATGGAGTGGAGAGAGCGAGGCGGTTGCGGATGGAAAGTTGTGTTATCCAATTCACCATGGGAGAAATTGTATTATTCCCTGTGGTTTAAATTAGAGATTTAGCGCTGGATTTTAGTGCCTTGCGGTTAAGAGAGGCAAATGTTATGTACACGGACTTGGTACATCACTTCTTTTCTGTGGAAGAAATTTGAAGGTAGATTTTGGCGTGCGATGGTTGAAATTTGGCTTCCAAGTGGGGGTCTCATAGTAAATGCGGGATTGTTAAGACGTGTATGGAGTGTATTACTACTCTCTCTAAGAACTTAAATAAAGAATAAACCACAGTAGGCGATCTACAATTTAAGCAGTTTTCATTGCTTTTGAATGAAGAAAAGTTGGAAATAAAAGCCCTAGGAGATCTACGCCAGATCTGAAGATAAAACGGACAGTTCAATACAAACAAACTCCTGGCGCGACAGGCCTACAAGGCCCTTAGCCTACCAGCCGGGTGCTGGCCTCACATCCACATGTGTCAATCACAGAGGTAGATGATCAACAGCCAGTGTAGGGGTGAAATGTGGTCAGCATGTCGAGTCCCCCAGCCGTTACAGCTGGTTTCCTCAACCTGGAGCCGCTACTTATTGTAGCTACCCAATTGCCTCACGATGCTGGGTGGACACCGGTCCCATACTGGCTGAAATACCATGAGAAAATTTCTTCCCCCATGGAGACTCGAACCAGCGCAAGTCCCGTAGCTCTGCGCCAAGGCTTCCTACCTTAACCGTTCGGCTACGGCGCGGGACACAGTTCAATACAAAAACGGACAATTTACACGCATTTTAAAGAAGGGACATATCCCAGCATGAAAAGGATAAATGCACTGTATTGTTTTCCTTGGATTTTATTTACTGAATAACATATTTGGATACACACTCGAAAGAAAGATTTAAATCATCTGGTAGAAAAAAAAACGAAACTTCAAAACAACACATCAAAAATGATTTTTAATACTGCATTCTTGCGTACCAGAAATAGGCCCCCTATAGCTCAATAATTTGACGAAAATAACTGGAGGAGAATCGCTTTATATAACGAACAAGTAAAGCAGAACAGGTATATTTTAAATATTTAAAATATTAAAGACAAACGTTGGAATCGGTTATATATTTTGTTTCAAAGTGCAACTACCATTAACTGATACCAAGAGCTCAGCGACATTCATCCCTTTGAAAGAAGTGAGTTTTATTGAAGTATTTTTCTATGACATTCATCGGCGAGACGGTGTACATACACAATGATTTAGCTAGAAGCCATATTCTGCAAATCCTATAAACAAATGGTGATATTATCTAACCCAGTGTATTAATCTCGTTGCTCTGGGGAACAAGATTGAGTTTTTCAGCTCTCGTATGAGAGAGGCATGCGCTATTGGGAGCAAAATACATGGTTCGTGAATGTAGCGTAGGTTCCTAGAATTGCGCAGAAGTAATGCTCCATGGAATTGATTTAAATGCATTATTATTATTATTATTATTATTATTATTATTATTATTATTATTATTATTATTATTATTATTATTATTATTATTATTACTATTACGTCGGCCGCGGTGGACTAGTGGTTATGCTCCTTGCCTCTGGTCCCAAGGGTCGCGGGTTCAAACCCGGCCGGGGTCGATGGATTTTTTAGGACGGAAAAATCCAAAGAGCAATCCTCCGGGAGGGACTTTAAGTCGTGGGTCCCGAGTCGGAAGATTTTCAGGCTCGTAAAAAAATCCTTAAGCCTGAATGAAAAGGCCTCTAAGCAAAATTTACTCAACTTTCCCGTCCTAGTACTACCTTGGTTTCCTAGATGTCAGTATGAGGCGGAACGCTGACCACGTACCACTCAAAATGACATCTATACGAAAACAAGTGTAACTAAATTAGTATGGTTCAAATTCTTCCCTGTAGGGTGAGAGCGCCTAAAGGGAAAACATAGGTACAATACAACAATTATTATTATGCGTGTGTTTTTATAATACCGACCACTGCACTTTACGTCATTGAGGTTCAGTGCTGGACAGATAGATGGCGTTAATGTGGTCTATTTTTTTAATTTTACGCACCACTTCGGCAGATCACTTTACGTTGACGATATATTCTTGTAATGTGCACAGAGAGGAGTGTAATATGAGTGTATGTGTATGTGTTCTTGTAGTGTAAAGTGTTTTGTATGAGGGATGAAGATGAAGCGAACGGAGAAGGTGGAACCCTGTGCCGTCACATACCTCCAACACTGAGGGAGCCGCCAGGTTTAATGTCCCCATCCAACAGGTGAACCGCTATCAACAGTACCTCATGCCTTCACAACATACGTACAAACCGAGAGGTTTATAATTTAATGCAGGAATCTGGTGCATAATCCAGCGATTAAAAACTGTATACCCCATTATTGAAAATCTTGCAATTAAATTGATTTAATTAAACTAAGTTAACTATCAAATTTGTCAACACCGCTGGATATCGAATCCGGGCCCGCTACTCAGATAGCAGACATGTTATCACCTGAGAAGCACGGCAGACTTTTATTATTATTTTATTATTATTATTATTATTATTATTATTATTATTATTATTATTATTATATAGTCTTACAAATGTTATCTTTTTTCCGAATTATATATAAATATTTCGATGTTGTAACTAAACTGTTTTATTAAGCAATGCAACCCTAATATGATATTAAAATAAAAATAAAACACCTGAACGGTGATTAAATTCAGGTCCGGGTTCAAATCCCCGTTCAAGCGTTTATTTTTCTTTTCATGACATGTATATATATATATATATATATATATATATATATATATATTAGTGGAGAATACTGAGTTTGCAGTGACAGACCTACTCTTGAGCAGAACACTATATATATATGTATGTATATTATAGTAAAATATCCTTATTCGCGGTTCCCATATTCGCGGGTTGCCAACTTATTTAAAACTATTGGATGCAATTAAAACAAGTAGTGGAAAACCGTAAGTTATTATTAACTATTTGCAAATTGTTGTATAATTTGATATCAATTTAAATAATATCTACAAATTAATTTTTGTATTACTTTATTAAAAAACTATTGAAAGAATTGAACTAATGTATCTTCTGGAATAAATTGCAAATTTGGGTGTTACTTCAATTTTAAGCTAAATATTGTGAATAATCAAACACAGCGGTTGCTAGAGTGAAGTTTTAATTTAGAGTTTCAGGTAAAATCGTAGTTTTAATGGTCATTTTTTACTGATTTTTTAAAATAATACCTTTCTCAGTTTAATTAATAACATATACTGAGTTTCGTTGTGAAACATCGAAAACTGCAACCGCTAGAGCATTTTTTTAAATTTTTGTTTCAGGTGAATTCCTACACCTAATGGTTATACGAGCCAAATGAGGTAAATTTAGAGCAATTGGGTAGTGTTAGACGGGAAACCACCAAGTTACTAAAGAGTAAAAAGAGGGAATTTTTGAGAGAGAAGATTAATGATCTTGAAATTAATGCAAAAAATTGGAACATTAGAGAATTATATCAGGGAATTAGTATAGAGAAGAAAGGGTTTCAGGCCAGAACAAATATAATTAGGAATGAAAATGGGGATATGATTGCAGATTCTAGGAGTATATTAAATAGATGGAAAAGTTACTTTAATCAGCTATTAAATGTACATACAGAACAGGACATTGAGGAGGATAATTTACAGACAGCAAAAATGTTAGTCGCAGAACCAAGTTCATTAGAGGTTGAAATGGTGATTGAAAAATTGAAGATGTATAAAGCATCAGGTTCAGATGAGATCCCAGCAGAACTGATAAAATCAGGGGGAGAAAAATTGATAGACAAGATACGTTGGTTGCTTAGTATGATTTGGGAAAAAGAAGCTCTTCCAGATGAATGGAAGGAATCAATTATCTTACCAATTTATAAGAAAGGAGATAAAACTGATAGCAACAACTACAGGGGCATCTCATTACTTTCAACTTCGTACAAAATTCTAACAAATATATTAGTAAGCAGACTTACTCCCTATATTGATGACATTCTAGGAGATCATCAATGTGCATTTAGAAGAAACAGGTCTACAACAGATCAGATTTTTAGTATAAGACAGATTTTAGAAAAGAAATGGGAATATAATGGTACTGTACATCAACTATATGTAGACTTCAAAAAAGCATATGATTCAATTAAGAGGGAGAAGTTATATAGTATCCTGTTGGAGTTCGGAATTCCTAAAAAGTTAATTAGACTTATACGAATGTGTCTAAATGGCTCAAAGAGTAGGGTGCGTGTAGGCAAACAGTTTTCGGACACTTCTGAAATCCAGAATGGGTTGAAGCAAGGAGATGCACTATCTCCTCTACTATTTAATTTTGTACTAGAGCATGCCATTAAATCTTTAGAGAATGAGGAAGGCTTACAACTGAATGGTATTAATAAGCTGTTAGTTTATGCTGATGATGTAGTACTACTGGCCGATAGCGAGGAGATACTAAAGGCCAACACGCACACACTATTGAATAACACTAAGAAATTGGGACTGGAAGTAAATATCAGTAAAACTAAATATATGGTCACACGTAGAAATTCAGTATATAATGGAAATGGACAGCTAATGACAAATGAGGGAAATTTTGAGGAAGTGGCTGAATTCAAATACCTAGGAACAATAATCGCAAATAGGAATGAGATGCACAAAGAAATTAAACATAGGCTCAATTCTGGAAATGCATGCTATTATGCATTGCAGAGACTTTTGATGTCCCAACTTCTTTCAGAAAACGTTAAGCTGAAAATATATAAAATTATTATTCTACCAGTTATACAGGGCAAGTCAAAATGTTGTGCAGGTTTTCAGAAATTTATTATGTGAAATGTAATGAACATATAATATCGTGAGACATATTGTATGAAAGGTAAACTCTCAAAGTTTAGTTGTCCACTTCTAAAGTTCCGCGTTCACCCGCAAGATGTCAACAGCAGAGCAGTAAAGGAAAATGGCGTTGACTGGGGATCAGAAGTCTTTCTGTGTGCTTGATTACCATGTAAACAACTCTGTGACTAGTGTTCAACGACATTTCCGTACCAGATACGATAAAGACCCGCCGGATGGGAGATCCATTCGTAAGTGGTACACACAATTTAGGGATTCAGGCTGTATCTGTAAACGAAAATCGACTGGCCGTCCGTCGACGAGTGAAGAGACAGTCGAACGCGTTCGCACATGCTTCGTGCGGAGTCCACAAAAATCCACCTACCGGGGAGCGACAGAACTTCAACTACCACAAAAAACTGTATGGCGGATTCTCCGGAAACGTTTACAGGTGAAACCCTACCACTTGCAACTGGTTCAAACCTTAAAACCCGCCGATTATGCTTTGCGAGCGTCCTTCTGTGTTGATTTTCTCGCATTAATGGAAGAGAATGAGTTCCATGAGAGGGTAGTTTACAGTGATGAAGCGACTTTCCACCTTTCAGGAAAAGTGAATAGACACAATGTAAGGATTTGGGGAACTGGTAACCCCCATGCAACTCTGGAACATCAACGCGATTCTCCGAAAGTGAATGTCTTTTGTGCCATTTCCCATGCAAAGGTTATGGGCCCTTTTTCTTTCATGAACGTACTGTGAACGGACATGTTTTCCTTGATATGCTACAACAATGGCTCCTTCCGCAGCTTGAAGCGGATAGTCCAGATTTCATTCTGCAGTTGGATGGTGCCCCTCCACATTACCATGGCAGTGTTCGAGACCATTTGAATACGGCTTTACCACAACGCTGGATAGGCCGTGCATCTCAGGGTGATCAACAACTCATTCATTGGCCACCTCGTTCACCAGATCTAACCCCCGTGTGATTTCTTCATGTGGGGTCTTGTAAAGGATCATGTTTACGTACCACCACTTCCAACAACACTGCATGAACTGCGTGCCCGCATCACAGCAGCCATTGCTGATATCGACCGCGGACTGCTACAGAAAGTTTGGCAGGAGATTGAATATCGGCTTGACATCTGTCGTGTAACAAAAGGCGCTCACATAGAACATCTGTGAATATTTAAAAAAAAAAACTTTGAGAGTTTACCTTTCATACAATATGTCTCACAATATTATATGTTCATTACATTTCACATAATAAATTTCTGAAAACCTGCACAACATTTTGACTTGCCCTGGGTGCGAAACATGGACTCTTACTTTAAGGGAGGAAAGGAGATTACGAGTATTTGAGAATAAAGTTCTTAGGAAAATTTTTGGACCAAAGAGAGATGAACAGACAGGTGAATGGAGAAGACTACATAACAATGAACTACATGGTCTTTATAGGAAGCCAGATATAATAAGAACAATTAAGTCTCGTAGACTGCGATGGGCAGGACATGTTGCACGAATGGGGAATGAAAGACGTGCATGGAAGCTTCTTGTAGGAAAGCCAGAGGGAAAACGCCCGGTTGGTAGACCAAGAATGAGGTGGGAGAACAACATTAACTATGATTTGAGGGAAGTAGATTATACAGGGAATGATTGGAAAGCATTAGCTCAGGATATGGATGTATGGAGAGCTTATGTCCGCGCGGCCATGAACCTGCGGGTTCGATAGTGCCAGTGAGTAAGTAAGTAATGGTCTGATTTTGGTAGTTAATGAAGTCGACCTTATGTTTTAAATTCATTTTTATTTGCAAAGTTTGGTGGCGAAAGATAACAAAATGCTGCCTCTGGAGTTGTAAATGGTGTTTATATACATTATAGTCTATAATATTATATCTTTCACTACAATCATACAATTTTCATGCTATGTTTTGCAGCATTACTAGGAAATTATAGACGTGTTGTTTCCTGTTGCTTTCGATACTGGGGATGATGATGATGATGATGATGGCCAGATGATGTTCGGGGTCCGTTTCGGCCTCAAAGCTTCCTGATATTTGTCTTATAGATGAGGAAAAAAACCTCACCCAGGAAGCTTGTCCTGACTGGGAATCAAACCCAGGCCTGCTGCGTGACATGACAGCACGCTACATCGAGACCACATATATATATATATATATATATATAGAACTTTTATAAGATTCATGATATGTTCCGTTGAGGCATTATTCAAAATTAAGGTATAAAATTATGGAATATTCACCTGAAAGGTGATGGGACTAGTCCCGAAAGCGCTACAGTTAAATAGCTAATAAAGTTGAGGAGACGGACCTTTCAGGTGAATATTCAATAATTTTATACTTTAATATATGTAACATATATCTCTTGGTCATTGTCATTTTCGGTTTCTACTAGATAGTATTGGTGAAGATTTGCAAACATTTTTCAATAAATTTTTAGACCAATCTTAATAGCTTCATTCCTTCGTAATTTTCTGAACGTCAAATATAGACATGATGTGATCTTGCAAGTGCGTGATACTATTCCACTCAATGCGCGAGGCGGTTAGATGGTGTTAATATGGTCTATTTGAAATTTACACACCATTTCTGCAGGCTACATAATGTTGACTTGTATTTTGCACAGAGGAGAGTGTAAGATGAGTATTAATGTAAGTATTTTGTGTATAGTGGAAAGTGTTACATGCGGGATGATGATGATGGATAAGGTGAAACCCGGTGCCGCAGCAGCTGGAGGACTACTACAGTCAGATTCAACCCTGGAAGTTACTGTGTGTTTGGTATAGGGAACTGAGTTGCCATTTTAACAGTATTCTCTTGAGAGAAATCCTTATATAAAACTGAGGTACCTATGCAACACAGCAGGTACAGAGTTGTAAGTTGTAACCGTCCAAGCCACCCCCTCTTAAAGAAAAAAACAGTTGCCACTTGTCACTGAACTCGTGCGGATTTGTACTATCCTGTGTGAAAGTGTCGACTCTCATATTTACTATAAAAATTTGTTTTTAAATGTATAGTACATTGATTTGGAAAATGTATTGCTAATTTTGCCTCTCCCTAAAGAAACAAATACCGTTAATACGAGTTTGGCAACATCTACCCCTTGTGCATAGGGGAACACTGGCGTAGCCCGTAAGATCTGTAGTAACTTCCTGGGTTGAATTAGAGTGTCGGTTTAACGTTCCTATCCGACGGAGAAATTTCTATTAACATTAGCACGAAACGTGCAGTGGGTAAAATCAGAACACACATATACAATTTTATGTAATCAAAGGAAATCAAGCAGTGGTCACGTCATAATCCACAATTATAATTTGTATTTCAAAAACTACAACTGGACTTCAAATGTAAATCATTCGACAGGAATAACATATTCAAACATAATAACGTTTTACCTGTCATTAAAAAAATACTAAAAAAATAAATATATGGTGTTTTTTATGGCTGTTTCAAGTGATGTAAAGTATTTTAATTATTCTATAAACTTGTGCACAATTATTTTGTGTGGTAATTGGAGTATAGCGTAGATGGGCATGATTCAAAACGTACACAAAATCAAACAAAAATTTTTTTTTACCTTTAATTAAAAGCGCAGAAAACAAAGCAAATAGCCATATTGTGCCATCAAGTAAAGCTCATGTACCACACACTTAATTTAAAATTCTCAATTGCTATGTTGGTTTACATTACAGTCTATAATCATTCGACTATGAAAACCTGTTGAATAAATCTGCGATTGAACAATTAATGGTTGCCCTTAAACACAGATATCGGTGAGATTTCACCCAACAACATTTTATAACTGCTAGCATCAGATTCATTTTCGTGGTCATACTTATGATTACTCTGGAAAGTTGGTATTTTGACATAACACTGTTTCATGCAATAATGGAATATAATGTTTTTAGGTAGTAAATATTAATAGATGGGAAATCGTGGACCACCTAACACTAGCGTACTGAGGCTGGTGTTAAACCGTTGCTCACTAAATACCAAATTGCAGGTCGGTTGGGTTAACCGTGGCGCATCTCGAAGTCATTGTACCTATGGCAGTAATGCTACCGAAAGGGTCGCCCATGCTGGACAGATCAAAAGAGATATCCCAGAAGAAAAAGTTACCATCGTCGAAAGAATTACCATCCTTTACCATAAAATTACAACGAACAAAAAATGCGAATATTGGTTCAAGTGGGTACCATTTTCCAGAGTTAAATAGTCCCTCATTCGGATATCTGGCCAGGGACTACTTCAGACAATCTATGGCAACATTTTAAACATAGGGATATGTTCCTAGGAACATGGATTATTACAACATTATATAAAGAGGGTCCACCGCTGTGGTCTCGAGGTAGCGTGCTGCCTTGTCACGCAGCGGGCCCTGGTTCGATCCCCGGTCGGTGCAGATTTTCTGGGTGAGGTTTTATCGGGGTTTTTCCTCACCTGTAAGACTGTAAGGTAAATGTCAGGAAAACCTTAAGGCCCAAACGGTCCCCGAAATCATATGACCATCATCATCATCCTTATCATCATCATCATCATCATCCTTCACCGGTGTGGAAAGCAACGGGAAGCTATCACACCTACAATTCCCTAGTAAAGCTGCAAGCATAGCATGTGTAGCACCACTGTGTAGCACCACTTTGGAGGGCCACTATGAAGCGGGATAGTCTGCCTCAGGGTTCACTCCTTCCTTGTTAAGGATGAGGGATCCTTACTGCTGGACAGTTTGGATTAATGGTGCACCGGACTAAGGTTCTCAGGGGTTCTTATTATCGGAGAGCAAAAGGATCTTATCTCAGGTGTAACGGAGGATTGTCGGTGAGAGATGGAGGCCAGGAAAATACCAACAGCTCTACATTAATGCACAGTTTTACACAGAAGAGTAGGCACACATCTTTATTATTCAATAACACTTTCCGTACTATTTTTATTTGATGTGCCGGCGGAGATATTTGCTGAGTAGAGCCGATTTCTATGCAGTAGATTTATGTCTCTACCGAGATATGTACCGCGGTTGTCCGGTAATACTAATTTTTACAGAGTCCAACACTTAACAGCACTCGGAGACACATGCCTCCTGTGGGTCGTGTCCCGACTTCACACCTTGACTCCCCTGCGGATTCTAACACAATAATCTTTTCTCAAAAATTGTTGGCCTACATACAGCAAAGTTCTCTGTCCGGCTTACAACTTATTTTAATATGCCCTCTGATTGGGCATATCTCTGGTAGGGCGTATCATCGTTACTGTAACAACTTATCGATAAATAGGATTTTAATAGCAGAGGCGTTTGCCAAATTTTACTGGCTCATGCCTAAAGGGATTTTTTAACTCTATTTGCCCATTGGCTGGAGGTCTTTTCTGGGCAACAATACATGGCCTACCTCCTCCTTCCTTTCTCTTCTGGGCTTCCCCCGCCACTTGATTTTGCGTAATGTATTTTTTTTTCCCTAACATTAACAACGTTTCAAAAGGCCGGATATCGGCAATAAAAAGATGTCCCGGTCCTAGTTGATTTATTGGGAAGAGAAAAAACACTTGTTTTTCTCTTACTTTTTTTATAAGGGTCGTCCCGTCTTAAGGGTGTTTTCGCTAAATAATAGCATGTACTCCAAAAACAAGTTATGCAAAGGAAGTCATGCTATATTTTCTAGAGGATCTGTATTGTTATACAGTTGCTTGTCCTTCATAAAAATACAGAAACGAGCAGACCTGCTCGCTCATAAATATATCAAGTTGACGGACAGTCTTCTTAGGAGAACTATGAAAATATGAGAAAAATATATATATTAAGGTCCTCTATAAAAGTTACTTGCGGCATATGGGATTTGCTGCCATAAACATAGTAAAGTGGCGACATGTTTAATAGCTTTGCAGAACATCTGCCCATGTCTGACTGTTGATTGAGAAATAAAAAGAAGTTACTATTTAATATTAGATTCCCTTAAATATCATACATTGATATACATTCATAAGAATTTATATTGTATCAATTATAGTTTAAATTTACAAAATTCAAATTATTACGGCTGGTGGATCTAAATCTTAGTTCACATGAAAATGCTATGATTGCAGTGAAAGACCTGCCCTCGGGCATAATTACTATGGATGGATATAAAGAATGACAATACTCGTCTTACAGGAAATCAGATGACCAGGATAAAGTAATCATGAATCAGAAAGCTTAAACATTAGGCCTATACTAAGGGGATGCAGCGAGACCAAAATTCGGAATGGATTATTTAATCCAAAAGAGGGCCCTCTCAGGTATCCGATATGTTAAGTTTGCTAACGATGCGATATCATACCAATCTATTGAGTAGCACTAAGAAATTTGGTCTGGAAGTAAACATTGATAAAGCTAAATATCCCGAGAGTTTGAGACTAAAGTTGTTAGGAAAATGTATGGACCAAAGGGAGATGAACAGACAGGCGAATAGAAAATGATATATAACGGTATGCTACATTATCTTTATGGGAAATCAGATGGTAATAAGAACAGTTAAGTCTCGTAGACTGCGATGAGCAGGACTTTTGTCACGAATGGGAAATTAAACAGATGAATGGAAACTCCTTGTAGTAAAACCAGAGATAAAGAATTATGTTTGGAGAATAACATGAACCCCAATGTTAAGAAGGTAAATTATACATGGGATGATTGGAAAGTATCAGCTCATGATAGAGATGTATAAAGAGCTTGTGTCCACGCGCCCATTAATAAAAGGGTTTGATATTACCACTGAGTTAGTTGCATAAGAGAGCACTGATATCGCCAAATTTATATTTTCATTTTGGATTTTACCAATATTTGGATATTAGAGAATAATTACTACTGTTGGTTCTATTGGAGGGAAAATTTTCTATAGGATCGTAACAGGCCTTGGCCTAATACTTGGAAGGAAGAAGAAGATTCTATTGAAATATACGATTTCGGGGTATATACGTTTACATGTATTAAAATATATATTGAAAACTTCACTTTAATGCGGGATAAGTTAGTATTCTAAAGCCGCCAATTATTGTTGCTACACAAATTACTCATGATGTTGTTCGTTTGAAGGATACATTTAAGAATATTAACATCCATGTACTTATTTAGGAACAAAATTAGACCATTCAGGCGATAACACAGTGGAAATTAAAAATAGAATTGCACAAACAAAACAAGTAATAAATGCTTTAAACTCTGTTTGGTGGAGCAAAAATATTACAAAATATAGAAAATTACAAATATATCAAACCATAATTCAGAGCATTTTAACATATGGTGCTGAAGTCTGGCAAATTCCTACCAGGGAAATGAAAAGAATTTTAAGTACAGAAATGGATGTTTTAAGAAGATCAGCTGGAAAATCTAGAATGGATAGAATACGAAATAAAGAAATAAGGGAAATTATGGGTGTACAAGAGGAGCCGGACATCATAACATCATAGAAAAGAAAAGATTGCAGTGGTATGGTCATGTCAAACGAATGCCAGAGCAAAGATTGCCAAAAATTGTTATGGAATGGATCCCAGTGGAAAGGAAGAAGAGAGGAAGACCGAAGAAAACTTGGATAGAAGGAGTACAAGCAGCTATGAATATCAGAGGAATGGTGGAAGATCAATGGATGGATAGAGAGGAATGGCGTTTGGTTTCCGGAAGACGGCGGCAGCTGCCATGATACCGGATGATGATGCTGAACATCCATCAAGACGTAATTCCTTCCCATTTCAACAAACGTTTGGAAAATATGTGCACTAAAAGTATTAAACCCTAATCTATTAACTTAATTATTAAAGATGCAAATGCTACACGATCAACAGGACTTAGTCGCCGTCAGTTAAAAACATACAAAATGCATGATAACAATGTGGGGATATACTTTATCACAGTGATATAGGCTACATTGGCTAACTCGAGGTAGAAAATGGAAAGTTTCTTCGATATTCGCAAATAAATAATATTATTCATGTATACAAAAAACACGCCCAATCACAACTGACCGTTATTACATAGATAAGCAGGCTTTCAACTATGATTGATGATTTCAATGTTCTGAATATTTTCCTACAAGCAAAAATTCTTGTAGCTATCAAATGTATCGAGTGAAAAATTTCAAAGGGAAGCTTTCTCTATGGGAACATCAATTTTGTAACAGAATACTGTCACATTTGTCCAAATTAGAACATGTATGGATTTTATCAGTACTGATGATTCAGGAGATAAATAAAAAAATTAATACCAGATTTCAAGAATCATTCGAAAACATTCACTCTCAATTTCAATTGGTTCTACTAAATGCTCCATTAAGTTTGACTACATACTTCGTGTTTACAAGTGAAACTTCTTGGTGGGATTCGAATGAGAATACTTGACTTTTACACGAAGTCCGTATTTTCAGCATTCTTTCCTTGTACAAATTGGGCTACCAAAATTGACAAAGTACACTTAACAATAGAGAAGGAAAATAATTTAAAAAACTAGATAATATGGGGACAGTAGAAGTAGAACCAATAGAAGTTCCTTTGCACGAGGGATGCAACGACTAAATGTTATGAACATGCAGTGTTTGTAGCTCATTTGTATAAACAATTTCATATTTTTTAATCAATCAAAATACCAATTTAATCAACTCTACTTATTAATAAAAAAATTGATTCAAACGATTAACGAAACAGATCTTAACAGAGGAGCGCATTACTTTGAAAAAACCCTGAGCAGTGAATTTAGCATTGCTGCCATTTATTAGGGTAAATGTTCTGGATTTAGTTTTCTGACAGAGTATGCCTCATTCCTATTAGCATACAATAACACTACGTATTAGTTTGCCATGAGCCACTGTTTCCACACAGCAAACGGCGCGGTTTACTCCATAGGTTCTACCTGTCCTGCTATATGGAACACGAGATCACCTAGCTCAGTGACGTCACAGAGCATACAGTAGGCAGTACTGTCTCAAATTAAGAATATACATTTCGCATTCACATAACTGAAAGAACCTCTGTTTTATATATTTTTAGTTTTACTTTCTTTTTTTGAGAGAATGTGGGGCAAAAATAATCCCATGACGCATACTAGCACGTGTTTATGGAGTTCAGCATATATTTCATTTCTTTATGAATCTCATTCCTAGTTGTTATTATCGTCCAGAGGTATTTAAATGTTCAGCACCGCAGCCGAGTGGTTAAGGCAGGAAGCCTTGGCGCAGAGCTACGGGTTCGAGCCTCCATAGGGAAAGACATTTTCTCATGGTATTTCGGCCAGTATGGGACCGGTGCTCACCCAGCATCGTGAGGCATTTGGGTAGCTACAATAAGTAGCGGCTCCAGGTTGAGAAAACCAGCTATAACGGCTCGGGGACTCGACATGCTGACCACATGTCACCCCTACACTAGCTTGATTATCGTCTACCTCTGATTGACACATGTGGATGTGAGGCCAACAGCCGGGTGGTAGGATAAGGAGCCTTCTAGGCCTGTCGCGCAAGGAGGAGAGGTATTTGAATTCTGTCACTTCTTCCTAATTTGTTGTTAGGTATCCATTCCCTTTTAATTATGTATTCTTACGTGTAACAATATAATTATGTATTCTTACGTATAACGATATATTTTGGTTTATTTATTTACAGCCACAGTTTTTAGAGGTATTTAATGGCGTGTATTGACCTTTAATATTTCTTCACCCTATCGCCTAACAATACATCTTTAGCGAATATCAAGGGATTATTAAGAACGTGTTGAGTAAACAGTCCATGTTCTAATAGAATTGCAAACTGTAATGTAATTTGTTTCGACCTAATCCTCCGGTATTAATTTACCTTTGAGTTGTACACCTACTCTGTTTTAATCCTAATTATTTGACTGTATTTGAGTACTCAAGGTCATATTCATTTCGTTCGGAATTGTATCAGTAAATCTTACATTACGAACAATACGAAGTTTTAACTGTTGTGAGATATTTTAAAGAATTTTGGATAAAACTTCCATTCACATCTTCTATAATATGTAAGAAAATTTGAAAATGTAAATTATTTCAAAATTAGACAATATTATTGTTGTATCAACGAAATTAACTCAGACATTAGATTTGAAGTGTATTTTCGAGAGGTTTATTCGGTGGAATGAATTTGCTGTCGAGTTGGAATTTTATTACCATGACAATTTCGCGATGCTTGTTTATTTTTAAGCTATTACATTCTTAACAGTTACACTTGTCAAGAGCCATAATTATATACAGTAAGCTTTTAACAAGAAAATAAGCATTTTCTGCGGACGTTTGGCAAAATAATTACGGAAGATGCTGGTGAAGTGCTTCGTGTGGAGTATGGTGCAGAGACTTGGACATTACGAAGGAATGAGGAAAAGCGACTGGAAGCTTTTGAGATCTGGATATGGAGAAGGATGGAACGTATAAAATGGACAGACAAAATAAAAAATGAAGATGTGCTAGATAGAGTGGGTGAAATAAGAACAATGCTGGAACTCATAAAGAAGAGGAAAAGAAATTGGATTGACCACTGGCTAAGAAGAAACTGCCTGCTGACGGATTCCCTAGAAGGAATGATCAACGGAAAGAAAGTTAGAGGCAGAAATAGACGTCAGATGATAGACAATATTAAAATAAATGGTTTGAATGCGGATACAAAAAGGAAAGCTGAGTTAAGGAAAGAATGGAGAATGCTGAGTTTGCAGTGAAAGACCTGCTCTTGAGCAGAACATTATGTATGTATGTATGTATATTATAGAAAAGAATTAGTTTGAACCAAAAGAGTCCGAAAGCGATATGATCAAAGATATGAGATTCTCAAAATCAAATTTAAAATAAAAATGTTTTAATTAAAATAATCGGCTTTTCTAGAAGCAAAGTATGTTTCATATATCATGGAATCGATATTTTCAGAGACATAATTTGGTTGTATATTCTATTTGAATGAAAGAGGAACTGGAAGCATCCTGTTAGCACTGTTAGAGAGAAAGGTGATGGGGATGCGAAACAAAGGAAACTAAGGAGTATCCTGTTACTAATGCTTTGTTACATTACCTTCTTGCGGGCTTCACCGAACACTGTACCACTGTTCTCCTGTTCTAACGTGTTACTCTGCGAATATCATTTTTTTCTTTGGGTTTCGAATAGACATTAGCAACTTTAAATTATATTATATTCTTATTTTATGTGATTTATTTTAGTGATTTAAAGAGAAACTCGAGTATCAATGGAATATTGATCAAAACTCATTATTTTGTATTTTTACGTTTATTAAATATACCAGTTTATAAGTCAACTGGAGCATAAACATTAGAGCGTGATAAACTCCGCATTATTCTATTTTCCAAAGGAAAGGAAAGAATTCAGAGTTACAATTATCAAATATGATGAACTCTATCAATTCAGATTGTATATAGGCTACAGGCTGCGAGAGAGAGAGAGAGAGAGAGAGAGAGAGAGAGAGAGAGAGAGAGAGAGAGAGAGAGAGAGGGGGGAGGCAGGAGAAATATTAGAGACTAAGCTTAAAAAGGTAACCAAAATATTACTTTAAATTTGTCCTAGGTAGGAGTATGATCACGTTTTATAAAGGGAATAGTAACTTAAAACCTGCATGTTGGCTACAATATAAATTTAAATCTATACATTGGTAGCAATGGAGGTTTAGAAAGTTTGGAAATATGTGTTGGTTGCATTGAATAACAATATGACTCCTACCAATGTGGCTAGAATACTTGTTACTATTATTTTACATTGATTTCCTTTAAATTTGTTGACCATAAGGGGGGGTATGAATAACTCTGTAATTATATCTAGATACAATTCTGGAAATGCGTGCTATTAAGCATTGCAGAGACTCTTGATGTCCCAACTCCTTTCAAAAAACGTTAAACTGAAAATGTATAAAACTATTATTCTACCAGTTATATTATATGGGTGCGAAACATGGACTGTTACTTTAAGGAAGGAAAGGAGATTACGAGTATTCGAGAATAAAGCACTTAGGAAAATTGCTGGACCAATGAAAATGAACAGACAGGTGTATGGAGAAGACTGCATAACAATGAACTACATGGTCTTTATAGAAAGCCAGATGTAATAAGAACAGCTAATTAATTAAATAAAAATAAAATGTAGTTTTATTTGATTTTCATATTTATTATATAATTCAGTGACAGCTGTTTCGGTACACTGTACCTTCTTCAGACATGTTAACAAATTATTAATTGTGTTCCAACTGATCTAAGCAACAATACAACAATATTTATTTAAATGTTTCAATTTACACAATTCATAATTTGTTAACATGTCTGAAGAAGGTACAGTGTACCGAAACAGCTGTCACTGAATTATATAATACATATGAAAATCAAATAAAACTACGTTTTATTTTTATTTAATTAATAAATATGGATTTTCATCAAGTAAACATCAACTCAATTGATTAAGAAGAGTTAAATCTCGTAGACTGCGATGGGCAGGACATGTTGCACGTATGGGGAATGAAAGACTTGAACGGAAGCTTCTTGTAGGAAAGCCAGATGGAAACCGCCCAGTTGGTAGACCAAGAATGAGGTGGGAGAATAACATTAAGTATGATTTGAGGGAAGTAGATTATACAGGAAATGATTGGAAAGCATTAGCTCAGGATATGGATGTATGGAGAGCTTATGTCCGCGCGGCCATGAACCTACGGATTCGATAGTGCCAGTGAGTAAGTAAGTAAGTAAGTACAATACTAGTAAAACATATCAAATTCCGTTGAGGTGAAGTCATATGATAAAAGTTAAAAATTAAATTGTACCTGTTGGTAGGTGCCGTCGTCCTCCAATATTTTAACAAAGTTGAGGACGATGGCACCTACCATCAGGTACAATTTTAATATTTAACTTTCATTATATTTAGATAGTTTAGTCATAATTCTATTTTGTTTGTGCTAGAGACCAAAGAAAGGTGAACAGACAGGTGAATGGAGAGTGAGCGACATGATCTTTATAGGAAACCAAATATAACAAGAGCAATTAAGACTGCGATGGTCAAGACATGTGGCACGAATAGGGAATGAAAGATTGGCATGGAATCATCTTGTAGGAAAATCAAGGTAAAGTGCCCAGTAGATAAGCAAGATTGAGGTGGAGGTGGGAGAATAATATTAATAAGCAGAATATACAGGGGACGATTGGAAAATATTAGCTAGGGATCTCTGGAGAGTTTATGTCCGCGTGGCCATGAACCTACGGGTTCGATAGTGCTAATAACTTAGTTATATATATAAAGTAATTTCCTGGATTAAGAAGTTTATAGTATATGGTAGTCCACCGATGTGGTCTCGAGGTAGCGTGCTGCCTTATCACGCAGCTGGTCGGGTTCGATCCCCGGTTGGGGCAGTTTTTCTAGGTGGGGTTTTATCGGGTTTTTTCCTCACCTGTAAGACAAATGTCAGGAAACCTAAAGGCCCAAACGGTCCCCGAAATCATAAGGCCATCATTATCATCATCCTTATCATTATCATCCTTCACCGGTGTAGAAAGCAACGGGAAGCTACCACACCTACAATTCCCTAGTAAAGCTTACAAGCATAGCATGAAAATGCTATGATTGCAGTGAAAGACCTGTCCTCGGGCAGAATTACTATGGATGGATAGTATATGGTGAATACAAGGTACTCCATATCTAATATATAAAAATGTTTGTTTGTTTGTTTATTTGTCCATACTTTATGCGAGGCCATACCGTTGATCCGATTGTGATGTGGATCTTTGCAAAATGTTTATGACATTCCCGGGATGAACATAGGCTATAAGAGAGTTGTGATACTCAACTCCTTCACCCTTAAAAATCGCCCTTTGTAGTGGAGAACGTGAAAAAAGAAGTTCTTTGGACGCTTAAATGGCTTACGCTGCCTAGAACATAAATACACAAACTTAATGTATACAGAATTGAATATCGCAAAACGCTCTACAAAAAAGTCCGTGACAGCATATGTTTATCTCTTATGGATAACTCACAATAACCAATTTTGTCTTCCATTGATGCCAAGAAGATCGATACAAGTGCGTTGATTCCTGTGGAAACATTGCAGCACATGGCGGGTATTCTTCCACGGATAACTCACAATAACGAATTTTGTCTTTTAGTTCATTTATGCCAAGAACATCGAGATAAATAGATTCCCGGGTATCACCGCGTAATCCGCACGGGGAAACTTAAAATAATTGCGATATACATTTATAATTATTTTTCATTTTACTTATTCAACTAATCATAAGAAGTAAAATAACCTCTCTTGGCTCCGTCTTACTGACAGACGTAAATTGCACTCTCTTTCACTACTTTTCAAGCTTCTGAATTCCTACATCCCTACTTACCTGGCGTCTAGATTTGAGAAGTTATCCTCTTACCACAATATTGACACTAGATCACAAGATAGCAGTCTGCTAACAATTCCTCTTCATAGCACTTCCTCCTATTCTACTTCCTTCACAGTAGCCTCTGGCCGCTCCTGGAATCTCCTTCCTCAAGATATCACACTTGGTACCTTTAAGTCACGCTTATACAGTTACCTGTTGTCTAATAATTAATTTTTCTCTATTTATTTAATTTTATACTATGTCATTAATCTTTTCCTGTTTTTTTATATATATATTGTACATATTATATATTTAATTCGTTAAATTTAGAGTAAATCAAAATACATTATAAATATTAATTGTATTGTATTCATAACTTGTAATCGTTTATATATATATATATATATATATATATATATATATATATATTGTAATTTAGATTTAAGACTATTTTTTTGTTTGTATTTTTTAAACCTGGTTGAGTGGTAGACAAGGCCTTAAGGCCTTAACTCTGCCAGGTAAAATAAAGCTATTATTATTATTATTATTATTATTATTATTATTATTAATTGTTGTATTTCAACTCATTTATGCCAAGAAGATCGGGATGAGTAGATTCCCGGACAAGGCCGAGTTAACAGCACGGAGTATCTAAAATTAATTACAATATACATATTTCCTTCCACTTATTTAACTAAACATAAAACACATTAATATCGTATATCAGCTCATTTATGCCAAGAAGAATTTAAGGCCCAAACGGTCCCCGAAATCATATGGCCATCATCATCATCATGATCATCCTTCGCCGGTGTGGAAAACAACGGGAAGCTATCACACCTACAATTCCCTAGTAATGCTGCAAGCACAGCATGAAAATGCTATGATTGCAGTGAAAGACCTCCTCGGGCAGAATTACTACGATGGATGGATTTCAAGAAGATCGGGATAAGCAGATTCCTGGGCAACGCCGGGTAATCAGCACGGGCTATCTAAAAACATACATTTTTAATTATTTTTCCTTTCACTTATTCAACTGAACATAAAAGCACATTAATTTTCATTTATTTAGGCGTAGCAGCGCACGCCGGGTATTATCTAGTATTTAATAATATTTACAAAACTTATAAGATAATAGTAAATGTTATTAATAACAGAACTGTAAATCTACAAATCGACAAAACTTGTGTGGGCTATTTTAAAATTTGTGTTCATATTGGAATTTTGAGCCCAGTCATGTTATTTCACATGTTTTCGCATACGGAATAGGGTTCTCAGGAGATATATATATAGAAACACGTCAGAAAAACAAAATAAGAAAAGAAAGAAATTTATTATTAATTTTATTACGTATATATACATGACTGAAGCTAAGGGATTTGAGTTATAGTTTGAGCGTCTGGCTGTATATCCATCTCTGAAAGAGATGAGATGCGACTAAAGGAAGCGGAAACTGCAGTAGACGTCTCTTCCTACACATGAAACATGATCGGAGTTCTACACTTTAATGTTTTTTTCAACGTCCATATACAATGTCTTCACCAAAGTTATAATGTTGAAAGCCTTCTTATAAGATGACATTTGATATTACTTTCTTTATTCGATTCAATATTAGAATTCCCTAAAAGTATCGATAACACGTAAAAAGACATTAGTTTGTATTGTAACCGTAAAAACAATATATAAAATGTATCATTCCTAAACGTATACCTACGCGAATTTTAACATAGACAGAATTCACATCCCATTACTTTTAATCCAACAACGCAAACTTTATTAATATGTTTCAATCGCTAACGTTCGTAGATTTTATGAAATTTAATTATCTTAAAAATACTCGTATATTTCAATAAGACTTGTTCCAAGTCTCCCATGTCTGACATAATTACGTTTATTAGTACTGGATAGCTGCCTATGACAATAATCACAAATAGGAATGAGATGCACAAAGAAATTAAACATAGGCTCAATTCTGGAAATGCGTGCTATTATGCATTGCAGAGACTCTTGGTGTCCCAACTCCTTTCAAAAAACGTTAAACTGAAAAAATATAAAACTATTATTCTACCAGTTATATTATATGGATGCGAAACATGGACTCTTACTTTAAGGGAGGAAAGGAGATTACAAGTATTTGAGAATAAAGTACTTAGGAACATTTTTGGACCAAAGAGAGATGAACAAACAGGTGAATGGAGAAGACTGCATAACAATGAACTACATGGTCTTTATAGGAAGCCAGATAAAATGAGAACAGTTAAGTCTCGTAGACTGCGATGGGCAGGACATGTTGCACGTATGGGGAATGAAAGACTTGTATGGAAACTTCTTGTAGGAAAGCCAGAGCGAAAACGCCCAGTTGGTAGACCAAGAATGAGGTGGGAGAATAACATTAACTATGATTTGAGGGAAGTAGATTATACAGGCAATGATTGGAAAGCATTAGCTCAGGATAGGGATGAATAGAGAGCTTATGTCCGTGCGGCCATGAACCTACGGGTTCGATAGTGCCAGTGAGTAAGTAAGTAAGTACTGGAAAGCTAAAAAGTGTAAATAAAAAATGGGACAATTAAATAAGTTGATTTATTCTTCTTTTTTATTTGTAGTACTTTCATCCTTTTATGTCCCAAATCGCTCCTCGGAGGAAGATATATTAGATATGCAGCCACTGTCTATCCAACTCTTGGCTGATCGTCCTCTTCTCTTCTCCCGTCCATTGGTCTATATTATTTAGTTCTTTTTGCAAGTCTATTATCTGCCATTCTTTCTATATGACCTTTCCAATAGTTTCGTCTTTCTATAATAAATTTGGTAATGTCTTGAATTCGATATTTGTCTCTAATTTCTGTATTGTGTACCCTATCAAATAATGTTTTTCCCTGAATAGTTTGTATTGTTTCTTGATCCCTTTTAAACCAAGGCATAATATTCCAAGTAGCAATTCTTAATATGTTTTTATTTTTCCAAATCGAAGTCTTTTCCTAGCGTTCGTCATATTTTGTTTCCGTCTCTGATCCGAGGCTTTATCCTTGGGACTGCTAGCAATGTGTAAGATACACCTTGAAATGGGTTGCTAGCCCTTTTTCATGGAGGGTTATTATTATTCGGAGTTTCCTCCCTGAGCCGATTGTCTTCACCCAGCTCTAGAGCTGAGCCTGCCCCGTTGTATTTCGGAGTTGTCACTCCTAGATGGATTGTCTTGCAGGACTATAGAACCCCATAGACCGTTGTGGATCATTCTTCGCTTCCCCTCTCCTCTTATAGGCCAGCAGCTTACGTTTCCTGGCTCTATCGACTGAATCATTGGGTACTGGGCCCCTCCGTTACTACGAAGCGATAATCCACGATTTAGTTGATTTCATATTTTATTATTTTTAAAGTTAGGAAATGACTGTTTAATTTGATTATCTTCCCTACTTAGTTGTAGCGTCTCCAGTATAACGGTTAATATGTTTAATTAACGACACACTTAAATTCATAATACCATCCTTGACCTATCAAAAAAGAATTCCTATCCACTTAAAACAAAAGATGCATAGTTATCACTATACATTAATAATAACAATTATAATTATAATAATAATAGTAATAATAATAATAATAATCTTCTTAAAAGGATTAAACCTTATTGGTTCGTTCCGGCTCCAAGTATATAGCTGCTGTGTCCATCCCTTTGTGGGTGTCCCCGATCTCTTTTTCCTCCTCTCGGTTAATAGTTCAGACTTTTCGAAGGCAAACTGTTGATACCGTATACATTTTGCAGACATGTTCATATCATTTTCTTCTATATTCTTCTATTTTATCTGTCAAACTGAATATTTATAGTTCTTTACGAATATCTTCGCTTCGTTTTTTATCCATTAAAATATATCCTGCCACAAATCGTAAATATTTCATATCTGCGACTTTTATTATTTTAATTGTCTGATAATAATAATAATAATAATAATAATAATAATAATAATAATAATAATAATAATAATAATAGGTTAAACATGATACTATACAAATAATAGAAGAACGAAGATTGAAATGATATGGGCATCTGAAGAGGATGGAGAATAACAGAATCCCAAGAATGATGCTCGATTTAAATGCTGAAGGCAGGAGGAGGAGTGGGAAACCCAGGGAAAAGTGATTGGAAGAAGTGAGAAGAAACATGATCAGGAGAGACATCAAAGAGGAAGATGCTGATGATAGAAATCTGTAGCGGAGCAAAATACATTTGGGCTGAAGAAGTACTGCACTAATTTAGAGAAAATCCTTTGACGACGACGATGACTACAACGACGAGGACGACGACAACAACAACGACAACAACAACAACAACAATAATAATAATAATAATAATAATAATAATAATAATAATAATACCAATAATGTGGATGTATAATCTCGAGACAGCCTTTGTATCCTACAAGATTCATGGAACGTTAATGTTTTTCTTCTCTAAACAACTCAAGATTACTGTGAATGGTTTTACTATTCTTTTACATTAATATGCAAGATAAAAGTAAAGTAAAGTGATCCCACAACAGGCCTCAGGAGGCCCTTGGGGTAGTAGGAGGTTAAGGCTCCCACATTTTCTAGACAATCGGCACTTTTTGTCAGCCGGTTGTCAGCCCTGCGTGACGGCCGCCTTTACCCCCAGAACAAGCGTCTGGTACTCATTTCCGTTAGAGGCTGAGTCGACCCCAGGGCCATAGTGCCGCCAGAGGGTTTGGGTCATTTTAAAAATACTGACCCCAACTGGACTTGAACCCTCGACCCTCCGGTTTGTAGCTCAGTGCCTTAACCACTACGCTACAGCCTGCCCCATAATATGCAAGATCTTCTTGTTAATAATAAATTATGTTAAGCATATTATCAATTAAAACCCAATCACCAAATAAACACATATAAAAGTCATTGATGCGTTTCGATAGCTAAGCTATCGAGTTCAAGACTGAGTATTGAATGCTCAATTTTTAAGTGTGTTTTATTTGTTGTGTGGTGATTGGATTTTAATTGATAATATGTTTAACATAAATTATGTTACATAATTATTGCGCGTAATTCTAAATTTTTATTTTATTTTTGTTAAATTTAGGCAACATCAAGTGTATAAATCGCAAAAAAAATGGCAGAATTCTACTATATCACAAAAAATAAATACTCATCCCCATAAAATTAATCTCTGATTTAAATATGTAAATATTTGCAATTCTATAATTCGTGTAACAAAATTATAACTCTCGAAATCAGTTTTGACAAGCATAAAGATTTCCAATTTTGGAGCCCAGGAACAACTTTTGTTTTCAAAATTAATATTACTTTTGCCTGAAAAAAAAGTTAAACACAAAATATAGCTTCATTTACCATAATTCCACTTCAAGGGTGAAGAAATTAAGATATAGTAATAATAGTAGTTGTACTCCTGGTCACTCCACTGGGAGCATATGGCCTTGATAAAAGCTCACCAACTAACTCCTGTTTGCCAATGCCTTCATTTCATTCCAACTCATCCCTGCCTGTTCAGCTTCATCCCTGATGGTATTACTACATGTTGTCCTAGGTCTTCCTCTTCACCTTCTCAATTCTTGTGGCTTCCAAGCAAATGCTATTTTTGTGATGTTATCATTCTCTCTCCTTAACAGGTGATGAACCCACTTCCACTTTCTAAATTTAGTTTCTTTACAAATTTTATTTTGAATCGTTCTCCTCCACAGTTCTTTATTTGTTATAATCTCTGACCCTCTATATCCAAGATATGTCCCAGGCAACGATTTACATAGATTTGCAATTAAGATATAGTACTTTTACAATAACAAATACAAATGAGAAATAAAAATAACAAATCACAGTAGTAGTTTAAAACTAATGAAAAACTAAACTCCATGGTGCAACAGGCCTAGAAGGCCCTTGGCCTATTAGTCGTTGCTGGCCTCATATCCACATGTGTTCACCACAGAGGTAGACGATCATACAGCCAGTGTAGGGGTGACATGTGGTCAGCATGTCGGGTCCCCCAGTCGTTATAGCTGGCCTTCTCATTTTGGAGACGCTACTTATTGTAGCTACCCAAATGTCTCACGATGCTGGGTGGGCACCGGTTCCATACTGACCGAAATTACATGAGGAAATTGTTTTTCCCAATGAAGAATCGAACCAGCGCAAGTCCCAAGCTCTGCGCCAAGGCATATTGCTTTAAGCACTTGGCTATGGCGCGTTAGAACTAATAACACTAACAGAAATTTGTTATAACAAAAATCACAGTCACAAATTAATATTGGCAGTAGTAATGGTGATAGTAGTAGCAAATTACAGTAACTCTCTATTCGTGTACGGCGTATTGCAGGTCGAGGGATTGGATGAGTTGAACACCCATAATTGAAGATGTGTGATATACGCGGATGCCGCTGACCAGACCTGTCGTGAATCACAGGCGCAATAGTTATGTACGGTACAAGGAAAGTAAGTAGTACATTACAAGTCGAGGACGTGTTTTAAGTCCGAGCTTTAGCGAGGAGGTAGCAAATAATAGTAATGTACTTAGTCTACTTCCCGAATTGCGTATATAATTTTGTTCGCTCCTATACTAATAATTATGATCAATTTTTATATTTCGTGTTAATTTATATATTGGTTTGAAGAGTTAAATTGTTTGATAGCAAGGGGGTGTTGATAAAGCAACTGTAATTGTTTATTGTTGTCTGAATTAGTAGCAGACATTTTAAATAACAGTTTCGGACTGCATGTTAATTACAGATATGATTAATTGGGTCGTAAAGGGCTGCAGTTCATTTTCTATTATCCGCAAATTCGAAAAATAAATATGAAAAAGTATACGGAATATTTAAAGACTGGTGAAGATTAAAAAACTATATCCACAATGGGTTGAAGCAAGGAGATGCACCATCTCCTCTACATTTAATTTTGTACTACATCATGCCATCAAATCTTTAGAGAATGAGAAGGCCTACAACTCAATGGTATTAATAAACTGTTAGTTTATGAAGATGATGTACTATTGGGCGACAGCGAGTTGTACTAAAAGCCAACACGCACATACTATTGAGTAACACTAAGAAATTGGAACTGGAAGTAAATATCAATAAAACTGAATGTATGGCCACACATAGGAATATATTATATAATGGAAATGGACAGATAATGACAAATGGGGGAAATTTTGAGGAAGTGGCTGAAATCAAATACCTAGGAACAATAATCATAAACAGGAATGAGATGCACAAAGAAATTAAACATAGGCTCAATTCTGGAAATGCGTGCTATCATGCATTACAGAAACTCTTGACGTCCCAACTCTTTTCAAAAGACGCTAAACTGAAAATATATGAACCTATAATTCTACCAGTTATATTATACGAATAGGGAACAAGGATTCTTGCTTTAAGGGAGGAAAGGAGATTACAAGTATTTGAGAATAAAGTTCTTAGGAAAATGTTTGTACAAAAAGCAGATGAACAGACAGGTGAATGGAGAAAACTCTATAACAGTGAACTACTTGGTCTTTATATGAAGTCAGATATAACAAGAACAGTTAAGTCTCGTAGACAGCGATCGGCAGGACATGTGGCTCAAATGGGGGATGAAAGACGTGCATTAAAACTTCTTGTACGAAAACCAGAGGAAAAAACGCCCAGTTGGTAGACCAAGAATGAGGTAGGAGATTAACATTAACTATGATTTGACGGAGGTAGATTATACAGGCAATGATTGGAAAACATTAACTCAGGATAGGGATGTATGGAGAGCTTATGTCCGCACGGGCATAAACCTACGGGTTCGATAGTGCCAGGGAGTTACTAGTCAGTAGTACATTTGAAGCAACAAAATTTTGTGGTTAAATGTTAATGATGTAACAACTGTTCAATCAAAAATCAGAATTATCAAAGTGAGAAATATATATTACTTAATAATGTTAGCATATAAATTTAAATGAATAGCTAATAGATATAATTGTAAAATATCAATAAATAAGTCAAACGTAATGGCATTTATTGGTAAATATGGAATTAGATCAAACATTGTACTGGATAACAAAATAATATACGTAACAAGTATCACATTTCCAATATTTGGGATGTGATATAACTTATAAAGAAAATAAAGATATAGAAAATAAAGTAAATAAATTTCAGGCTATTTGTGGAACCATAAAAAGAACCTTAGGTCACAAAACAAGGAAAGATACGAAACTTAAATAATATAAAACAATGGTTGTTCCTTTGTTGTTGTATGGAAGTGAAAATTAGATAATGAAATCAAGGGATAAAAGCAGGATACAGACTGCGGAAATGCTGTTTTTACGTAATGTGAAAGGATGCACAAGAGCTGATAGAATAAGGAATGAAACTATACGAGAAGAATTAAATATATATAAAATTGAAGATAAAATCAGCGAAAATAATAAGAAATGGACAGAACACTTAATGAGAATGAACAACGAAAGAATACCAAAAAGAACCTTCCTGTATAATCCCAGAGGAACAAGAGATGTTGGCCGACCACGTAGAAGATGGACTCCACTTTTAACTTCGCCGGAGCAGGATGCATAGCCTAAACCTTGTAGTAGAAGAAGAAGAAGAAGAAGAAATATGTGTGATACAATAATATTGTACTGTATTACTCAATACAATTTTAAAGTAGGTAACATTTTTACATAATTAAGTTAATTACTTTTCTTCTCCAATGAGATAAGTTGAGCTATTACATGTCGTTGTTAACGGATACCAAGGCCTCTTTGGTTAATTCAACTTTCCTAAAAACAAAATGAGAATTAGGCCATTATTAGTACAGGAGTGAAAAATACAATTAAATGGAACGAGATATGGTGTGGCGAAATGATAGAAAATGTTTATTTTATGGGAGAGGAAAACGGCAGACCTCCTAGAGAAATCTGCCCTGGCAGCGATTCGTCCACCACGAAACCTCACATCGAGTGACGGTGACGAGCACTCAGGACCTAGAAGTAGAGGTTGAGTATCTAATCATTTGTGCCAGGGAGCCGCCAATAGTAATAGCAGCAGTGTAATTATTGTTGAAATATTGAGAGAACAAATTCATATTCAAACATCGTTACACATGTCATACCATTAATAATGTTTTTGTGCATACATACTATTGTTACTATTACTGTTCTTCTTCTTCCACTTCTTCTTCTTCTTGTTCTTGTTGTTCGTGTTGTTGTTGTTCTTGTTGTTCGTGTTGTTGTTCCTGTTGTTGTTCTTGTTGTTGTTCTTGGTGTTGTTCTTGGTGGTGTTGTTGTTCTTGTTCTTGTTGTCGTTGTTCTTGTTCTTGTTGTTGTTCTTGTTGTTGTTCTTGTTGTTGTTCTTGTTGTTGTTCTCGTTGTTGTTGTTCTTGTTGTTTCTGTTCTTGTTGTTGATGATCTTGTTGCTCTTGATGTTGTTGTTCTTCTTCTTGTTGTTCTTGTTGTTGTTCTTGTTGTTGCTCTTGTTGTTGTTGTTCGTGTTGTTGTTCGTGTTGTTGTTGTTCGTGTTGTTGTTCTTGATCTTGTTGTTGTTCGTGTTGTTGTTCTTGATCTTGTTGTTGTTGTTGTTCTTGTTGTTGTTTTTGTTCTTGTTCTTGTTCTTGTTGTTGTTCTTGTTGTTGTTCTTGTTGTTGTTCTTGTTGTTGTTCTTGTTGTTGTTCTTGTTGTTGTTCTTGTTGTTGTTCTTGTTGTTGTTCTTGTTGTTGTTCTTGTTGTTGTTCTTGTTGTTGTTCTTGTTGTTGTTCTTATTGTTGTTCTTGTTGTTGCTCTTGTTGTTGCTCTTGTTGTTGTTCTTGTTGTTGTTGTTGTTGTTGTTGTTGTTCTTGTTGTTGTTCTTGTTGTTGTTCTTGTTGTTGTTCTGTTCTTGTTGTTCTTGTCGTTCTTGTTCTTGTCGTTCTTGTTCTTGTCGTTCTTGTTCTTGTCGTTCTTGTTCTTGTCGTTCTTGTTCTTGTCGTTCTTGTTTTTGTCGTTCTTGTTCTTGTCGTTCTTGTTCTTGTCGTTCTTGTTCTTGTTCTTGTCGTTCTTGTCGATCTTGTCGTTCTTGTCGTTCTTGTCGTTCTTGTCGTTCTTGTCGTTCTTGTCGTTGTTGTCGTTCTTGTCGTTCTTTTTTTTGTCGTTCTTTTTGTTGTCGTTCTTTTTGTTGTCGTTCTTTTTGTTGTCGTTCTTTTTGTTGTTGTTCTTTTTGTTGTTGTTCTTTTTGTTGTTGTTCTTTTTGTTGTTGTTCTTTTTGTTGTTGTTCTTTTTGTTGTTGTTCTTTTTGTTGTTGTTCTTTTTGTTGTTGTTCTTTTTGTTGTTGTTCTTTTTGTTGTTGTTCTTTTTGTTGTTGTTCTTTGTTGTTGTTCTTTTTGTTGTTGTTCTTTTTGTTGTTGTTTATTTTTGTTGTTGTTATTTTTGTTGTAGTTCTTTTGTTGTGTTTTCTTTTTGTTGTTGTTCTTTTTGTGTTGTTGTTCTTTTTGTTGTTGTTCTTTTTGTTGTTGTTCTTTTTGTTGTTGTTCTTTTTGTTGTTGTTCTTTTTGTTGTTGTTCTTTTTGTTGTTGTTCTTTTTGTTGTTGTTCTTTTTGTTGTTGTTCTTTTTGTTGTTGTTCTTTTTGTTGTTGTTCTTTTTGTTGTTCTTCTTTTTGTTGTTCTTTTTGTTCTTGTTCTTGTTGTTCTTGTTGTTGTTGTTCTTTTTGTTGTTCTTTTTGTTCTTGTTGTTCTTGTTATTGTTGTTCTTGTTCTTGTTGTTCTTGTTGTTGTTGTTCTTGTTGTTGTTGTTCTTGTTGTTGTTGTTCATGTTGTTGTTGTTCATGTTGTTGTTGTTCTTGTTGTTCTTGTTGTTCTTGTTGGTGTTGTTGTTGTTTTTGTTGGTGTTGTTGGTGTTGTTGTTGTTGTTCTTGTTGTTGTTCTTGTTGTTGTTGTTGTTCTTGTTGTTGTTGTTCTTTTTGCTGTTGTTCTTGTTGTTGTTGTTGTTGTTCTTGTTGCTGTTGTTCTTGTTGTTGTTCTTCTTGTTGTTGTTCTTGTTGTTGTTGTTCTTGTTATTGTTGTTGTTGTTGTTCTTGTTGTTTATGTTGTTCTTGTTGTTTTTGTTGTTTTTGTTGTTTTTGTTGTGTTGTTGTTCTTGTTGTTGTTGTTGTTGTTGTTCTTGTTGTTGTTGTTCTTGTTGTTGTTGTTCTTGTTGTTGTTGTTCTTGTTGTTGTTTGTTCTTGTTGTTGTTTTTGTGTTGTTGTTGTTCTTGTTGTTGGTTTTGTTCTGTTGTTCTGGTTGTTGTTGTTGTTGTTTGTTGTTGTTCTTGTTGTTGTTGTTCTTGTTATTGTTGTTGTTGTTCTTGTTGATTTGTTCTTGTTGTTTTTGTTCTTGTTGTTTTTGTTCTTGTTGTTTTTGTCCTTGTTGTTTTTGTTCTTGTTGTTTTTGTTCTTGTTGTTTTTGTTCTTGTTGTTTTTGTTCTTGTTGTTTTTGTTCTTCTTGTTTTTGTTCTTCTTGTTTTTGTTCTTGTTGTTTTTGTTCTTCTTGTTTGTTTTTTTCTTGTTTTTGTTGTTTTGTGTTCTTGTTGTTTTTGTTTCTTCTTGTTGTTTGTTCTTCTTGTTTTTGTTTCTTCTTGTTTTTGTTCTCTGTTGTTTTTGGTCTTCGTTGTTTTTGTTCTTCTTGTTTGTTCTTCTTGTTTTTTCTTCTTCTTGTTTTTTGTTGTTCTTCTTGTTTTTGTTCTTTTGTTTTTGTTCTTCTTGTTTTTGTGTTCTTCTTGTTTTTTGTTCTTCTTGTTTTTTGTTCTTCTTGTTTTTGTTCTTCGTTGTTTTTGTTCTTGTTGTTTTTTGTTCTTGTTGTTTCTTGTTGTTTTTGTTCTTCTTGTTTTTTGTTCTTCTTGTTTTTGTTCTTCTTTGTTTTGTTCTTCTTGTTTTTGTTCTTCTTGTTTTTGTTCTTCTTGTTTTTGTTCTTCTTGTTTTTGTTCTTCTTGTTTTTGTTCTTCTTGTTTTTGTTCTTCTTGTTTTTGTTCTTCTTGTTTTTGTTCTTCTTGTTTTTGTTCTTCTTGTTTTTGTTCTTCATTGTTTTTGTTCTTCTGTTTTTGTTCTTCTGTTGTTGTTCTTCTGTTTTTTGGTTCTTCGTTGTTTTGTTTCTTCTTGTTTTTGTTCTTCTTGTTTTTGTTCTTCTTGTTTTTGTTCTTCTTGTTTTTGTTCTTCTTGTTTTTGTTCTTCTTGTTTTTGTTCTTCTTGTTTTTGTTCTTCTTGTTTTTGTTCTTCTTGTTTTTGTTCTTCTTGTTTTTGTTCTTCTTGTTTTTGTTCTTCTTGTTTTTTGTTTTCTTCTTGTTTTTGTTCTTCTGTTTTTGTTCTTCTTGTTTTTGTTCTTGTTGTTTGTTTTCTTGTTGTTTTGTTTCTTGCTTGTTTTTGTTCTTGTTGTTTTTGTTCTTGTTGTTTTTGTTCTTGTTGTTTTTGTTCTTGTTGTTTTTGTTCTTGTTGTTTTTGTTCTTGTTGTTTTTGTTCTTGTTGTTTTTGTTCTTGTTGTTTTTGTTCTTGTTGTTTTTGTTCTTGTTGTTTTTGTTCTTGTTGTTTTTGTTCTTGTTGTTTTTGTTCTTGTTGTTTTTGTTCTTGTTGTTTTTGTTCTTGTTGTTTTTGTTCTTGTTGTTTTTGTTCTTGTTGTTTTTGTTCTTGTTTGTTTTTGTTCTTGTGTGTTTTGTTCTTGTGTTTTTGTGTTCTTGTGTTTTTGTTCTTGTTGTTTTTGTTCTTGTTGTTTTTGTTCTTGTTGTTTTTGTTCTTGTTGTTTTTGTTCTTGTTGTTTTTGTTCTTGTTGTTTTTGTTCTTGTTGTTTTTGTTCTTGTTGTTTTTGTTCTTGTTGTTTTTGTTCTTGTTGTTTTTGGTTCTTGTTGTTTTTGTTCTTGTTGTTTTTGTTCTTGTTGTTTGTTGTTCTTGTTGTTTTTGTGCTTGTTGTTTTTGTTCTTGTTGTTTTTGTGCTTGTTTTTTGTTTTGTTGGTTTTTGTTCTTGTTTGTTTTGTTCTTGTTGTTTTTGTTCTTGTTGTTTTTGTTCTTGTTGTTTTTGTTCTTGTTGTTTTTGTTCTTGTTGTTTTGTTCTTGTGTGTTGTTTTTGTTCTTTTGTTTTTGTTCTTGGTTTTTTTTGTTCTTGTTGTTTTCGTTCTTGTTGTTTTCGTTCTTGTTGTTTTCGTTCTTGTTGTTTTCGTTCTTGTTGTTTTCGTTCTTGTTGTTTTCGTTCTTGTTGTTTTCGTTCTTGTTGTTTTCGTTCTTGTTGTTTTCGTTCTTGTTGTTTTTTCGTTCTTGTTGTTTTCCGTTCTTGTTGTTTTCGTTTCGTTGCTTGTTGTTCGTTCGTTGTTGTCTTGTTGTGTTGTTTTCGTTCTTGTTGTTTTCGTTCTTGTTGTTTTCGTTCTTGTTGTTTTCGTTCTTGTTGTTTTCGTTCTTGTTGTTTTCGTTCTTGTTGTTTTCGTTCTTGTTGTTTTCGTTCTTGTTGTTTTCGTTCTTGTTGTTTTCGTTCTTGTTGTTTTCGTTCTTGTTTTTTTCTTCTTGTTGTTTTTGTTCTTGTTGTTTTTGGTTGTTGTTGTTTGTTCGTGTCGTTTTCGTTGTTTTGTTCTTGTTGTTTTTGTTGTTGTTTTTTGTTTTTGTTCTTGTCGTTTTCGTTCTTGTTGTTTTCGTTCTTGTTGTTTTTGTTCTTTTTGTTTTTGTTCTTGTTGTTTTTGTTGTTGTTTTTGTTTTTGTTCTTGTCGTTTTCGTTCTTGTTGTTTTCGTTCTTGTTGTTTTCGTTCTTGTTGTGTTTGTTCTTGTTTTTTTGTTGTTTTTGTTTTTGTTGTTTTTGTTTTTGTTGTTTTTGTTCTTGTTTTCGTTGTTGTTGTTGTTCTTCTTCTTGTTCTTCTTCTTCTTGTTCTTGTTGTTGTTCTTGTTGTTCTTCTTGTTGTTCTTGCTGTTGTTGTTATTATTATTATTATTATTATTATTATTATTATTATTATTATTAAACGTACGATACAGTGGAATGTTTACCTGCCGTCACAGCAGCACTGTTGCTGTGTCGCACTGATGTAGATACTAACCATGTACATTCAGGATCAAATAGCAAATTAAGCACTTACCCAGCTTACTTGGGTAATGACTGTAGTCTCCTCGACGCCACAGACTGACGTGAAGCGAATGTACGCGGGATGTCACGGCATTAGTTCGCAAATCATCCACAAACCCGAAGTAGATCAATGTTCTGCTGTGTCGGATAGTAGCAACATATTATCATTAGAGATAATAAAAATCACGACACACGAGTAGCAGTAGCTGTAAAAGTCATATATGATTAATGACTGGGCTGAGTTCATGGTTTTTTTCAATTCGTCAAATCAATTCCTGGTAAGAAATTTGAAAACAGCGATCCTTTTTGATCGCATTCCCCATTTCATAGTATTAAAAAACTGATAGATGTTATGTAAAACTGTCCATCGCATAACAAAATTTGCCTTATGCAATACACTTATAACTAGGGCTCGGACATGAAGTTAGATTAAATGCAGTCTACTATACATGATATTGCTTGATAAGAGAGTGGTAGGGGGTATAGTAGCACCAGTCTTAAGAGTATGGCATTTGTGCTGTACTGTTTACAAGAGGTATAGAAGGGTAATGAAATAAGTAGCTAATTGTAGATTACAAGTTAATTTTGTTGCGTAAAATATTTTTTAATTTTTTAAATTAAACTCTACAAGTAATTGTGGCGAAAAAGTTAAATTTGTAATT
This sequence comes from Diploptera punctata, assembly GCA_030220185.1. NCBI lineage: Eukaryota > Metazoa > Arthropoda > Insecta > Blattodea > Blaberidae > Diploptera > Diploptera punctata. The sequence continues at coordinate 189,962 of JASPKZ010004588.1, forward strand.
ACCGTAGATTAATTCTCTTTGTGGCATCTATAAAAATCAAATCTGCATACAGTATTAGAAAAATAATATGGAGTCATTATTTGTGCACAATTTATTTTCTTATTACAGTTTTAAATCAAGAGGTAACACAAAAAAAACAGTATGTGTGCACTGTACATAATATTGTTAAAACCCTGTCAGTTAAACTCGTTTCGCTCTGTATAGCTTTTCCAATGAATAACAAGTGTATGGGTCCGTAAATTTTTAAAAAAAAAACTTCTGTTCGGTTCGGGTTGTTCAAGGCAAAGGTTTGATATTTAGAAAAACTCATTTCTACTTCACATGAGGTAACTGGTGTAAAACGAAAGTAGGTGGTATTAGCACTGTGTATCTAACATGGAGACATAACAGGTTGCGCGTTCTTGTTTTTTCATTAGAAAATCCTTTATCTATCTGCAACTACCTGGAGTATCCAGGGATTTTCAGCCCATCACACTTCAAACAGGAATTTCTGTTTTGGCAATTGCAGATGCCAAAACTACCTCCTGTTTTCACATCATCATCAAAATGTCGCGAATAAAAATGTCTACCAGTTTTAATGGAATCAATCAATGCTATAGTGTGAAGATTCCATTGTTTATTTATTAAATGTAATTAATCTTTGTGTAGACTTTGTTGTAATGACCACGGAAAATTTTGAGTACCGTTCCTGTCCTGACATCAGAGATGTCACCATTTTTATCGCCGAACTTTCTTTAGCAATCAAAATGTAATAACTACTTTACTACAATCACTTCATTATGCTGTAAGTAGTAATGCAGTGGTCTGCAACCAGAGTCCCCCATCGAGTTTAAAACAGTTGGGGGTTGAGGTGGCAAAGGGATTTGTGATGCAATATCCCTAAATTTCTGTGGTTCCTAGAAGGGGCCTTTAAAAATTATTCTCATAGTATGAATAGGGCCAAAACGTCCACATCAGAGAAATGCAACCTAATTCTTTCGGCTACGTCGTGGAAGTTTCCTGGGCCAAGCAAGTTAGATGTATCATTTTCGGATATCGTTCTCTAATTCTGGAAGCTGTTTTCAACATATAAAAATACAAATAGAAAAACATTGTCTCTTTTTATTTCATTGGACCAAAGAAGAGACATAGCATTTTCAAAAAGGTTGTCGATTTCTGAATGGTTGACTTTTATTTACGACCTCGGTAGTTTACAAAAATTTATTCCCTCCCGGGTTTTTTTTGAGGTGATTCATATCTCCCACTATCAATCGCATTTCCTGCAGATCGTCTGGACGCATCTTGGGTTTCATCGATTGTCACCCATATTTTATGATCTGCCACAGTATTTTTAATGTATTTCAGAACGTCTTCATAACAAGGAGATACATATTACCTGCGTAAAGTTGTTTCACAAGCAATTTTTCTTCCCGTATATTTCTCAAAAAAAATTATAAGCTGAATTTTGCACTTTATTGAAAGGAATATTCGCGGAAACCATCGTTTCGCATAAATCCTTGTAAAATTCACGATGATTACAAGTGCCTGAAACTCCTTGTGCAGATGACTGTATTTCATCGTAAATACTTATGTTTTTCATTCCCAATGTGTGTTTTAGATTTGCAATGGCTCTTGATAAAAATTCTTATCTGCCCCTACATTATACAATTTACAAAATATTTATCATCTTTTAGGCAAAAATACTCAGGGCCGTACTCACGTACAAGTGAATTCATCTTGTGTGTGTTTGTTTTCGGCATGTTGTAATCATTCATCAGATCGTGGTGATTGGTATTATGACTCGACTACATACTATACTTGTAGCAGCACAGCAAAGACGCCACTGACTGTGGCACTGCGCACGGGACAGGACTAACTACCTGTGTAGTCAACTGTTTGAAAGCGAAACGGCAATGTAAAGGCAATGAAGTCCGAGCTCTACTTATAACGCTTACATTAATATACAGAAGTAAAATCTGGACTATTTCATAAAATAGTATCATATTAATAGATGTATTCGAAAGGAAGGTACTGAAGAAAATATAGGGTCTAATCAACGAACAGGAAAATTGAAAAATTAGAAGAAATGAAAATTGAGACAACTATACAGATACTCCCAAGTCTCAGATTTATTTTATTCAATGCCTCATGTTGCCATTTCAATATTTCTGGTATTCTCTCCTGGCATTGGCATTATTATAACATACTTCTCTGGTTGGGGCGCCCGGAAAGCGGGCTGCCCCGATGATATGATTGGTGATGATAGTGGTGCACCGGAGAGTCCTTAATCCTAAACTTAATCTACAGCGTATATGAATGATGGTGATTTTGATGGCTATATATGAACACAAATAACAATTGTGTCATAATCAACTTTATGAATTCATTATAAAGCTAATTAAAAATAAACAATTTGACGTTACACATTCGCCCGGCGATCGGACTCGCGGGCTGTGCGTGGCAAAGCGACGACAGCCGTGGACTGATTATTCATTAGATTGAAATGGTTTCTATAGGATGGACAAGTGGTAAGAATGGAAGAAAGAGGACAAAGAAATATTTTATATGCGCACTTTAGGGAAAAGAGGATAGTAGGATGGGAGGACATACTACGTACTGACTGGGAGTAGGGAACGAGAAGACGGTGGCTAGGAACAGGGAAGAATGGAGGAGGAGAATTGGCGAGGTCAGGGCTATAGAGTCTTAGGATGTAAGGATGGATATGATCTTCTAAATTAAAGCATGTGTGAGTAGGAATAAAATGAATAATAAATATAACATTAAGCATATTCTATGTTGTCATCATCATCATCTGCATTCATGGATTAGGTCTGCTGACCCGTTCCGACTTCAAGCCCATCTCTTTCTAGGTCTGCCCACATCTCGGGTGCCTGTAGGTTTGTATTTTGTTATTTGTTTTGGATAATAGCAAATACGGAAGATGGGCTTTAAAGGAATATTTTTAAATTACATAATATATGTGAACAATATAATCTCAAACTATCCATAGAAAAAACTAAGGTAATGGCATTCCAAGGGAAAAACCAAATCAGATCCAAAATAGTAATAGGAAACAAAATCATAGAACAGGTGAACCATCTCAATTATCTAGGATGTGACATTTCACTTAATTATGATATTTATATAACTAATAAAATAGCAAAATTCCAGGGAATATGTGGTACAATAAAACGATCACTAAATAATAAAACAACAAGAGAGACCCAATTGAAATTTTATAAAACATTGGCGTACCGGTACTGCTCTATGGATCAGAAGCCTGGATACATAAAAAAACAATATCTAAGTAGGATAACGGCGGCAGAAATGAAATTTTTGAGATCTGTAAAAGGGTGCACTAAGGAAGAACACAGAAATAAGACAGGAACTTGAAATATTTGCAATAACTGATAAAATAGGTACATATAGACAAAAATGGAAGCAACACTTAGACAGAATGAATGAAGACAGATATCCAAAACAAATATTCTATGTTGTAATTTTATAAAATTACTTATTGGCGGCGATGATGGGTACTGGAACATAAAATGCTTCTTGGCTGCTAATTCATTTGTGGCTATCAAGATGGGGTTGTGGTTCTTTAACCCTAGTCAATTTGCAACAAGACGTGTTCATGCCTGAGTCGATAATGGGGTAAAAAGGTTGACGCTATCACGCTAGAATAGGGTGTCCGAAATTGCACTACCGACGAGTCGAGAGTCGGAAGGCAAACAGTACACAATGAGCTTTGCTATTCTAAACGAGGGAACGTTGCAGTTTACTTGGTAGTTCACAAGAAAAATATGTGAAATCATAAATTAATGAGCTGATCCATGAACAAGAATCGATCAATGGGATTTTATGAAGTTCCTGTCGTGACATGGCTGGTAGAGTGCCTTCGTTCTCTCCGGCAGTGTAAGTTCGATTCCCGGCGGGATAGTTGAATATAAATGTCCACCTTGCGTCTGCGTGACTTTGTTAAAACGAAAAAGTCAAAAAAAAAAGTTTCAGTTAAAGACATACAAATTTGGAGTAAAACATGATCAAATCCTAGAAGGGATGGAAGCATTTTTAAAGTAAAACAAAAATGTATGCTATTAAAAAATGTTTCTTCCAGAGAACATTCTGGATGAGGAATTCTTTCATTAAGACGCAATTAAAAACACACGCTTCACTTTAAATTTATGTCATTTTTTCATAATTTTAAAGCTGGAATAATTTTAATTCGAGAAGAATTTGATATGGCTTGTCGTTAAATGTATTTCAACTGCATTAATTCTAGTTAGAATGCGTAATTATCGAACAAGTATTCTCAATATAATAATGGAGTATATGATTAAACATTAAAATATTAAAGAGCTTTCACCAGAATGTAACGATGGGAGTGAACAGTCTAAAGATATGAGAACTGTCGTTATATTTTAAAATAGTATTAGTGAATTAAGTAAACATTTATTTAGTGTATTACATTTTTAATATTGGGCTATTCAGAAAGAAGGAACAGACTTCAAATATTTATTTCTTACAAACTACAAAAAATAGAAACACAATTCCAACGTTCCTAGAAGGAGAAAAGTTTGAAGTTCCGATCACGGTCGCATTGGCGCTGTTGGATTAGAATAGCAGGAGCAGAAGGTCAACTTCATTGCCGATGGCCTCCCAGGTCACCAGACCTAACCCCGTGTGAGTTGTATCTGTGGTGTTACGTAAACGACCGTGCTTTTATCCCCTCTATGCCTGACACTCTTGAAAATCTGTGATTTTGAATTGTTAAAGCTGTGAATTAAATAACTAGAAACCAACTGATTTGGTGTGGCAAGAAATGTGCCACCATTTTGATATTTGTCGTGTAACATTGTGGTGCTTATATTGAATGCATAAAATAGTGAACATTGAACTTTTCTCTTTCCAGGTACGTTGAAATTGTATTTCTATTTTTTTTAGATTGGACGAAATACATTTGAAGTCTGTCCCTTCATTCTGAATAGCCCTGTATAGAATATGAATAAAACGTAGACCTTTATACGTTAATTTCTCTGTATATACGGGTATAAACTCATGTGGATCAAGTGTTCTTCCTTGCGAAAGTTACCTAACAATGATGATTTAGGTGTCCTTATTTCCCTAAAGATGTCAGCGAGTGACAAGCGGTTAGTTCATCACCTCAAAGATGTGCATAGAAGACTACTGAGGTATTATTTAGAGGGATAGACAGATTAAGCTTGGGGTTATTTACAAATAAAAAATCTTCAGATTCGGGACTCACGGCTTAAAAATCCTCTCTTCTACAATGTTCACAAGGTCAGATACAGCAGAGACTTCATGTGATTCCACAGAAAATATTCTAGTGGAATTAGATCCGGAAATCGTGCAGGTCATGCAATCAGGCCGACTATCTCTAACCGAAAAATCGGTTAAAGTGATCACGAACGGCTCATGCAAAAATGGGGTGGTGCGCCATCGTGTTGAAATTAGAGGTGTCGACGGATGTCGAATAATATATGTAGGCCCTATATAGCCTATACCAAGAATGCGCCAAGTACTTCTTTCAGGAAGATAATTGTCACTCGTTAGGCGAGTGGAAGAATGTAAGACCCATTCAAACGACCGTTCGCAGTACCTACACATACATGAATCCCGAAACACTGCTGGAATCCATGGACATGTCTTCTAAAAATCGAATTTTATGTTCTGCTAAGTAAATCCTTTCGGGGAACAGAAATTTTGGCCGATAGAGCAATTGGGCATTATTACGAAAATTATGCACTATGCATATTAGAACGGACGAAAGGTTACGAACTGTACGACCATAGGTTATAAACTGTATGAAGGGTACACGGATAGAACAATCAAGGTCTAATAAGAATAACAAAATTATATTTTGTTGGGAAATGAGGTTGAGGACTAACTACGTGACAACTTTATAGTCGAAAATATCAGTCTTTCTTCCATTTTAATGAGGCGATAAAATTATGGATCCTTATAAACAAAATTCAAAGTCCACAAGTTAAAGGAAAGAATAATCAATATCAAAATTCCGGTATGTTTTATTATTATTAACAAAATAGTTTTTTTCTGTTCTTAATGTCGCAGGGTGTAGGAATAAGATAATTATTAATAATTTTATGAAGTACCCAATTGAACAGCTTTTAAAATGGAACCGGTTCCGAAATGCCTAGCTGAATATCGTATACAAATCTAATTTTTTGAGGACGACTGCCACAACAAATACAAATTTTATTGTTTTAAATATTGTCAATAAAATTAACTTTGTTATTATTGTATTAATAATGTTCCAAGATAATGACATTTGGTTTGAGAAAGAAAACCACAGAACTAGGTCATAATGTAAATAGTATCTGTAGTGTGAAAAATAAGTCAAGAATTGGCATATTTTCAGACGCCAGGAACAACAATCCTAGCTTTAAGTCAATATTAAAGGAGACAACTGTGGCTGTCAACACATGAGATGTTTCGAGGTATTTTCTTAACACAGTTTGATATATTGAGTTGTGATCTATTTATTTATGTGGTTTAATATCCATAAACCCAATTTATTTACGTCGACCATGTAAGAGTGAAAATGAGTGTGACCTGCGGATTTATAATTATTCTTACAAAGTACGAGTAATGAGGGGAGATGTTGCATTTGAAGTGCGAATTTGTACAAAGCCTTCATTTCAATACATCGAATTACAAATCAAACAGTTTTTACTTTGAATAAATGTCTTTCTAGTAAAGGATGTTCGCTGCTGGATCAGTAAACAATGTATCCACAATCTATATCAAAATTTTAAGACCATATTTATATATTTTAAAGGACGGCAATCTCATTACAGTTTGCATGACTAAAAATGTACCTTCCGTCAGAAATATAAATTTCAAATAATTGATGGCGCACAGATAATTTTCAAGTCTCAGAACAAAGCCACTGCGCATGATCCGAGATCAGCTATTTGGTTCACAAATAAACAACTATTTGAGAAACTAAATCCGTTCTATTTCGAGTGTGTCGTGCAATGGAAAACAATGTCGTGTAAATAAGTAGTGAGGTAAATACTGAAAATAGAACAAAGCAAAAAAATGAAAAGAAAGAAAGAAAATTAACTGATATAAGGACGAGAGAGAGAGAGAGAGAGAGAGAAAAAAAAGCATGACAGCAGGATGGAACAAGTGACCTCATTCACGGGAAACAGAAGCTCCCTCCACTAGACCACAACCACCTCTCCTAGAAATTGTCTGAATGAAGCGATGCAGTACTTGAGGACTTACTTGTATAATGAAATTAGATATTAATTTAAATTAATCAGACGCATTTTGTATTAGTAGTGGAAACAATTTTATTTGTGTTTTGTAAACAAAGTAATGAAATGTTACATTGGTTATCCAATTTATATATATATATATATATATATATATATATCCATCCATCCATAGTAATTCTGCCCGAAGGCAGGTCCTTCACTGCAATCATAGCATTTGCATGCTATGTTTGCAGCTTTACTAGGGAATTGTGTAAGTGTGGTAGCTTCCCGTTGCTTTCCACACCGGTGAAGTATGATGATAATGACAAGGATGATCATGATGATGATGGCCATATGATTTCGGGGACCGTTTGGGCCTTAAAGTTTTCCTGACATTTGTCTTGCAGGTGAGGAAAAACCCCGATAAAAACCTCACCCAGAAAAACTGCCCCGACCGGGGATCGAACCCGGGCCCGCTGCGTGACAAGGCAGCATGCTACCTCGAGACCACAGCGGTGGACATATATATATATATATATATATATATATATATAAATATATAAATATATAATGGATAACCAATATAACATCTCATTACTTTATATATATATATATATATATATATATATATATATATATATAGAGTGGATAACCAATGTAACATCTCATTACTTTGTTTACATATATATGTTTACAAAACACAAATAAAATGATTTCCACTACTAATATATATAATGTTACAATTATTTATTTTTACATTGAGCAATGCAAGCTTAATATAACATAAGAAAAATAAATGCTCGGTCCGGAATCAAGTCCCGTCCGAGCATTTATTTTTCTTATCATGTCATACATACATATATATATATATATATATATACAGGGTGTTTCGAAATTCAATGATCAAACTGCTAGGTATGATGCAGAAGGCAAAAACGAATATATTTTGTTAAATAACCATGTGTCGGAAATTCATACGTATTGAGTACTGAGCATGCGAAGATAGTACGAGAGTGGAGGAGATATTAAATGAGCAATTATTTTTACAAATCCATTACACTAAATACTGTACTTGATTTGAAGTGTGCAGTGCATTGTGATGCCATATTTCGACACTGAGTAAGTAAACAGCACTAGTAACTGTGTAACGGACTAAGCATCAACATGGAACGCTACTCATGGAGAGAACTGTGAGACATGCCCTTTGTCTATGGTGCGGCTGAGGGTAATAGTCGGCAAGCCCAGAGAATGTACCGCGTACGTTACCCTGCACGAAGATGTCCGGATTATCGTACATTTACTTCAATCCACGATCGACTAGCACATTTCTGCACTCCCGTACTACTTTCGCATGCTCCGTACTCAATACGTACGAATTTCCGACACATGGTTATTTAACAAAATATATTTGTTTTTGCCTTCTGCATCATACCTAGCAGTTTGAGCATTGAATTTCGAAACACCCTGTATATATATATATATATATATATGAGCTGTTTTCTTTAATTTATTTATTTCCATATATTCCATTCCATAGTAATTTTGCCCGAGGGCAGGTCTTTCATTGCAATCATAGCATTTTCATGCTATGCTTTGCAGTTTTATAGGGAACTGTATCTGAGGTAGCTTCCCGTTTTTTCCACACCGGTGAAGAATGATGATGATAATGATAAGGCTGATGATGATGATAATGATGGCCGGATGATTTTCGGAGACCATTGGGCTCTAAGCATCCTGACATTTATCTTACAGGTGAGGAAAAACCCCGAAAAAATCTCACCCAGGAGCCTGTACCGACCGGGAATATTTCCATATAATTTATATATAAATGTATTTATATAACGAAGCATGGTAACATGTAGGCATTATGAAAATTAACGACGTTATTAAATAATTTAAATAAAAAATCTACCTGACGAGAATCCAACGTGGATCCGCGTCGTCTGAAAAAGAGCATCTTACCGACAACTCCACTGAAGCGAACGATACGAATGCTGCATGAAGAAAGATTTACGCCATTCGCTTTATACTCAAACGAGTCAGAACATGTAACAACGTAGGCCTACTGGTGTGATTCGCTCTTCAAAACTCTAACTTTCCATAATCAAGAGTTGCGCCATAATCTTTTTTCAAAGGCTGCACATGGAGCTCAATCCTTCTAATCCATGGTAATATGTATACTACAGGCATATATTTACTATCAAATTCAATATTTCGTTATAGTATCCGAGGACTTATGAGAGCCATCTGTCGAAGTAAAAGCTCTCGAGAATGAAGCAAACATACAGGAAGGAAATAAAGATATAATATACAAAAAAACTGAAATATTTTAAAACACAGAAAAATTGGCTCAAAATCAGAAAATCAGAGCGCCCGTTTGCAATTTTCTTGGGCAAACGCTTTCTTTCTTAAAATGTTACATCTTTCATTTTGAGCGAATGTTGTTCTTCTTCACTTCACGGGCTAGGCAAATTGCCTGTTCCACCTCACAGTTGTTCTGTCCATCTTTTCGCTGACCTTCCTACATTCCTTGAACCTATTTGCCTGTAGTTAAATGCTGCTTTTATTATTCTTGTTACATTCATTACTTCTACATGTCTAAACCATTTATCTCTATACTCCTTGATTTTATATCCATTGAATGATTAAATCGAAGAATATAGAGATAAATGATTTAGACATGTAGAAAGAATGAATGTAACAAGATTATCAAAAGCAGCATTTAACTACAAGCCAAGAGGTTCAAGGAATGTGAAAAGATGGGCAGAACAACTGTGAATCGGAACAGGCAATTTGCCTAGCCCGTGAAGTGAAGAAGAAGAAGAGGAAGAAGTGAAAGAAGAAGATTGTCTCAAAATGAAAGATGTAACATTTTAAAAAAGGAAGCATTTGCCTAAGAAAATAGTAAGGGGGAGTTCTGATTTTGAATGCATTTACATAAATTATAAGAACGTTCTACCACTCGCTAATATTACAATAAACGATACGTATTACAAACACAAATTAGCATTCTACATGTTTAATACACCTGTTTTGTCTAATAATGAAGTTGTGTTTCACACCTATGACGAAACCCTGGCAAAAAAGGGCGTAGAAGAAATTGTGTCCATGCTCTATCACTTCTCCTCTGTCATTATTTCGCCTGAAGCAAGACTTCTAAAAATATTTTGCGATTCGTGTGCAGGGAAAAGTAAAAACTATTCAGGTTCCTACATTATTTAGGACACGTGTGCTACATATTTGACTCTGTGACGATAACGTTCCCACAAAGAGGGCATTCCTATATAGGAGTCCGATAAGGATGCGGATCATCATCATCATCATCCAGGGATTAAGCCTGTTGGCTCGTTCCGGTTTCATGAAAGCTAGAATTGTTAAAATTGTTCAGACCATCTTCTGTGTGGGCGTCCAACATTTCTCCTTCGGTGCGGTTTATAATTTAGCAATCATTTTGGAGATCTTTCTTCTGGCATTCTATCAATATGTTCTTTCCAGTCGTTCATACATTTAATTATTCGGTCTGTAAGTTTGAAAATATTTAGTTCCTTTCTTATATCTTCATTTCTTTTCTTATCCAGCAGAATATATCCTGCTATGTTTCTTAAAAATCTGATCTCAGCTGCTTCCAATCTTTGTTCTTGTCTTTTAGCGATCGTCCAACATTCTGATCCACACACCAATACAGGAACAGCCATTACTTTATAAAATTTAATTTTTGTTTCTTTTCTTGTGTTTTTAAGGGTTCTTTTAATAGTTAAAAATTAAATTGTACCTGTTGGTAGGTGCCGTCGTCCTCAACGTGTTAATATATTGTATATAAAATTAACTGGAGCGCTTTCGGAAGTTGAGGACGACGGCACCTACCAAAAGGTACAATTTAATTTTTAACTTTCATCATATGACTTCACCTGAACGGAATTTGATATGAATTTTACTAGTATTGATTCTTTTAATAGTGCCACACATTAGATTAAATTTATTTATTTTGTCATTAAGATCTTCAATTTTAGCATATGATAAATTGAAACCTAGATATTTAAAACTGTTCGCTTGCCCTATAATGCTATTATCAATTACTATTTTTGCTCTTAAGGTAACATGTCCTTTAAATGCTAAAATTTTAGTTTTATTCTTTAAATTTTTAAATTTTAGTCGGCACTTATTTTTCCAAATTAAAAATATATCTTTGTAGATCATCTTCTGAACTGGAAATCACTACTTGGATATGGATCTTGTTAAACAGAATATCCATGTCGAAGTACTCAGTGACTGTAACGTTAAAGACTGTGTTCATTCACTGTGGTTGAAGCCGAGAAACGTATCCTTGTACAAGTGGTGATTGTACCTTGAACCATATTACTAAAGTCAATCATCATTTGTGACTCGTCCTATAACAGAAGTTTTAATTGGAAAGGAGAACACTCACACAATTAATTTGAGGGAATCTGCATAAAAAATAGCCTGGATGTCATACATCTTTGTTGAGAAAAAGAACACTGCATTCCCTAAAAGTAATCCTGATTCAGAAATAAGTGCCACACTCCACTTTCAATATCTGCTGCTAATTTCAGCGACTTTTGGGTATTAAGAAAGTTCTGTGGTCCATCTGCTCAAGCCATCTACAAGAACATAAAGATAGAACCCACCGTTCAAGTTATATTCTTTCCGTGTTTCTTTCGTATCGAATGCTATCGATTACATGATTAACTACGTTTGTTATACCAACATTTTTTAACAACATATTTCGTTACTACCTCTTACATTGGATGGCTACTTGTAGTAAATATTTTGCACCGTTGAGATTACTGTTAAATATTTTAAACAATACATGTTATACCTGTTGTGGCAGTTGTTCTCAACAAATTATATAGTACTGTAATACTTGCTCTAAGCGGAATCGCATGGGACAATTTGTTTCCCCACATTAGGCAAAATTCCACATTATAAAAATAACTAAAACTTATAATGTTATATTACAGAGAGCCATATATGTATTTTTACGTGCCTTGGATTAATTATAGTTCCGCAGGCTTTGAAAAGTGAAGTATAGTATGTATGAGCGACTGCGAAGGTAACACGCGAAAAAAGAGTCCCGTTTCGTCAGCGTTAAAAATGTATCTTAGGCGCGTATCCTGAAATTAAAGTATGCAGTTTCAGTATCCGCTCACTAACTACACTTTCGTCCACATCCGTTGATACCCCACAAATTTCATTCCACACCACATTGCGTCGTCTTTTTAAACTGTCCAGCCAAACTCAAGATGCCTTGAGATCGTTATTCCGTAGGGATTTAGCAACAGCTAGAGCTTGACTTTGGAGCAACGGTCTGCAAATTTGGAGATTTACTTTCAATCACTCTTTTTCGTTTAATTACAATGATACACACGTTTTAGCCATCTTTATTCCGTAAATTCAGAACGCTACCTGTGAAAGATTAGTTTCAGAATTTAAAAACTAATTTAAGACTTTACAGTCCAATGGTTATTTGTAAGACAGGTATCTGTATTTCGCATAACGGGCGTGCAGTGAGGCCGAAATAAAATTTCAGGTACAGATTGAATCTCTACTTCACCCGGCGGCAGGAATCATTCCTCACTGCTTTTTTTGGCTTAACTGGATTTCTATGAAGTAGAAACTAATTTATTTATCTGTATTTTCCTTTATTACATTGTCATGAATTATGTACAAATATCCTTCCATTTCCGTGTTGGACAGATTACGTTTTATGCAAAATAAATACAAATAAAATTACTATTATTTGGCCGGGAGCAATAAATTTGTTCACATTGGATAGATTTCCGCACTATTCACGATCCGGATTAAACACGTTTTACTGTACAAATTATAATTATAATTGTTATGGACGACTGCCACAACAGGTACAAATATTATTGTTTTAAATATTGAGTAAGTTAGATTATGATTCGGGTAGGTTAGTTATACAGCATGTAACATAACTCAACGGCAAAATTTCAGGAATGAGTTCCTCATATGGAGAGAATAAAGTGTATTACAACATGGGTCCGGAAATTGATAATTACAGAGTTATTCGAACTTTTATGACATGGCGACAAAAATGCAAGGGACTTGTTGGAGCGCTCTGTTCTGTCAGATGAAATGTTCAAAGTGACCTCCTTGTGCCTCAATACAGGCATATTCTTCATTTGTGTACATCACAGCAGCCTTCATTCAACAGAGAACAGACTGTCAATAACTACTGTAAACCTTAATAACCTAACTTTCATAAAAGTTCGAATAACTCTGCAATCATCAATTTCCGGATCCATGTTCTAATACACTTTTTTAATTGTCTCCATATGAGGAACTCATTCCTGAAATTTTGCCGCCGAGTTATATTACATCCTGTATTTAGTTTATATTACGAAATTTATCTTAACTTTTATAGATGTTTTCATCGCCTTTAGACACTTTGGATAGACTATACACCAACAGACTGTATCCCGGGGAATTGAAGTGAAAACGTAAAGATCTATAATACGAGATTGGCAATTCTGTTTTTCCCCATGATTCATAGCTATCTTTGAAGAATCCACATTTTTTATATCATGGTTTTTGCTTTATTTTTATGTTAAGTTTTAATTCAATTTTCTACATTTATCTCACGGTCGAAAATTGCATTCTAGAACAGTCCGTCTTTTGATGATATTTATGGTACTTCATAATTTCTCTAACAATCCCCGAGCAATTTTACCATTTTGGATCTAAGTTAAAACGACCACAATTATAGTTAGATTTTTCGTCTTTATCTAATACGCTTTTATTTTGGCAATTAAGCTACATATACCAAGTTTGTTAAGAGATACAATTGCTGTCGATGAATATTTGTATTTTTAAAAACATTTTTACATGAGTACAACCTCATAGCTCATTCCTCAGTAATTCGCTAAAAACAGCTTATTTATTGTCGAAGTAGCGTTTTGAATATATAAACAGATATACTCGTGATTATAAATGTATATACATTTATTTAATACATCTGATTTCTCTGGTGATTTATTTCCCCATTTAATACAAAGAGTTATTTCCGCAGTTAAATAGACCTTCATTATGAATACATACTATTGTAGTAAGCAGAAGAAGAAAGTCAAATTGCTACACATAACCGAGTAAGGTCACGCAATCTTTAAAATTATAATGCAATTCCACTCTTTCTACATATATCCTCTCGATTCTGCACTGAGTGAGGGCATGAATACTAAAATCTGGCACATGGATATAAGATATCGAAGTATATATGAGAAATTTGAATGTTCTGTGTGACGCAATCTATGACGTAGCTGACAAGTCCCGCACTCTATAATTGAAACAACGGCGCAACGCTTGGCGTATATCCAGAAGCTTGTAGCCGCATAGCTTTTATTTATTTATTTGCTCACTGCAGCCCGAGAAATGAATCCGAAAACAACTTGTTTAATTCTGTAAAACGAAAATCCTCATTCCCCACCGCTTCTTAAAGAAATCGATGTTGTCTTGTTTCAAACGGTTTAGATTCTTAACGCTTTCCTACCAATTACTTTGTAAGTAGGATTCTGGACCTCAGCCAGAAAATTTAACGCAAACCTGTAATGTGTTTTTTATACATTTTGTTGGTGTACTAGGGATTAAAATGAAATTAAAAGTAAGGGTAAGACCAGTAGAAGTGTACTACTAGCTTCAAGTAATTAACTAAATATTCTGCAACTCTCTAGAGAACAACTCATTTTCAGAGAAGATTTAAAAAAAAGTGTTGAGTACATAATAAAAAGAGCTGCGGACAGAACCTGTGTAAGAATAAACTATTATCTTTTTAAGTATTCTGATTATTTACTGTTATTTTGTATTACCAACAGGTGTTACAGACAATATTGTTATTTCCACAGGTGTCCTCAATCAATAGATCAAATTTAAGGTATCAGAAGGCTTAGTATTAGAACGATATTAGATACAAAATGTAAATATTCATATTTTTTTCAATGTCAATTTAGCTTTATTTGACAATCTAAGGTTCCTTAAAGAGATGTATTCCTTTTAAAGGAAATGCAGATAGATAACACTGAGCAACAAAAAATAAACTTTTGTTTTTTGTCCCAGAAAGAAAAATATGTGATTCTGATAGTATGGTTTTCCTGAATTCAAATATGATATCGGTTTTTCTCCACCACGCAAGGTTTTCGAGAGACAGGATTTTATAGTTTCAAACACTTTAATATTTTCTACATTCGTAACTACACAATATTCGAACATTCGGACTCACCTAGAAAGTAATAAATGGCAATTTTCTGCTATAGTTGAATGCAGGCTTTCACGGCCGGTAATCATAATGTTGAGTGATTCCGGGTTCTGTGTCCGTGGTCCATAGTTGGTGTTGATACCAGACGTTTCGCCCTCAACTGTGGAGGGCATCTTCAGTGGCGAGTGCTTCTAGGCGTGTTTCCTGGTCGGAAGCTCTACTTAGAGTGAACGCTGCGGGCGTTGTATTGATACTAGTGGTGGGAGCAGGGTGAGCGGGCGTGGCTCTTGCTGATTGGCTAATGGTCGTCTCCTTGTTGTCCCTAGTGTTGATGCATTTATTTTCTAGTGTACGGTACCAGGCCTTAGACAGTTTAATACCTTCCTCTTTTCTGTTAATATTTTCCTTACAAAGAGTCACAGATCGTATCGGAAAACTCCTACGAAAATACAACATAAAAACAGTTTACAGACCTACAAGAAAAATAGAAGACTGCCTTCGCTCAGCTAAGGATCCTCGGCCACCTCTCTCCACTTGCGGCGTATATCGACTTCCTTGTTCGTGTGGTAAACCATACATAGGGACCACGAAAAGAAGTATAGCCACCCGTTTATCAGAACACAAAAGAAACTGCAGACAAGGTGAAATGGATAAATCGGCTGTAGCAGAACATGCCATTACGAATGGACACCAGATTCTATTCGATGATACACAAGTTTTAGCCACAACTTCCTACTATTTCCCTAGATTATATCGAGAGGCTATAGAAATACACAAGCATAAGGAAAATATTAACAGATAAGAGGAAGGTATTAAACTGTCTAAGGCCTGGTACCGTACACTAGAAAATAAATGCATCAACACTAGGGACAACAAGGAGACGACCATTTGCCAATCAGCAAGAGCCACGCCCGCTCACCCTGCTCCCACCACTAGTATCTATACAACGCCCGCAGCGTTCACTCTAAGTAGAGCTTCCGACCAGGAAACACGCCTAGAAGCACTCGCCACTGAAGATGCCCTCCGCAGTTGAGGGCGAAACGTCTGGTATCAACACCAACTATGGACCACGGCCACAGAACCCGGAATCACTCAACATTATAATTTTCTGCTATATTTCGCCTGTGGAGCATTCCTCTTAATGGCCCAACAAAATCGGCCAGGATATTAGGATTCCATTTGCGTTGATATCTCTTTTTTCCGTAGATGAAATCTCCTGATAAAAGTGTTCCCCGTTTTATTTTACAATGGACAAATGGACGAAAAAAGTCTATTAAAAATGATACTATAAATCCATGAATTGATATTGAAATACAAATAAAACTGTGGTCGATGGAGAAATTCCGAATACATATTTGAAAACATGATAAAAAACTGCATTAAGTACATCTATTGGTACTCATGAGACGAAACTAATGTTGACCAGTGTAATTAGTTTTTAGTCATTTGTGATGTTTTTGGATGTTTAAACGTCAAAATCCATTAGCGCCCTTTTAAATGTAAGATATTAAACTATATGCTAAAAGATAAAAAACAATACTTTTAAGTAACACATAAATTCAATTTCATATCGCCAACTACATATCCAACTGAACTCAAAAATTCATATAAGACACAAAAATTACAACCCAATTTTAATTTCACAAACAAAACAAAACAAACATGATCAAACCGTTTACACAAATACTATTTTATAAGTAGCTAAAAGGTGCAATCAACATGAATGCCTACTTCCTTCTTCCTTGTTTTCACGTCTGCAGAGATGCCAAGCTAAATAACTATTTAAGCATGATGAGTGTACTTAACCTCACCATTTCTACTACTTTTTATTTATTGTTTGCCCGTCCTTAAAAAAATACGATCATATTTGAATTCGATGATTGCATAATAGTAATCAGTAGAGAATGAGTGAAGCAACTTGCACAAACATGGTTGCGTTTTGTATTATGAAACTGTAATAAAATTGATTCCTGGTAAAGTGGTTCGTTCACAAATTGCAACTACTAATATTGAACGGGTGTAAAGAAAATGGATAAAAGTTTTATTGGATATTCATGAAGTAATACAAATATATAACCGTTTCGTACTAACAATATCAGTGAAAATAAATTGATATATATTTTACTTACAGTGCATTATAAATTGTCGAAATATAAATATTTCTATCAATTATTTTGTGTTAATAAATTTCTTGACTCAAAACTCATGTCATACTAGAAGTAGGACTATAAAATTTTGACTATTAATTAAGTCTATAAGTGAAAAACGCAATTTAATACAATGGATATAAGATTAGAAATACATTTTAAATCGATGCAAATATCCTGCATATAGCCTATTTCTTCTTCTTCTCAGTTTAAC
Source organism: Diploptera punctata (assembly GCA_030220185.1). NCBI lineage: Eukaryota > Metazoa > Arthropoda > Insecta > Blattodea > Blaberidae > Diploptera > Diploptera punctata. Next base: position 207,776 of record JASPKZ010004588.1, read on the forward strand.
CTCTGACCTTGTAGATACTTTTGACGTGTCACACACCACCCGGGCTTTACAGTGGCACGATCTGTCAGTAGAAGAATTTTAAATTCTGCTTATAGTATTATTGGGCTATAGCGGGAGATACTAATAGCCAACACCCATACACTCTTGAGTAACACTAAAAAATTTGGACTGAAAGTAAATATCAATAAAACTAAATATATGGTCACACGTAGAAATTCGTTAAATAATGGAAATGGACAGCTAATGACAAATGAGGGAAATTTTGAGGAAGTGGCTGAATTCAAATACCTAGGAACAATAATCCCAAGTATGAAGGAGATGCACAAAGAAATTAAACATAGGCTCAATTCTGGAAATGCGTGCTATTATGCATTGGAGAGACTCTTAATGTCCCTACTCCTTTCAAAAAACGTTAAACTGAAAATATATAAAACTATTATTCTACCAGTTATACTATATGGGTGCGAAACATGGACTCTTACTTTAAGGGAGGAAACGGGATTACAAAAGAATTTGAGAATAAAGTACTTAGGAAAATTTTTGGACCAAAGAGAGATGAACAGACAGGTGAATGGAAAAGACTGAATTACAATGAATTAAATGGTATTTATAGGAAGCCAGATGTAATAAGAACAGTTAAGTCTCGTACACTGCAATGAGCAGGACATGTGGCACGAATGGGGAATGAAAGACTTGCATGGAAGCTTCTTGTAGGAAAACCAGAGGGAAAACGCCCAGTTGGTAGACCAAGAATGAGGTCGTAGAATAACATTAACTATGATTTGAAGGAAGTAGATTATACAAGGAATGATTGAATAACATTAGCTCAGGATAGGGATGTATGGAGAGCTTGTCTGCACGGCCATGAACCTAAGGGTTCGATAGTGCCAGTGTGTTAGTTAGTTAGCTTCACAAACATAGCTTTCTGACCACATAAAGATATGGATGGCTTCCCCGAATGACCGATCATCTTAATATAAGAATCTGCTCCGATACAAGACAACTTTAAGACGACACACACTACTCACGTACATTCAGAATAAACACGGCGAATACGATAATGGTGATTATGATGGCCAGATGATGTTTGGGGACTGTTTGGGCTTTAGAATTTCAGGTGAGGAAATCATCGAAAAAAAACCATCACCCTATAAACTTGTCCCAACCGGGATTGAAAGCAGTCCCGAAACATACGAGGCAGCAAAGCTACCCCGAGACCACAGCGGTGGGACGAATTCTATAGGCCTATATTGAAATATGAAAAAAGTGACAGGCATCATCAAAATGATTTCCTGTCACCAATACTTCATAAATATAAACCATAGTGCTTCCTAATATACTTTATAATAGCGACTTCTTAAATTTAGTTACCACTATCGAATAGGAAACAAAATCGTAGAACAGGTGAACCATCTCAATTATCTAGGATGTGACATTTCATTTAATTGTGATAATGATATAACTACTAAAATAGCAAAATTCCAGGGAATATGTGGTACGATAAAACGATCACTAAATAATAAAACAACAAGAGAGACCCAATTGAAATTTTATAAAACATTGGCAGTACGGGTACTGCTCTATGGATCAGAAGCCTGGATACATAAAAAACAAAATCTAAGTAGGATAACGGCGGCAGAAATGAAATTTTTGAGATCTGTTAAAGGGTGCACTAAGGAAGACAGAATCAAGAACACAGAAATAAGACAGGAACTTCAGATATTTGCAATAATTGATAAAATAGATACATATAGACAAAAATGGAAGCAACACATAGACAGAAGGAATGAAGATAGATATCCAAAGCAAATAACAAAATACAAACCTAAAGGCACCCGAGATGTGGGCAGACCTAGAAAGAGATGGGCCGAAGTCGGAACGGGTCAACATACCTAATCCATGAATGAAGATGATGATGATGACTATCGATGTAACATATTTTATATATTTGCAGGTTTAAATATATTAATATTTAAGATGAATAAATTATATAAATTACACCATAAGTTAAAACACTGTACAGTTTTATTACCCCAATTATGTATAGTTTATTACTTAATTTAAAAACATTTTGTTTTTCAAACATACAATCCACTCTTGTCTTCAGAATAAATAATACATTCAGAATATCTTCACATATTCTATCGCTCTATGTTTCGGAAACTTGATTACAAGCGAATACATAATTCATGTAGAAATGTGACTATTTTCCGTTTTACTTACTGTACAATATATATCATATCACATGACTTGAAACAGTTTCGGTTAATGCAACCACAAACAGATTGCGATACTGTCCTATTACTTCCACCACCTCCTTCTTACCTTAGAATTTACAGGAAACATAAATACGTGTATCGAACTTCCTTTATAGACATAACAAACGGGTGTCAACCGAGAATTGTCAGATCGTATCAGTATTATATTGCAGATTTGTACTTACAATCCTTAGCTTAGAAGATTTAGAGAAGAAATTAAAACTTTATGTATGTTAAGATACATATTTGAACTGTGACATAGGCTATTGTAAAAACCAGGTTTGAATTTCGCGGGTTACGGCGAGAGTAGTCTCGCATTGGTAGAAATAGATTTGTGAGTCGTTGACAGGCGAGTTGAAAGATCCGGGCAGAATGATCGACGCGTCTAGACCTCCATGACTACTCGTCTACCCATCCTGGGATTTTAGTATTCCCGGGTCAGAATTAGTCAGTAGTTGTGTTGTGACAGCGAAACAGTGAACTGATATATGAAGAAACTGTGGCAAGTGAAACCATTCGCAAATGGAGATAATTGTGCGACAGACAAAGCTTATAATTCGTGTAGCAATTTGTGAGTGAAATGTCACTGATAGTTTATAGAATCAAATAAAGTTATTGTGAAATTTTGCATGAACATCTGTTGGGTTTTTTAACAAGGTAACAAGGCGGAACTACCTCCTGTAGTGCGCGACGGCATATTATTAGACCCTTCACAATGGCGCGACGGACTCAGATGACCCTTCACTGTTGATCATACTGTATATCCACGTATATTAATCACAGAGACGAATTATTATGCTGCTAGTATAGGGGGTTACATATGGTCAACTAGTCGGGTCCCCCAGTCATTGTAATTATTTACTTGTCCTGGAGCCGCTGTAAATGTAGCTATCCAAGTTTTTTTTACGATAAAATATGATCCCAGACTGGGAGAAATTTCAAAATTTCTTGTACCAGCGCAAGTCCCGTAGCTCTGCGTCACAGCTCTGTTATGGCACGGGAAATATTTTCATAGTGAATATTCAGTTGAGAAATAAGTTTCCTTCCTGGTCTTTCCTCGTGCTTAGAATCTGCTCAACTAGATAAAATATAATTCTATAAGGTGTTCCCGGATTAATCATATGTGCAGTAGTGTAAGTGGTATTTTGATTTAACGTTGCTAGTTAGTATTTTTATTTAAAAACGCTCTTTAACAATTTATGTCAGTAAAGTTGCAATTGAAACCTAAGCGTGAAACGGCCGGACAAATTTTGTTAAGAGACCTCCTTTGTTTGCAGACTTCAGATTGTTTTACACACTGTAAATCTACGACGTGGGAACTAAAGCATTAATTTCATCATGAATGACGCCAGATTCAACGTTTTAACATACCATTGAACTCAGCTGGGTTTGAACTTGTGATGGTAAACACTAGCCCACTCGAACCGATTATTTAGTGATGTTATTAAAAATATCATCATTATATTTTTTTCTAACTTGAGCATAGAAGAATTTTAATAACGGCTATTTCTTCGTAGATTTAAATATTGATAATGTCATTTAATAGCGGAGAAACTGAATTCTCCATGGAAGTATAGCTCGCACACTCTAAAGTCGCTGGTCCATGATAACACTGTTGTACTTGGGGAAACAAGAGGTAAATTGGTACTGCTAACTGACTTAATATATATACAATCATCAGTTATTAGTGAAGAGGCATTTCAAACGTGAATTTGGACTTAGAAGTGATTCCAAGTTAAGCTAAACTTGTAACTGAAAGTATAATTATCGCGTGTAGTTCATCACATGAACTATCTCAATATTGATACAAACAACAGATGCAGCATTTTCTTTCAGGTCTATACAAGGGGTGGAATGTAAAGTGAGAGGTAGGCCTTAGGCTATAAGACAAAACAAGTAACGGTCCCCAAGCTCTAGATATAGTGCCGAAGTATATCTACTTGAAATAACTAAGCTCATGGTCAAAATTCAAACCGAAGTTAGAATCACTACTTAATTCTCTAAAGCGAAAATAAAATCCAGATTAAAAAAATGTTTCAGCAAACATCTATAAACAGGATTGTGATTTTCGCCTTCTTCTTCTTCATCATCCAAGGATTATGCTAGTTTCATGAAACCTAGAATTGTTAGAATTGTTCAGACTATTTTCTGTGTGGGCGTCCACCATTTCTCTTTCTGTACGGTTTACAATTCAGCAAACATTTTGAAAATCTTTTATTGTTATTTTATAAACCCATTTTTATAATTTTCAGGTAATAATCGCTTTTTGACAAACTCTGCAACTAATGTCTTACTCAAAGAGCTGGTATTGATTGTAATTTGCTATTTTTTTTACATAAAATAGACTAAGAACCAGAGTTCGAAGACTTACGAAAATTTCTGAATTTGAAACTTCATTTTCATTACGCAATTTAAGAGTAGATACAATTTCTCGTTATTTTAACAACATATTCCGAAACAGTATATAACTAACTGACTGGCATATTCGAACACATATACTCTCCATACATCCCTATCCTGACCTATGTTTTCCGATTATCGCCTTTACAATTTAATTTCTTCAAACCATGGTTAATGTTATTCTTCCACATCATTCTTGGCCTATTTACTGGGCGCTTTCCTTCTGGTTTCCTTACAAGTAGTTTGCATGCCCCTCAGTCATCCTACATGTATAGCCCATCACAGTCTACGAGACTTAATTATTCCGATTACATCTAGGTCCCCTTATTCTCCATTCGCCTGTCTGTTCATCTCTCTTTGATCCAAAAATTTTCCTAACCACTTCATCATCTAATACTCGTAATATTTTCTCTTCCCTTGGACTAAGAGTCCATACTTCACATCCATAACTGGGAGAATACATTTTTACTAATCAGCATCTAATGATGAAAACTCCAAAATCGATTGTACAACTGCTTAAACCTATGTAATCGTTATATTTTGTCCACGAAACCCTACATAAGGACAATGTAACATTTCTGGAAGCGCAAACCTACATAAGAAAGGGATAACATCGACATATGAATTTTAGTGTTAGAATGAAAAGTTATTTAGGTTGAACGGGACGCGGTATAAAGAAATTACCTATGCCCGAATAAGAACATTACTTGTTCCTTTAGCCTATATACGTTATTAAGTACGGGTAAATAACTACTTGCCTCTGTGGTACTATCGCACCCGAAGAGTTATGGCGGCATGGTCATAAGCTATATATATATCCCTATCCTACACTAATATTTTCCTATCATTCCCTATATAATTTATCCCCATCGATGATGAGGATGTGTAGCTAGTTCGGCAAAATGTTATAAGGCGGAGAGTCTCGGTGTGGTCACGAAGTTTGAAATTGACCTAAACCTTTTGGTGGCCTCATGTCCCTGAGATCGACACAACCTCTAAAGGAAACGATTACCGGACGCTTGTTCTGGGCGTAAAGGCGGCTTTAACGCATGATTGATAATTGCTGCCGATTGTCTAGAGAAGTAGGAGCCTTAACCTCCCATCAAAGGGTAGGGCCTCCGAAGGCCTGTAGTAAGATCACTTTATGTTTACCATTTTTCAAATTTTGATTAATGCTTTTATCTCATCTCATTCTTTACATACTTATTGGGCGATTTTCTGGTTCTCCTACAAAACGTTTCTATGTTCCTCTTTGATTCCCCATTCGTGCAAATTGTTCTGCCCATTATGTAAGAGAGAATTAATCTCAATAGATTAGGTTTCCCAAAACGATATTTAGTTAACTGTTTCAGTTTTCTACAATCACGACCCAAAAATGTTAATAAGTAATGCCACGAGTGATTTCCAAATTATCGATAAAATCACGACTCACGAAGTGAGGAGTGAATATATCTAGAGAATTTGGAAATCAAGAGTGGCATTTGTTAGGACTATTTAACGATTAAAATTAAGCTGTATACTCACAAATCATTATTCAACTATAGTTATTTTAAAATATTTATATATTTAGTGTAAACGGCGATATTTGAAAACAAATGAGAAACGACTGGTACGCTTCATTTGCTTCTTTTTTTCGATCACTGCAACCAGATCATAATATTATTTATTGCCAAAAGATCGAAATGTTTTAAGAATGCACCCTTGTGGAGAAATTTATAACCAACGTTATAGGTATTAATTAATTTCTGATGTCCTATGATGTAAATATGTCAATTATATTTTTCTGCGTCTTTTCCTGGAAAATAATTCGTTTAAGAAAGTGCAAACAGAGGTTTCTTTTTTTTTGTGGTATATTCAATTGTTACAAATGTTTTTATATTATCTCTCGTATACGCTACGTGTTTACTTTCATGCATTATATATACAATTTGGTAGCCGTATTTCTTGGGGAGTCAGTCAGTGCAAATAATGCTATGACCTATTCAGAATGTTAAAAAGGAGGTGCTCTATTTATTATGATAAACTTTAGTTGGTAACGTTTAGGCGAAACACGACTGTGATTGGTTGTAAATAAAAAATCATTGTAATGTGATTGGCCATTGACTCCCATTTGGGGCATGAGTTAAATATTCATAACTTTTTTCTCAAATACTCGTAATCATTACTGTACCATTAAATTAAGATATCATGGTTCACATTTATGTTAACTGGATTTATCGCAGTTATACATATATATTTTCATGCCATATTTGACGTTCGTTGCTAAATGTCAAAATGTAATTATAACATGGAAACAAAAAAGCATTACTGCTCCTGTAGAATAATATTCTCTTTATATGCCTTATTTTTATAGAAGCCAGCAGACGACAATTCGGCCGAGGTTCACCCGCTGTCCTCCCTCATAATAGAGAATCATAACAAAGAAAAATGAATGATTGTGCTGTAATGACCGAGTGGCGCAATTGCTAGCGCGCTAACGTATAGAGTTAGAGGTAGCGGGTTCAAATTCCGGTTCAGGTGTTTATTTTTCTTTTCATGTCATATATATATAGGCCTATATATATATATATATATATATATATATATACATATATATTTTTGACATTTGGCAATGAAGGCAAATATGATATGAAAAGAAAAATGAATGCTTGGGTCGGGATTTGAACTCGAGTTCAAATCCCGACTCAAGCATTCATTTTTCTTTTCATATCATATATATATATATATATATATATATATATATGTGTGTGTGTGTGTGTGTATAATATTTAGTTTAATACTTTATGAGAAAAATTAGGATGGCAACAGTTCGTGCACTACCAGAATTGCATAAAATGGGCTGCACAAATAAAATACAATTAAATAATTAGAATTAAAAATCATTTTCCCAGATAACATGTAGTTAATTTTACTCTATAGGGATAATTAACAGTTTTTGTAAAATATTAATTATAGTATTAGTTTTAGATTTTTTAATCCAATATTACCGCGCTGTGATCTCGAGGTAGCGTGCTGCCTTGTCACGCAGTGGGCCCGGGTTCAATCCCCGGTCGGGACAATTTTTCTGGGTGAGGTTTTATCGGGGTTTTTCCTCACCTGTAAGACAAATGTCAGGAAAACTTTAATGCCCAAACGGTCCCCGAAATCATATGGCCATCATAATCACCCTTATCATTATCATGTTTATCCTGTGTGAAAGCAACGGGAAGCTACCACACCTACAATTCCCCAGTAAAGCTGCAAAGCACAGCATAAAAATGCTATGATTGCAGTGAAAGACCTACCCTCGGGCAGAATTACTATGGATGAATTTCATAACTTATATTAAACAAATTATAAAACGAATTTGTTAGTAAAAGTTATAAAAATTAAAAATAAATTTAAACTATACTATTAATTTAAATACGGAAATAAACCTATAAATCCACATCGTGAAGGAAGAAGTCCAGGACTGACCTACATCTAAGGAAAAATAGCCATGTGAACCAACCTTTGTTGATACTTTCAATCACTGAGACATTTTCATCTGCGAGGACAACTGGGAAACAAACAACAGATTTTTCAACACAGGTGGCATATTTCTCTTTGGGATGAGTGTTATGTAGATTTATAACAGTTTCTTTAACAACTTTTCTTCCCTGAATAAAACATCCATGATATCTAAAATAAAATTTGGAGTTTCAGTTCTGGCACAGTGCTCAAATTATTATTGTTATTGAGGAATATAGGTTGAACCAGATATGTACAGGGTAAATCCAAACAACAAATCGTTATATGTTTATGGGATGGTAAATTGATCATTTTTCAAGAAGAAACCCATGTTAATCCCGCACCGTAACCGAGTGGTTAAGGCAAGAAGCCTTGGCGCAGAAGTACGGGACTTGCGCTGGTTCGAGACCCCATGGGGGAAGAACGTTTCTCATAAAATGTCGGTCAGTATGGTACCGGTGCCATGGGTGGGTCGTGAGTCATTTGGGTATCTACAGTACAATAAGTACTAACCCATGTTAGGAAATTCGTGATTTGGGCGTTGCATGGCTTCAAAGTTTAGACGGATTGTTTTTGGTGTCCTAATACGTAGTTATGCTGTGGTCTTAGGACAGCGTCGTCGCCTTGTATGCAGCGTGCCCGGGTTCGTTCCGCGGTCGGGACAAATTTACTGAGTTATGTTTTTTTTCGGGGTTTTTCTCTCCTGTAACACGCTGTCAGGAATCTTCAAGGCTCAACGGTTCCCGAACATAATCTGACATCATAAACATCTTTAACGTATTCGCCGTGTTTAGTATAAAAGTGTGTGAATAGTGTGTTTCGACTTAATGTTGTCCTGTCTCGGAGGAGGCCTTGACACTGAGATGATCATTCATTCGAGAAGATCCTTCATGTCCTTTTGTGATAAAAAAACATGTATGTGATCGATAGTGTTAATTCCCTCTCTAGACTGGTCGTGCCACTGGGACGGGTAACAAATTTCATGTAAAATGTACCTATAAGGTTAGATGTTAAACTAACAAAGGAACTGTCAAGCATTGCACGCCGAAACCTGCCTTAAAATTTCTCTCAGAGAAGCGTTGTGATGTACCAAGAGCGTGTCCAAAAACTATCTGCCGTTATAACTGCAAGGCACTAAAATCCAGAGCCAAATCTCTCATTTAAACTACAGGGAAGTAATTTAACTCGTCACATGATGGATTGGATAACCCTCACTATCTGCCGCCCACGCTGCACTCATTCCAATCCGCTCTAAGCTAAGCAGAGAGTGCATCTATTGTGCACAGCGTGTTTCCAATGTTGGAATCTGGCTTTGATTTCTGTGCCTTGCAGTTAAAAACGGCAGATATGTTTATGGACACGGCCTTGGTACATCAAGACACTTCTCTGAGAGAAATTTCAAGGTAGATTTCAGCTTGTAATGGTTAAAAGTTCCTTGTGAGTTAATGGGTCCCGCGCCGTAGCCGAGTTGTTAAATCATGATGCCTTGACGCAGAGCTCCTGGACTTGCGCTGGTTCAGGTTTCCATAGAAGAAGACATTTTCTTATGGAATTTCAACCATTTCAATCCACCCAGCATCGTGAGGAATTTTGATATCTTCAATAAGTAATGGTTCCAGGATGAGAAAACCAGTTATAAAGGCTGGGGAACCCAATATGCTGATCACATGTCACACCTAAACTGGTTGGATTATCAACTACCTCTGTGATTAGCACATGTAGGTGTGAGGCCAGCAGCGGCCTGGTAGGCCAAAGGCCTTCTAGGTCTGTCGCGCCATGGAGTTAATGTAAGTTAATGGAATATGTAGTTATGCAACCCATTAACTATATAGCCTATCATCATCATCATCTTCATTCATGGACTAGGTCTGTTGACCCGTTCCGACTTCAGCCCATCTCTTTCTAGGTCTGCCCACATCTCGGGTGCCTTTAGGTTTGTATTTTGTTATTTGTTTTGGATATCTATCTTCATTCATTCTGTCTATGTGTTGCTTCCATTTTTGTCTATATGTATCCATTTTATCAGTTATTGCAAATATTTCAAGTTCCTGTCTTATTTCTGTGTTCTTGATTCTGTCTTCCTTAGTGCACCCTTTAACAGATCTCAAAAATTTCATTTCTGCCGCCGTTATCCTACTTAGGTCTTGTTTTTTATGTATCCAGGCTTCTGAACCATAGAGCAGTACCGGTACTGCCAACATTTTATAAAATTTCAGTTGGGTCTCTCTTCTTGTTTTGTTATTTAGTGTTCGTTTTATCGTACCACATATTCCCTGGAATTTTGCTATTTTATTATTTATATCATTATCATAATTAAATGAAATGTCACATCCTAGATAATTGAGATGGTTCACCTGTTCTATGATTTTGTTTCCTATTACTATTTTCGATCTGATTTGATTTTTCCCTTGGAATGCCATTACCTTAGTTTTTTCTATGGATATTTTGAGATTATATTGTTCACATATATTATGTAGTTTAAAAATATTCCTCTGAAGTTCGTCTTCTGTATTTGCTATTATTACCTGGTCATCAGCGTATAATAATGTTTTCAAGTAGTGTGTTTTATCTAATTTTATTCCTTTATTTGTTTCTTCGTTCCATTTTTTTATTATATCATTGATGTATAGGTTAAATAAAACTGGAGAGATACTGCATCCTTGTTTAACTCCTTGATTAGTATGAATTTTATTTTTACTTACTTCATTTCTAGTTTTTATAACAAAATTTGTGTTCCAGTACAAACTCTTTATAGCTGCTATTAAGTGTTTCGGAATTCCTTTTTCTTTTAAAATTGTCCAGAGTTTTCCTCTGTCTACTTTATCAAATGCCTTGACAAAATCAATAAAAGCTATGTGTGTTTCCATGTTATATTCTCTTCTTTTGTTTATAAATTCTTTTATCGTAAATATATTATCCATACATGAACGCCCTGGTCTGAATCCACTTTGTTCTTCTGTTAACATTACCTCTGTTATTTGTTTTAACCTAAATGTTAAGATTCTTGAGTATATTTTATAGCCTGCAGTTAAAATGCTTATTCCTCTGTAGTTGTTGCAGTCTTTACGTTCTCCTTTCTTAAAAATAGATTGTACTATTGCTGTTGTCCAGGTTTCTGGTATTGTTGCTTGTTTCCAACATAAATTTAAAAAATGTAATAATCTCAGTTTTAAAAAAATTCCTCCATATTTTATTAATTCCATATTAATTCCGTCTATTCCAGCTGCCTTTCTGTTCTTTGTTGTTTTCAATACTTCTTCTAATTCTTCCATTGTTATCATATCTATTCCTATCTCACACTCATATATGTTATCTTTAGTTATTTTATTTTCATTATACCACAGTTTTTTATAATGTTCTTCCCATTGTTTCTCCTCAATTGCATTGATCTGTATTGTATCTTTTTCTTGTTTATTTAGATGTTTCATTACTTTATAGGCTATTTTTTGCTGCCCATGTATATCGTATTCTAGTCTGCTTATATATCTATCCCAACTGACTTTGTGTGCTTTTTTAATTTCTCTTTTGGCTATTGCACTTTTATGTTTGTAATCAGCTCTTAATTCTGGTGTTCTATTCTGTAAATATTTGTGATAAGCCTCTTTTTTATCTTTTATTATCCTCTCTAATTCTTCATTCCATATTCTTAAACCCTTCTTGTTATATATTTTATATTTTGTTCCTAATGCCTCATATGCTGCTTTATCAATGCTTTCTTTTATATTATCCCATTCTCGGTTTATTTCTTCGGAAGTAGGTTTTAATATTAATTGTTCATTTAGCCTATTCTGATACAGATTTTGTATACTTTTATCTTGTAATAAATGTACTTTGAATGTGGTCTCTTTATTTCTATATTTGTTTTTAGTTTTCTGCCATCTCGCTAATATATTTATTTTTGAGATTACTAAATAGTGATCTGAATAGATGTCACTTCCTCTAAATACTCTCGTATCTGTTAATAATGATGATGCTTTCTTATTGATTAACACATAATCTATCAGTGAACGAAAACCTCGTGCTGACCATGTGTATTTGTGAATATCTTTTTTCTTATAAAATGTATTTGTTATTTTAAAATCATTAAAAATTGCAAATTGTTTTAATTCTTGTCCATTTTTATTTATAACATTTTCTCCATGGATCCCAATTACATTTGCCACTGGTTGATTCCCCACTCTAGCATTAAAGTCTCCTAATAATATTATTATGTCGTTCTTGTTTATCTTATTTATTTCCTTTTGTAGAGTAGTATAAAATGTTTTTGTTTCTTCATCTCTCCCTTCCTCCGGTGCATATATTGCTATAATTGTCATATGTCCTCTATTATGCTTAAATCGCATTGTCATTATTCTTTCGTTAATACAATTATACGTGTCTATTTTGGATCCCCATTTCTTATCCACAAATATCGCCACTCCTGCTTTCGCTCTTTCTTTCTGACTTACTCCACTGTAAAACATCATCATATCATTTATCATTTGTGATCCTTTCAATTTTTTCTTTGTTTCTGAGGCAGCTAATATATTTATACTTTTATTTTTCATTTCTTTTGTTAGTTCAAATTCTTTGCTTCCCAAGCCTCTGACATTCCAAGTCGCTATTTTAAGCTGGTCATGTATTCCAAAACTCTTTTTATACTTTTTCTTGCTGTGGTCGTCATAAGGTTTATCAATCCGGCTTTTCTTCTGCTGAAGTTTATGAGTAAGTTATTTTTTACTAGTAGAGGTTACCAGCCTCTAGCCAAACCCCTCTTCCTGGAGGGCAGGGAACTGGAATTTCGGAGTGTTCGTCTCCTAGAGAAGTTGCCTTCACTACGGCTTTGGGGACTTCTCTTCTCCCCACGTAACCCTGTGGACGGGGCCCTACCCAGGTACTACCCACTGGGCGAGTGGGACCTGGAGCTCACAAAAGGGCAGGGGCGCCTACTCCCTGGAGTGGACCTCTATCAAGGGTTCCACTCTGTTACCCTATGTTAGCCTATGTAAGGTGAATTTACGAAGTGCACTTGAATTTTCCTGCGTATGGGCTCGCTTCATCCCTACATAGTCTGCTGCTGACTGTTGAGTTGTTCACGGAGAGCACACGCAGAATCTCCTGATGAAATCTACCGAAGCAGTAGACGGAACGTCGAGTAAAAAAAAACGGTGCCACGGTCATGTAGCCGTGGGACCCCTTATATTCCATCTATAGTAATTATGCCCGAGGGCAGGTATTTCACTGCAATGATAGCATTTTCATGCTATGCTTTGCAGCTTTACTAGGAAATTATAGGTGTATTATCTACCCGTTGCTTTTCACACCGGTAAAGGATGATGATGATGGCCGGATGATTTACGGGGACCGTTGGGCCCTGAGCTTACTGACATTTGTCTTACAGGTGAGGAAACACCCCGAAAAAACCTCATCCAAAATCCTGTCCCGGCCGGGAATCGAACCCGGGCCCACTGCTAACAAGGCAGCACGCTACCTCGAGACCACAGGGATAACACAAATCAATCGTTCGCTACATCCCTTGGTTAGTGGGATCCTTATATTACCGTAATGAGTTTAAAGTAGTATTTAGGATAAAAAAAGATAAAAAGCAAACAGAAAAGGAGAGAAGGAGATTATTAAGTGGGCCAAAACAAGGGAAAACAAGACTAGATATAGTTTATTTGCTCATCATACTAAAACGAAAGTATACACCTAAAAATCCAAACCCTAATTTTTACCTAAAATTGTTTTTCATAAATTGCTATATTTTTTAACCCTACGCCGAAAGAGACGTAACCTAAAATCACTACTATTGAATAACTAGCATCAGTCATTCTTCATACACAATATTAGCCACCCATTGTTGTGATTATCCAATAAACCGTAAACTAATGTGGTGTACTCTAACTCTTCCCGTACCAACCTGCCCACTTTCCCAAATGATGAAACAAAATGAGTATTGAATAATTTATTTTCATGCAAGGTCTTAGTAACTAGCGAACATAAGTTATACGTATGTATATAATTGCAATCTTATAGAACGAGTTAAAACTAAGTTGGCTAACATGACTCCGTCAAAAAATTCACAAGTGGAAACCTGATATTGAATATATATCTATGTTTGAACATGGACCACACCACACTGCACTTTTTCAGGTATCACAATGAGACACGAAAAAGTAAACAAGCGAAGGAGATAACATTTTATTTTTGGTCGATGTGACTAATTTCTTAAACTAACCAATATTGTTGTTACTGGAAGTAAGTCAACGTTCCCACATCTAACCTGTTTGTTATGCAAACAAAAGAAATCGCAATGCTGATATGGACTCAAAAAGCACACGTTCGGTAAGTAAAATAAAACATTTTTTGAATGTTTTGTACACTAACTCGTACCTTTCTTTAGACTTTTCCGGAATTAATGCAGAACACCCCACTCTCTAGGCTTCTTCAATTTCTCTACCATCTACCATGACTCCTTCCATAATAAATTTATCAAACAGATTCTGATAACGGTACTTCATATAAAAATGTCTCCACAGCCAACAATCCTTGCTTATAATAAAACAAATGAAAAGCTATATAGCAACGGTCACCAAATGTTTCTTTCTCATAGAAGTCATTTACATACAACCAATATTTTAATTAATTTATTACTATATTTAATAAAAATTAGTTACATCGACCAAAAAATAGTATGCAAAACACATGAGGTAAGCATGTAACAGATCTCGAATATTGAAAAACTCGGCGCAAGCGCATCGTTTTTTCTTTTTTTTCAAACTTTTCCTCGATGAGTAACAAGTGCTTACCTCACTTGTATCGCAATATACTATTTTGATATCGATCGGGAATAGAACATTAACATTCATTAAAACTTGTGTAAAATTCTAGTTGTCTCAACTGATAAATTTCCGTTGGAAGTTACCCGTTATTTGAGGGAATGCAGTCTGCAACAAACTGATTCAATTGAGCGGTGTCACTGTTATGAGACAGTTTTACTGGTCGGAGTTGTGACACTCAAATACAAGTTGAAAGCCAGAGTCTGACTCAGCAGACAAGTGAATGACATTGAGCACTATGGCCCCATTTTCGCAAAGTTCATCAGTTTTACTACTTCCCCCTCTATTGACCAAATAATTATTAATCTATACATAAGATAATTTATTCGTAAAGAACTCAATATCATTGTGATTTCGTAAACAAATTTTAAAAAAATCATATAATGCTAGTCAAAAGTAGCAAATTGTCTTAATGAACGATGCATTTTACCTTAACTTCTCATATTTTCAGCTTTGTAAATGGTGGGCATGATGCTAAAACGAATGAGAAGATAAATAAAGGAAAATATGCAGTATCAAAATGGAATGGTAATTTATGGGATCAGAATGTAAGTTCAAAAACAAACATTTGTAATACAATAAAAAGGTGTACAATGGCATACGGTGCAGAAACATGGGAATTAAAATCTAGAACAGTAAGTAAATTAAATTCTGCAGAAATGGATTTTGAGAGATGTTCAACTGGAAAAATCTATAAGGGATGAAATACGAAACAGTGTAATTAAACAAAAGATGAATATTCAAACTTGAATTGTGAATTTCATAAGAAACAAACAATTAAAATGGCATGGCCATGTAACAGAGAGAAAACAGATTCCTAGATTAAAATGGGTGCCACCATATAAAATAAGATGAGGAGAACAGCCAAACATAACGTGGACTGATGATGTTTAGAGAAGCATTGAGTAAATAGGATTGGACGATGGAGATTGCAATGACGGAAAGTTTTGGAGGATGTAAGTAAAGTAAAATAATCCCATACAGGATTTAAGAGGTCCGTGGGGTAGTAGGAGGTTAAGGCTCCCACTTTTTATAGACAATTGGCACTTTTTGTCAGTCTGGTTGTCAGCCCTGCGTGACGACCGTCTTTACTCCCATAAAAAGCGTCTCGATCTTCAGGCTTATAGAGTATTGCTTTAACCAATACGCTACGGCGTACCAGGAATTGGAGAATGACAGTAGATTAATTGGGCGCAGGAAGATATTGTGAAACGTGAAATATGCTAAATAAATATATAATAAATGCGGTTGGCTTATTTGAATAAATTTTGAAATTAAAAAAAAATTATATAACGTATTTGTAAATAAAGAGCACTCGTATTCTAAAAACAACATTAATACTGTATGACCTGTCGTATATAGTAAAGTTGCTGGAATTTCTTAATGAATGTATATTTATATTCTAAAGAAATTATATTCGTTGAAAAATTGAATAAAAACGGTATAAGCTGCAGCGAAGGTGATAAAAAACTATACATTCCTTATACGTGCTCACTAATCTGACAAAGGACCATCCCCAAAACAAGGCGCTCGACTATTCAGAAAAAAACAGGATGCTCTAAAATTCCCCTTACAAACTTCTAGGACTTGTAGAGGGGACTGAGCTGATAAAATAATTAGAATTGGAAACCATGTCCGGAAAGTTACCATTTCCGTGCTTACAGCCGTTAGAAAACATGTTTTTAACGACACCACTTTTACAAATAATATATTATGAGGCGTGACACAGTACATCACTTATTTTACAATTCAACTCATTAATAACCAAAGATACAAAATGGAAACTGAATAATGATTTGCATTAATAATCCCGGATACACCCTCCACAATCAATTTTTTGCAGTTTTCAAATTTTCGAAATATTTTGACATATTTTGAAAAAAATACCAAGTCTTGGAATACTCGATAGAGAGATTTTCGATTTAGACGAATCGCGTTGCTATTACTTGTTGAGACACGTGATGTAGCCTACGTTCAGGCAAAGCTAGTTCTCAAACGGCTGTAGCATGGAAACGGTAAGTTTCCGGACATGGTTTCGAATTCTAAATATTATCAACTCAGTCCCCTCTACAAGTCCTAGAAGTTTATAAGGGGAATTTTAGAGCATTCTGTATGTATATAATCTTATTGATAGTTGTGAAGAGGCTTGGTATTGATGGGTTTAGTTCTACTTCAAGTTACGATTAAAAGCCCTGTAAAATACACAGTAAAAATCTTCCAAAAAAATATTCATGTATGTTGATTTACCATTTTAATAGCATTTAATAGTAATTATTTAGTACTTTAATATAAGGAATGATGGTGTCCGCTAGATGTGTTAGAAATGTAATGATATCATTTGGACCATATAATCTAGCTCCGGCCACTAAATGACCTATCAAATAGAACTTTAAACAGTAATAAGACGGGTTCTTATAAGATTACAAAATATACTAAAAACCTTCAAGGCGCAAGTGGCCTACAATCCGGCTGCTGGCATCACATCCACTTGCCACTTACAAAATTGGACAATCATCTAGCCGGTATATGGATGACATCTGTTCGGCATGTCGAATCCCCCAGTAGTTATAGCAGGTTTTCGCAATCTGATGACGCTACTTATTGTTGCTATCCAAATTCTTCAAGGTGATGGGTGCTGGCTGGTCTCTCATACTGGTCGAAAATCCATGAGAAAATTCCTTCCCCCATGGGGACTCGAACCAGTTCTTCTCGTAGTTGTGCATCAATGCATCATGCCTTCACCCACTAGGCTACAGAGCGGGACTATAAATTACTTATACAAAATAAAAAGTTATTTTTATTTAAAATGGACACTGTAAAAATGACTTATTAAGCAATCACAAATGCTCTTCGTAATATACATGATCTCAATCATTAAATAATGGAGACTACAATCACATGGCAGAATACCACTTAATAGATTATATATAATTTAGACACCCTATTATTTGCAGATAACATTGTGTTTATAGCAAAATCAGAAAATTTCGTACAATTTCAGTCCACTCTTTTCACCAAATTGCAATAAATTACAACATCGAAATCTCAACAGTAAAATCTAAAGTCATGGATTTCCTTGGAAAAGGCTCAGTTCGCAGTAAAATTATTATTAATAATACAATATTAGAACGAACTAATACATTTAGCTACCTCGGATATTAAATTACACACGAAGAGGAAACATATTTTAGTCAAAAAATTATAACATTTAACAGAGTATCAGGAATTATAAATAATGTATCTTCATGCCGAAACAGTACAGGAACACACACGAACTAGAACTTATAAAACACTGGCCAGACCCATATTATGTTAGGGCAGTGAGGCCTGGACAATTCGCAGTGTAGATGAACAAAGACTAACTGCGGCAGAAATGAAATTTGACACGTACTGCAGGTTACTGAAGAACATACCATAAAAGGAATTCTGAGATTCTCAAAGAATTACAAACAGAATCAATCATGGAATACGTACACAAATATAGAAACAACTGGAAATCTCACGTAAGAAGAATGATACGTACAAGAATATCACGTCAAATCTTAAATTACCAGCACCGTTCAAACGTTGGATTGAGACCGTAACAGACCCCTAGGTCAATCACATGAAAGGAAGAAGAAATCATGAGATACGAGACCATGTGTTCCTTATATGAAACATTCAGCTCATATTCTGGAACAAACAGCAAAAGTTGGTCGGTAGATTTCTGTTTCAAACTGTACAGTGTCTGAAAATCTTCTTCACTTACCTTACTGGTGACCATGTGGAATGAAAATTGTCTGAAACACACAGAAAATGTACATACGATATTTATTATAAAATTGTATTTATATGCTATATCACAAGAATACAAGCTAATAGGTTCCGGGATGTCCTCTGACTATGTTCCAAACTGGAATTTTGTTTTAAATAATGGACGAATGCGAAGAAACAACCATTGTTAAGTGATTGTATTGTTTCTATGCCAAAACCATTTTACTTTGACTCTACGACATCTTCGATAAACAAGAGACAAATTTTGTTTCGACAATATATTTAGCAGATCCTATAGTCTGATATTTTAAGTTGAAATCATACTTATTGTTAATGCAAAGTGCTGATTTCATGTAAGGCACATCTAATCTCTAGCAAGCGAGTCGTGCGCTTCAGGGGCATGCATTAAAACACAATTTCAACCACAATATTTTAAGAACAGAAAGCTACAGCAGTTTCACTCCATCTGCGGGAAAAGTGACTGCAAGCATAGAGTCATCAACTCGTTCTGCCCACGCAGTGTCCACACTAGTGGCCGAAAGTCGATTGAAACTCACAGTACTAAAACAATTATTACCATGCCTCTTCCCGATTAACATTCATATTTTCAAAACAAATGAGCACCCAGAATTTGAAATGGAGAATATAAATATGTACATAGACAATTTTTAGAACCGTTGAGCGCCCTGAATTGGGCATTCTCCCTTGTGAGGAAAATGAGCTATTTTTAAAATTTTAGATTTTTGAAATTGTGTATTTATAAATCATAAGAGAAGAAAAATGTAGGTAAAATATGATGTTATTTGTTATGAAATTACAATTTTTTATAATTGTAGCAACGTTTATAACAAAAATAATAGACAATGCTTATTATTATTATTATTTTATTATTTTTATTTTATCATCATTATTACCGTATTACCATTATTATTATTATTATTATTATTATTATTATTATTATTATTATTATTATTATTATTATTATTAGAAACATCCGAATAGAATGATATATAAATATAATTAAAATTATAATTTTATAATATATATATATATATATATATATATATATATATACGATACGCTATATAGAAGCCAAAATTTAGAGTATCTACGCGAAACGAGAAACCGGCGGTTTGCGGCGAGCGCGTTCTTCCAACTCATTAAATGTGTGAATCAGAAAGAACATCATCCCAGTAGTAATATTTCATTGTTATTTTAATTTACACTATGTCTCATTTCAGTATAGTGGCAGGTTAAGGATCATGTACTGTACATTGACAAAAATGAACTCAAATTTCGCCAACATAAATAAACAATGGAACATTTAATTAGTAATTTTACAAATAAATAAACGAGAACAATACATAAAAATTTAAGGTCATAAATAATAACTTCATAATACGATTAACAAGGCAAAAACATAAAATTCATGTTAAAAGAATGTATTTGTAATAGTTGTTAATACAATTTGTATTTAATTTTGTCAATGGGCAATACTGATTGAACCGTCTTTCAATCATTCGAGTTTTACTGATAATATGACAAGTGGTTGACTAAACATTCAAACCTGTAAGTTTATATAATGATTACTTTTGTTTTGGCATATATTTGAATATATTACTTTTATTTATTTTTAATAATACTATTCAACTCAACATTACATACGAGCAATTTCATTGTAAGGAAATTGAGAGATTATTTTTTTATCTGTTGAATATGTCATATAGATCTAGGGTACATATTAACATTGTAGTTAATTATTAAAACTAATGAAATTCAACACATATATGAAATAAAATCATGTACATTGAAGAATTCAAAATGTTTTACAAATTCCTTTCGAAATTACGATCCAGCTGTACTTACATTCAAAAGTTAAATTTCTATCCTTGTAAGGTAAATAACTATTGTCCTTATGAATGGGGAATAATAAATTTAAAAGTTGTATAATGTCCGTAAAAAAATGCGTCCCGATTTTAAAAGAAATCAAAAGATATATAATCTATTTTACCATCAGTTAATATATTATATTGTCATTTTGGGATTTTACTTCACATCCCTCTTTAACAGTTCAGGATAATAGAGATGCAATTAAATATATTCTTGTGAAAGTTTTGACAAATTTTACTCAGAGGCATTTTTTTCACGTCCAAGGTTCTCTTATGTCATAAATCCACGACACGGGACTCATGGCTTTACAGAGTAGATTACGCTCTTCGACCCCTGCCAGTATTGAACCCAAGATCCTCGGAATAGTAACTGCTAGTACGCCAGTACCGACTAAAGCACACGTTGTGGTTTCGTTGAAAGTCAAAGTATATTTACATAACATTGAGTATCAAGCTTTAATATAAATAATTCATAAATAATACATGCAACCAAAAAAAGTCATTTGTAACGCAGATGTTAAAATATATTATGGCGAATAATTTAGACAATTATGTTAAATGACAGTAATACAGATCTCTATATCTTTAGTCAGTGGTATATTCTCATTTACTACAGTTAAATGAAATTATTATTTTTTGTCTAAAATAGTAAATTGTGAATTTTAATTTCAATTATTCTACAAACGTCATGTCAATTTGAATATTTCAACAGCTTTTTTATATCAACGTCATTACTATGTTGTGACCCGTAATATTATTAAAGTGTAGCCTTACTTTAACCCACATTAGCAGTTCTATAAATAAAAGCGTAAATTTTTATTTAGGATAAATTAATGTAATTCAGATGACAACGTATTGATTATAAATCTTATTAAGTTCTCTTCATTGAAACTTGTTAGAAAACAGAGAAGCAATGAGAAAGGAGCAGGATTTATAAACTATGTCTCAGACATAAACACAATGGCAGGACTCCCTGAGGCTATAGTTAGAAGTATGCAAGTGCCAATCCCGAAGACAATACAAGACAGCACAATTTAAGAGACAGACATCCATACTCAAGGCGGAGGTTATAAAATTCTCTATGATACTAGAAATAAAATTCGAGCCATCGGGCAAAGGCCGGTGTCGGTGAATTTAAAAGGGCGTAAAAACCTGTTAAGTCTTTATTTTGAAGGGAAGTAAAGGCATGTGTCTTAAGTTGTAGATTTAGAGCACTTAAAATAATATAAAGCCTGAATTAAGAGACCTCGGATCAAAATTTGTCAGCTATTTCACACTGACGTGAACTGTTTACATGAACTGTTAAATATTTATGACATGTCAGATTTACAATTTCAAATAACTTCATTAGAGGTTATTGGTAATCGAAAACAAAGCAAAAACATATTAATAGGCTGCTAGAATAATATTGTAGGGGAAAATTTGATTCAAAGCTTCTGAATGAATGAATAAGACGTAGTGTGTCCCTTGAAGGCCTAGGACCTCATGCGAGACGGGAGAGATCATGAGATAATCTGCGTGAGAAGACGATTACACCTTAGTCTTCATTGTTGTCTATTTTCAAAATGTTTGTCTTTTTTTTCTCTCTCTCTCTCTCTCTCTCTCTCTCTCTCTCTCTTGCCCTAATTCATTCCATTCACATCTGTTACGGGCGACGTTAGACAAGTGTATTCCTACTTGCTGTTGTGCTACCTTGTGTCCTCTTGCGTACAAAGGGGTCCTACAAACTGTCGTGTTGTAGCCTTGGTACGTGTCCGCCCCATTTCCATTTGATGACGGCAGCTCGATGTGCGATGCTCTCCGATGCCGTAATTTCTTGGAGCCTCTTGTTGGATATCTTGTTTTGCTTCGTTAAACCTAATATTTTCCTCACCATTTTGCGCTGACATATTTCAAATACTTTCCCGATGTCTATCAGTAAGTGGTCATGTCTGGCATCCGTAAAACAACATGGCGAAAACACAGGTGTCGAGTGCCTCCATTTCATCTTTCGGTTAGGTCTTGTCCAAAAGATGATTTTGATGGACCAGGTGGCTTTCCAAGCGGGTTGTTTTCTCTTCATTTATATGCCCATTTTGCGTGTGAAGTATATCAACTGGCCGAGATCATACACAGAAACACACACACACACACACACACACACACACACACACATATATATATATATATATATATATATATATATATTGTATTTTGGTTGTACCTCTATTGATCTTTTTGGCCTGTTTGTAATTAATTTGTCGTGTTTTGCTTCATGGTGAGACCGAAAAAATTACTGATCGTGTTTACTGATCTTGAAGTATGCATTTCTGAATATCATCCAGAGAGAAGAAAAAACGTAAAGTACCAGAATTTTATTTCATTTCATACAATATTATTAGAGAAAGTGAATAATTCAGTAACAAATTAAGTCAGAGCAAAATCATTAAATAAAGTAAAGCAACATAAAATACTTTTCTAAACTGAAATTAGATAAGTTATTATATTCAAAATAAAGGGAGGAAGGAGAAGAAGATCAGCGAAAAGATGGATGAACGACATTGAGAAGAACATTGTAAGTTTGGAATGAAGAACTTTAAAATGAGAGAGGAAGAATAAGGGTAAAATTAAGGCTTTAGTGAGGAAAGTCAAAGTTTACTTTGAACTATTCAGCTAAGAAGAAGAAGTAAATAGAATCGTTCAACGGAAAGACTTAATTTTGAAATGATATTCATGATAAATAAATTATAATCTCTCTATTTAACTTAGTTAACTTAAGTGGAACCTACACGATCATTAATTACGTCAATATATTGCACAATAATTAGTACAATAGAATTACTTGGCCAACCCACACGGTGCAATAGCCTATTATTGCTCAATAAATTAGTTCGTGAGTGATACTTATGCAGTCAACATGTGAAATAATAAGAACACAAAACTGAACCAGTATTGCGCAATATTGCCAACAGACGACGCAACATTTACTAGATTGCACAATAAAAATCAAACTGTTTTTGAGTCACTCAATATATTGCGCAATCTTTCAATGAGATCTACAGACGCTCAATATTATTGTAAAATGTCGATTATTGTGCAATATATTGACGTAAATATTGATCGTGTAGGGGCCACTTTAGCCCGGGAGAGGAATTTTTTATCTAGGTTCACGTATATGCATTATTGACTACACAATGATATGAAATACCTCCTCAGATGACAGATTACCATGGACTTACTTCCGAGACAACACGGAAATCCATCTGCTATTTCATTTATACTAAACAGGCAACCCTGATGTAATAAAATGATTGTGTTGGTCAGATGGTGTTCAGAAACTATTTGGGCATTTGCATATCCTGACATCAAGTAAATGAAGCCTCCTACACCAGTGTATTAAAACATTTAGATACCTGAGTCGAGAAAAAGAAAATCTATGAGCTAACGGTTAGAGGAACTGACATGTTGATCACATGTTATCCCAATACTGTCTTCATTGTTTAACATGTCTAAAAATTGCATTATATGCGCAAAATGTGTCGAAAATAATATAAACATTTAATAATGCCATGCACTAGAATGACCCTGTCGGAGTTCTGCGCATGCCAGTCTTTTCGCTGATCTCATAACGGCGACTGATCACTTCCACGGATAGCAATTAGCGGGAATGGTCGGTGGAAATGATTGTCTTCACCTGCTACGTCTGATTGAATCGTGGGGTCATCAGGAGGTGAGCGTCCTTGTGTACAATGAAGATCCACATTGTACAGTCTATGTTGCTGGCAGGCTCCTCGCCAATTCACAATGATAGCAGGATACATCCCACATTGGCGGTCAAGGGCATGGTAGGTGGAGTTGCTTTCAATCCTCCTGGGCTAAGTCAGATGGACTCATGGACCTTCTTTCGGATTCGGCAGGAAGAGAGCGTTATGTTGCACTACAGTGCCTTCAGATTAAGGCCGGTATTCTTGAAACCAACTCTCCTTTCCCCCACCTCTCTCACTTTCGTAAGTTGAGTCTGACCACGAGAGTGAGAGATGGTTTTCTTGAAACCATCTTATCCGATCTTATCTCTATCTCAGGCGAGATGGAAAAATGCGTATGTTGGCAATGATTTTAAAAATGCATAGAGAAATAATCCATATGATATTGTGAAATATGGCGTCTTTTAAAAATCGTCTGCAATTGTATAGGTTATGGGAATGTGATTGTTTGCCTAAAATAAATTAAACTTATTACAAAAATGAGGAAATAGAATCTGATTGAGGTTAAACATACAATATATGTGTGTAATCAAAACGTATTCATGGCAAAATTAGGATTTCCTACATATAGAAATGTCCAACAATGAAAGTAAAAAATATATATTGCCCAGTTATCCCTTATAAAATTAGTTATCTGAATAGGCTTATATTATTGATAAATATAGTAAGAAAAGTATAAAAGGTCAAATTGTAACATTCCACAGCTTTTATATTTTATACATGTGTATTGTGATGGAGAAAAGCGTACGTTATATGTACGTTATGGGATATCAACAAACCAAATTAATATAATATACGTGATCTATTTTATATCAAATTAAAAACAGTATTAGTGATCCATTTGAGATGGTCTATTTTATTTTATTATGTTATCTTTATGGATAATAGGTATACCTTTATGCATAACAGGTAATACTATAGGTCCTAATAATTTTGTAGGCCTAACCTTAAAAGTCGAAATTGTAGCAAAATAATAATTTATTATTATGGTTTATAAAATCATTGATAGGTAACTATGTATTAATTTATTGTTGTAATTGTTAATAGAAAACCATTATCAAAATTACACTATGAAGATAATATTTTAAGAACATGGTAAGAAATTACCATCACCACGTTATGTAAATACATCAAATAAATACAAAGTTATTAATCAATTTTTGATGGTGCATTTTATTTTCCATAACCTCAAGGTTGAGATTATGGTAAAAAATATACATATGGTATAGGGCTCAACTGCACTTCTACTAGCGCTTGATTTTTCATTTATATTGTCGTAAACTCTTCTTCTGTATTAACTAACATTATTTAATGCTTTAAACTTTTTCAAACAATTTTTATAACATTATTAGACAATTTTGAAGTATTTATTTAAATATGCAAATCACAATATTATGACACTGGTAGACAATATTATGATGCTATTTTCTCTTAATATTGCAAATATTAGTAATTTAAATTTCACAGCGACATATAGTAATCGAGGATGATAATCGATATGTGGTTAGATTGTGGGTTATCGCTGGCTATATAAAACCTGACATATGCGCACTGTTGTTCTATTGGACTTTGAAAATATTCCACGCTAGTTTAAGTGCAGTTTTTCCGTTTATAGAAACACTGTTAAGTAACTATGTATTAATTATTGCTGTAATTCACCACAAATCTTTAATCACCATGTTATGTAAATTATTAGTATTGTCTCTTCTCCTTATGGTCATTAATGCTTCTCCTGATACAAGACTATAGTCATAATTTATAAACTTTGATACTCTATCAGTGTTATTCTAAAATTTATATCAAAACAAAAAATGAAACATTATATGTATTATATATATGCCCAATTACTTTGCCCTACAGTCCTATAAGGGCATTTATATAAACAACCATCTTTAAAATATGTAGTCATTGCATGAAACATCATTTCAGTTTACTGTTTTACCTCATCCTCACGTCAACATGATTTTTTCAAATATGTCCCCTTGAATAGCTGATTGGTTTTACTACTTATATTGCAAGCTCTAGGGCTTTATGAAATACATAAGATAAATGGCACATTCACTAAAGCCCTCCACTGAACCTTTTCCTCAACGAACTTAATCCAGTAAAAATTTCTTCTACTGTCTATTCAATCTACATGATCAACCCATAACAAACTTATAAAACTTATAGCGACAAATGTATTTATTTTATTGAGAAAATACCATTAGGAAGGTTTAGATGGGAGGATATTTGGATGAATCTTAGGGAACTGCATATTGGAAATAAACATCTGTTTTTGGTGGACATGAGTTTTGTATGTCATGATAAAAGAAACAGAAGTGAATTCTAGTACTTGGACAATGCAGGAAAATGAAATTAAAGAACAGTCCATACTTATATTTTATTGTGGAATTAATATGTATGACACCTGAAATAAATACAAATATGTTTCATTTGAAAACATTGCTTTTTATTATTATCAGCATTCATAATTACTCATAACAATTATATACAAGAATCAATATGGATTTACATACACGAACATTACACAGCTATCAATGTACATAAACACACAAATTTGTAACACTAATACCTTATATATTATTGTGAAACATTACTATTTACACATTTTTTAGAATATAATACCTCATCGTGTCCACCACTGTGGTCTCGAGGTAGCGTGCTGCCTTGTCATGCAGTGGGTCCAATTCCTGGTCGGGACAAGCTCCGGGGAGAGGTTTTTTTGGGGTTTTCCTCACCTGTAAGACAAATGTCAGGAAGCTTAGGGACCAACAGTCCCCAAATATCATCCGGTCATCATCATCATCCTTCACCGATGTGGAAAGAAAGCAACGGGAAGCTACCACACCTATAATTACCTAGCAAATCATAGCATGAAAATGCTATGATTGCAGTGAAATACCTACCCTTGGGCAGAATTACTATGGATGGATGGATCATAAGGCTTTTAAGTTTCCATACCCAACTTACGGAAAACAAGATAACAAAACAATAAAGCTTGCCAAGGATCTACCTACTTAATCAAATCTAAATTACTTTAATGAAATTTTATGATGGGAATTTACATTATCAGGCAAATAAATTAAGTAAGTCAAATTATTACATCTCACCTCATAAAACTGGGTGATTCTCACAGGACCGGTTTCTGAAGTTATTTCCTCTATCGTCAACCAGAACTCAGACTATAGAGTTAATGGAATCTTGGCTGATGATACAAGCAATAGCTTCAGAAACCAGTCCTGTGAAGATCACGGAGTTTTATGAGGTAACATGTAATAACTTATTTGACTCACTTAACGGAATATAAAATAATAAAAAAACCCATGGCTTGAAAGGCCTAGAAGGCTCTTGGCCTACTAGCTGGCTGTTGGACTCACTTCCACATGAGTTGATCACAGAGATAGAAGATCATTCACCCAGTGTAGGATTGGTCAGCATGTCAGGTCCCCCAGTCATTATAGCTGATTTTCTGAACTTGGAGCCGCTACTTATTGTAGCTACCCAAATGCCTCATGATGCTGAGTGAGCAATGGCCCAATACTGGCCAAAATCACAAGAAAAAATGTTTTCCCCCATGGAGACCCGAACCAGCGCAAGTCCGGTAACTCTCTGACAAAGCATCTTGCCTTAACCATTCAGCTATGGTGCGGGACATAAAACAAACAAACTGAATTAAATAAACATGTTCACAATTGGCTATACCAGAAATGTGAATAAATGTGCACGCATTTTAACTTATGTTATCCAATAAATGATAGTGTTAGTGACTTAAAGGACAATTACAAAGTTTATAGCTGATATGTCACATGGAATAGGGCCCTATTTAAATTACATATTAGAACAAATAAAATTTAAGATTAGACAAAATGATATAGTGTTACAGATGCACCAACAATTTAGACGAGGAAATCTGCATTTTTAACACATAATGGTCTATATACACAACACAAATATGTTCACAGCCTTACAGCAGAGGAAGTATAGAAGACAAAAAAAATGCACAATACATGATAGTGTAGTGAAAAGAAAGTGTTCATATAATTTTGTCCAATCACAATCCTAAAATTACAAGTAAAAATACAATGGGAAGTAAGTAACTCTATTAGGTCCTTCTTAATAACAAATAAGGTAAATCCGGAGTTATTCTACCTCATAACTTGTTGTGTTCTATTTGAACTAGTGTCTGTATATAAAGTATACCATCGTCAGCTTTTCCAGAATGTTGAAATTAACATTGTCGTTCCCTCGATGTCCAGAGCTGACAACTTAAATTTCAACAGTCTGGAAAAGCTGACGATGGTATACGTGAAATATCAAAACTACTTCAAATAGAACACCAGTTATGAGGAAGGATGACTCGGTATTCACCTTACTTATTATTAAAAGTGGACATCTATTAGAGCCCTTCTGGCTGTCAATCCATTTGGCAAATCATAAACATCATTCACAACTGGAATAGCATTATTGGTGGCAGATCCTCTATTTCGGCATCGTTTGCCCTCCTCGCTATATTGTGTAACACAGTTGTTGCAACTATAACAGTCGTCGTCGTTTCAAGTTTGAGTTATAATTGAAATCAGCTCGTGTTTGTGGGTTGAGGAGAGGTGTCATTAAAATATGATGGCACGCATACCCACTGTCTTCCAGGAGAATGCCAGACACTTCTCCTTCTTCAAATTGGCCACAGATCATGCTACTTTTGAACATACGACTGTCGTGTGCAGATCCTGGCCAGCCTGTAACGATGTTTATGAATTCCATAGTGAAGTTCACAATGGCCTGAAAATTAAAAAAAAATCCAAGATATAAAAAGCTACTCTCAATGCAATAAATAAATATATATATATATATATTAATTAAATAAAAGTAAAACTTAGTTTTATTCGATTTTCATATTTATTAAGATATAATTCAGTGACAGCTGTTTCGGTACACTGTACCTTCTTCAGACATGTACCGAAACAGCTGTCACTGAATTATATCTTAATAAATATGAAAATTGAATGAAACTAAGTTTTATTTTTATTTAATTAATTAATATGGATTTTCATCAAGTAAACACCAACTCAATTGATTATATATATATATATATATATATATATATTCAATTTTTCATATTCAAAATTCTTACTATAAACTATGCCGTTCCTAACGAAAAACTATTAATTTTTTATTCATAGCCATTACAAGCACTTCAGTTTTGTCATTGCGTTAAAATTGTGATGGTTTCGTCAATTGTTTTATTGGAAGTAAATTTGGCTCAACTGCACTTTTACTAGCGCTTGATTTTTCAGTTATATTATTGTAAACTATAGCACTTATTTTGTATTTCCTAATATTTTAAACTTTTTCAAACAATTTTTATAACATTATTAGACAGTTTCGAAGTATTTATTTAAATGTGCAAATCACAATTTTATGACACTGTTAGAAATATTGTGATGCTAACTGCTATTTTCTCCACAGAGTATATTACTTAGTCTATGATTTTTCTATTGCTGTTTTGGGTTATCGCTGGTTGGATCAGCATTAGGGAGCGATAAGTAAGTGTACACCCATTTTTAATAAACGTTTGGTAATTTTAATATTATTAATATATCTTTTTAACATAGATTTGGGGATTTATTGCAAATATTGGTCATTTAAATTTCATAGCGATGGATTGTAATCGAGGATGATAATCAATATGGTTCGATTGTGGGTTATTGGTGGCTCTCAAACTCTGGCGCATGCACACTGTTATTCTATAGGACTTTGAAAATATTTCATGCTAGTTTAAGTGCAGTTTTTCTGTAAATTTACTTGTACCTTAATAAAGAAAGAAAAAATAATGCTTGAATTGTGACTTGAACCCTGGATCTCTGATTCTGTACATTAGTACAATACCAATTACACCATCTGAGCACCGATAAGAATGTCAACATTTCTTTCTACTTATACAATTCTCGTTCGTCCGAAGACCATCAATACCAACATGCCAATTGGAATCTTTTATTCAGAAGTACTTTTATTGAGAATTTATACATTACTTTTGAACGGTAAAGCTTCATACTTTGAAGTTTTTATTAAATTAACACTTTCCAACCTAGATTAATTAAGGAAGAAAAATTAAGGTTTGGAAAGTGTAAATTTAATAAAAACATGAAAAAAATTAAAATATGGTTATATTTTATTTGTTATTTATGCAAAAATCTATGTTATGTTATGGGATAAATGGTATGAGGTAGTAATCTAGAACAATATTAACACAATACATTTTCAAAATGTTTCTCACTGATATTGGTCTACAAAATCTCCTACTTGGCACAAATTATTTAGGTAAAAAGCATCATAAATCAAGTATTCACCTAAAATGGTTCACAGATGCTGCTTGGAGTTCTGCTTTTATGTGCTATATATTTAAGACAGTGCAACTAATGGCTTTATTTCAATTTTCTTACAATACTGATCAAGGCAACTGAAGCCATGGATCACATGTCGTAGATTTACGACACGTAGAAGAACCTGAACTCTAAAAATAAAGCTTCTAAAAAAAATTAGTTGGATCTTTCATTATCAGTTTTGAATTACAACTCTAATGATGTCAATTAAAGAGCATAAGGGCCTTCTAGGCCTGTTGCGCTTGGAGAGAGGGAGTGAAATAAAATAATAATAATAACACACAAAATACTTGCTTAACTAGTTTTTGTACATACCTGACAGTTGAAGGAGAATACGCCCAAGCTATTTCTGAAGATTTCGGGATATTCTCCTCCAGGATTCCTTATTTTTATATGTGTGCCATCGATGAATCCAACTACACCACGGAAACAAGCAATTCTATGAAATTCATAATGGAGATGACGAACCTCATCTCCATTAGGGAATGTTATAAATTGTAGTTTCAATTCTGCAATAGAGGTGGATACTTTTCTGATGACAGGTGACACAGTACTTTGGCTGATGCCAGGGAGGTCTGCCACTACAAGCTGCATACTTCCTGTGAATAGAATTAATAAACAAATTGAATAAATTCACAATTGGTATGACACAATATTTATGCCATAATAAATTTAATATTTGTCTGGCCACACCTTGATTAAGTATTTGTTCCTGAATCGAGGAATTTAGCATAAAATTAAATGAAGCATTATCAG
The DNA here is from genome assembly GCA_030220185.1 of Diploptera punctata. Lineage (NCBI taxonomy): Eukaryota > Metazoa > Arthropoda > Insecta > Blattodea > Blaberidae > Diploptera > Diploptera punctata. Next base: position 239,265 of record JASPKZ010004588.1, read on the forward strand.
ATAATCTTTCATGTGCATAATTTAAAGAGTGAAGCAAATTATGGGTAAACTTTAGTATTTGACTCTCATCTATTCAATGAATAAGTTCTACAGAATCGCACTGCACATGCGCGAATGTTTAATGTAACCTTCACCAGGTGGCAGGATATAAATGTGAAATCGAAATAACTAACCTTCTTAATAAATTCCCAAACAGTTTATGAGAAACTGACATACACCCATTACACTCTTCCTAACCTAACAAAATAAATTGCTTGCATATTATTCAATAAACTAATCATGCGTATACTAACTTGTCCCAACAAAAACACACGAAATGAAGTTAATTTCTTTAAATTAAATAATAATAATGTTAAGTATTAAAAAATTAATAGAAATATTGTTTTATTAATTTCTACTACAGTAGTTTGAATGAAGATGTTTCATTATTTGCATTTTCCTTATATATATATATATACATACACATATATATCGTACTATTGAATTACTAATTATTATCCAATTTTGTTCGTTATGTGACCGGAGTTAATAAAAATTTCACTTTTTTGCGTGTAATATACAAACAAAAAAACGATCATGTTAATGATTATACACGAGAGTGATATTTTATTTCTCTACATGAATTATTTGTAATCGGTTTATATAGTATTTCCATACACGTTTGTAATAAACAACACTAGATTTTAAGAAGTCTCACGATGCATATTGAAAAAGTTAAAATATAATGAATCATACAGCATATATTACATGACTGACCTGTATATCGGGGAATATCCTGAAAGTACAGGCGGCGACGGCGATTCGCTTGATCCCGTAGATTTTGTTCAATTTCCACATCTTCTATTAACTTCTGTGCCTCCAAACCCAAAAGATTATTCACTTTTGGAGTTCCGCCATTTCTACTGTGGAGCAGAACAAAGCGAAAGGCAGGTATACTGCCGACTTAAGAATTTGACATTTAAAAGTGAGTAAGGCGTGGCCAAAACGAGAATTTTGAGCGAGAGTTGGTTTCAAGAATACTCTCGACGTCATAGTAAGGCGGAGCCACTCACATGTCACTCACTTCGAGAGGAGAGTTGGTTTCATGAATACCGGCCTAAGTCGCAACTCTAAGCGCCTGACAACCAGCCACAGACCAAGCGGCCAAAGCATCCCCGCAGAGCATAGTTGTTCAGAACTACCTACTATTACATTTTAAGAATTATTGATTCTTACGTGGCAGATTAGTGCAATGGATTTAAGCCCCATGTATAAAGAAAACAATTCTATCTTTTGTTAGAATTTAATGACAACATGAGCTAATATAAATTTACAAGATAGAGTGTCCACTATTATAGAACAATTAATTTATTTTCATGACCATGCCTATTATTGTCGCGTTTCCGATCAGTGAAGTGGCGAGCGTGCGGCAAAACATGTTCAATTAAATTGTTTGTATCCCTATATAGTATACTTACTTACTTACTCACTGGCACTATCGAACCCGTAGGTTCATGACCGCACGGACATTAGCTCTCCATACATCCATATCCTGAGCTAATGTTTTCCAATCATTCCCTGTATAATCTACTTCCCTCAAATCATAGTTAATGTTATTCTCCCACCTCATTCTTGGTCTACCAACTGGTCGTTTTCCCTCTGGCTTTCCTACAAGAAGCTTCCATGCAAGTCTTTCATTCCCCATACGTGCAACATGTCCTGCCCATCGCAGTCTACGAGAATTAACTGTTCTTATTATATCTGGCTTCCTGTAAAGACCATGTAGTTCATTGTTATGTAGTCTTCTCCATTCACCTGTCTGTTCATCTCTCTTTGGTCCAAAAATTTTCCTAAGTACTTTATTCTCAAATACTTGTAATCTCCTTTCCTCTCTTAAAGTAAGAGTCCATGTTTCGCAACCATATAATATAACTGGTAGATTAATAGTTTTATATGTTTTCAGTTTAACGTTTTTTGAAAGGAGTTGGGACATCAAGAGTCTCTGCAATGCATAATAGCATGCATTTCCAGAATTGAGCCTATGTTTAATTTCTTTGTGCATCTCATTCCTATTTGTGATTATTGTTCCTAGGTATTTGAATTCAGCCACTTCCTCAAAATTTCCCTCATTTGTCATTAGCTGTCCATTTCCATTATTTAATGAATTTCTACGTGTGACCATATATTTAGTTTTATTGATATTTACTTCCAGTCCTAATTTCTCAGTGTTACTCAATAGTGTCTGCGTGTTGGCCTTTAGTATCCCCTCGCTATCGGCCAATAGTACTACATCATCAGCATAAACTAACAGCTTATTAATACCATTGAGTTGTAAGCCTTCCTCATTCTCTAAAGATTTAATGGCATGCTCTAGTACAAAATTAAATAGTAGAGGAGATAGTGCATCTCCTTGCTTCAACCCATTCTGGATTTCAAAAGTGTCCGAAAACTGTTTGCCTACACGCAACCTACTCTTTGTGCCATTTAGACACATTCGTATAAGTCTAACTAACTTTTTAGGAATTCCGAACTCCAGCAGGATACTATATAACTTCTCCCTCTTAATTGAATCATATGCTTTTTTGAAGTCTACATACAGTTGATGTACTGTGCCATTATATTCCCATTATCCCTATATAGTATTACATATATAAATATGAGATACAGACGTGTTTTCCGAATTTTTATTCCACCAATTTGTGGTGATTTCTGTTTAACATGGTGTATATCACTGAATAATTTTACTTTCGACAAATGCAAAGAAAAAATATTACATATGTTTTCGCCTTAAATTTTGCCGTCAATTCTCTAACGCAACTGTCCCAAATAAAGTCATGATAAAAAATAGCAGAAATCAAAGAATAGGCCTATATTCGAACTGTGAACTCCCAACATTTCAAGGCAGAAATTGGATACCATGTTTCAAAATCTTCGCCGGTTTAAATGTTGTATTGAAGCTGAAGGAGATAATTTTGAATATATTTTCTCATAAGATAAGGAATCAACAGCACAAAAATCGATTTTATTCCATTGCAATCTCTTATTTTCACAACTACTTAGAGTTATGAGATTACCATACGAGGCCCGCGCGACGAGCGGTTGCCTGGCGCTAGGGCTGCGTCTTAAAATGAATACTCTGTATTAGCTCATCAAATAACCAAGCTAACTTAAGTAGTGACCTGAATATGGAGTTGGGACACATGAACAACTGACCTGGGTTATGGACAAATTGCCTGTGGAACTCAGGGGGTGGTAGAATGTTGAATCTATAATTATAATGAGAGATGCAATTTATTTTCTTTCGAATTAATATTTAGCTTCTCTTCATAACCGTCTCTTCTTAATTAACAAATTAACTTTCAAATAAAGATTTGTCATGTATTATTCAAGGGCATATATAAATGTTCCTAAACAGTATGAAAAAGCCGTGATTTTGGAATCAATAAAATTGAATTAATTCAGTCTACCAATGTGGTCCCGAGGTAGCGTGCTGCCTTGTCACGCAGCGGGCCCGGGTTCGATTTCCGGTCGTGACAGGCTCCTGGGTAAGGTTTTGTTCGGGATTTTTCCTCACCTGTAAGACAAATGCCAGGAAGCTTAGGGCCCAACGGTCCCCGAAAATCATCCGACCATCAACATCATCCTTATCATTATCATAATCATCCTTCACCGGTGTGGAAAGCAACGGGAAGCTACCCCACCTATAATTCCCTTGTAAACCTGGAAAGTATAGCATGAAAATGCTATTCCTGCAGTGAAAGACCTGCTCTCGGGCAGAATTACTATGAATGGATTTTTTTTCAATTTACCGCATTAATGTAAATCGTTTTAAGTTTAATAACATTATCTTTGGTTTATTCTGAAATTGAAAGTGATGCATCCTTTACCATAAGTAAATTACTTATCTGGTTTCTTTTTCATGTGGTATAGGATAAGTCATTTAAAATATTCCCTGCGGGTTAAGTGAAAGGCATTTCTCAACTAGCAAATAGATGCGCGTAAGGTACTGTCTCCCCCAGATATTCAATAAGATTTTGAAATCAGTTTACAAGATAAGAAAAATACCTTGTGCTAGCAATCTCCTTTATGACATTTTATACCTGGGGCAAATCCCTCATTACTATCCTGTCACGTGATATTGCGCGGAAATTCAATCTGGAGGGCGCACTTTAGAAAACAAAGGAGTCGCTCCTTGTGGTGCTCCAATTCTCAAAGGAACCCGCTCTCTCGCGCGCCATTGTTAGAAGATGATACAAAATAATAACAGGGAACACAAATTGAAGAATGTCTGCTACATCACCTCAGACTCTCCTTTTCTACTTCTTTCTTCTTCAATTCAATCCCAACCGATTGCTGCTCTTATGAAACAAAAGATAAAAAGAAAAGAAAATCAAAGCTACTAAAGAAGAAAGTTGGTCGAAATCCAATAGTTCGTAACACAGAAAATCATTTTAGGTCATTTCAAAATTCAATATCGCGCAAAAGGTTTAGTAACTTTTGTGCAAGTTATAAATTAGAATAATCAAAGACAATAAGACATACCATGCACTATTTTAGAATTTAGCGTATAGCATCCCTTAAGGCCTGCTACTTAGGTTAGCCACTTATTTATGTTTAAAACAAAAAGAGTGCATCCTGAAACAAATTAGATTATATAAAACCGTAATGAGACCGATTGTAGTCTATGGTAGTGAAACTTGAAAACTGAAGACCAATTGATCCATACTAGGTTCGTCTTCCGGGCTTATAAGCCTACAATTATATATGAAGACCAATTAATTATATTTCAAAGATATATCAACAATTGAGGAAACTGGAGAATTAGATATAATAAAGTATATGTCTGAAAATATATAAAACTGTTATTCTCCAAATTATGTTATATATTTGTGAAACATAGACTTTTACTCTAAGGGGCAGAAAAGTTTACTAGTATTTGAGAATAAAGTTCTCTGGAAAATTTTTGAACCAAAGAGAGATAAACAGATAGGCGAATGGAGGAGACTAGACAGCAGTTAACTACATGATCTTTATAGGAAATCAGATATAATAAGAAAAGTTAAGTCTCGTAGACTGCGATAGACAGGACATTTGGTACAATGGGGAATGAAAGAGGCAAAGATTTTCGTAGGAAAACCAGGAGGATAACTCTCAGTTGGTTGACCAAGAATGGGGTGGGAGAATATCATTAACCATGATTTGAGAGAAGTAGATTATACAAGGGATGATTGGAAAACTTTAGCCCTGGATAGGGATGTATGGGTAGCTTATATCCGCTTGGGCATGAACATATGTGTTCGATGGTGCCAATGAGCGAGTTAGTTAGATAGTTAATAAATTATACGACTTTTATAGAGAACCAGAGGTGCCAAAAATTATTAAATAGGAAAATTAGAATGTGCTGGATATGTACTGGAGAACGGATAGACAAAATATTCCGAAGACTGTCATATAAGGACAAATGTTAGGTAAGCGACATGATGGGAACGTAGGAAAATATGGTTGTATATTGCAATATAAGATAGCCAAGAGCTATTGAAGTTTAAGAATTGAGAGAAGAATGCTACAGAGAAGAATGAGGGCAGATTTTGAGGAAGATCAATGTCTCTCTTGGGCTGAAGTGCATTGATGATGATATATTCGAAGAAATCTTCGTTCACTTTCATTACATAGTATATATATCCATCCATCAACCCATCCTAAGGCTCTGAGCCTAAGTCGGGCCCTGGTCTCTTCTTTTTGTTTCTTGCCTAATCTGATTTAGTTACGTTTATATCCCTACAGTTGTCATGAGTGGCATATGGTCAATATTTCACCTCAAGAGATATCTAGTAGACAAAGGGTATTTCGTGGGCAGAGGAAAGTCGGTTAAATTTTGCTCATCGGCCTTTTTTTTCAGGCTTGAGTGAAATATTTGCGATTTATGGCAGGATATACTTTAATGGATAAAAAATGGAGCTAAGATATCCATAAATAACTACAAATATTCAGTTTGACAGATAAAATATAAGAGTGTAGGAGGAAACGGCTTGAACATGTCTGCAGAATGGATACCAACGGACTGCCCAGGAAAAGTTTGAACTATCAACCAAGAGGAGGAAAAAGAGATCGGGGACGCCTACGAAAGAAATTGACACAGCAGCTATAATACTTGGAGCCGGAACGAACAAAAAGGGTTCAATCCATATAAGAAGAAGAAGTTTCTTTTATGTGCATGAAAATTCTGACTAGCTTTCCACGGCTTGAAAACTCCTCGGAATACTTGTCTCTTGGAGTTTTTTTTTTTTCGTGGTAAAAATTCATTTTGAAACCACGAATCTCGGCGCGAGACGTAAGGAACATAACTACATCAATGCGGACGAATACTGTTTGGAAAATAAGGGATACCTTCCAATTGTACGATGTAACCGACCTGAATGTAATTCTCAAGTGAAGTTTAGATCAATAGCAGGTTACAAATTACTGGGTTATCAAAATAGCTAGGTATTCGATCGAGAGTGTTGACTCCTTGCGGACACTCTTATTAGATTGAAACAAAAATATCTTGAAATTAATATTATATAAATCGGACTGTCTCCACTTTTACATATAAAACGATGATAGAATTTGTACTCGATATCAATTAATGTTTCTTGCTGTCGAATCTGAAAATTCACAAAGCTGATGTAATGATAATAAAAAATAATTGTATCTCATTTTTTTTTTTTTTTTTTTGCTCATGGCTTGGCATATTCTTCTTCATTTAGCGTAACGATCTTTACTTAGCCTCCTTTGCGATCGATGTCTACTGCTGTTTTCGTCTCCACCTTTTTATTCCTAATTTTATGAGGTCAACTTGCATGTCATCTATCCATCTTAATATGGGCTTTCCTCTTTGTTCCCTTCCTCCTGGTTTTGTTCCAAAATCCTTTCTAACCATTCTAGTATTCTATTATAGACATATCTCAGTCAATCCGAACTGCCAGACTTAATATCTCTTACAATATTAGGTGAAATATTATGTTCTAACTCATAATTCATTCGAATTATTTATTTAATGCAAGCCACTTGAAATACAGATCATTCATTATCCATCTTCTATTTTATCATGTGAGCCCTTATATTTTAAGTAAAATATTTCTTTTTACCTCCTCAGGGGAGATAACTTATAAATGGGCAAAATTTGAATTTTTATTTTTTCGCTCATATCCATACCTCGAAGTGTGTTCTATACGAATATAATTCGGTTTTGCACCACAAACTTATTTAAATATCCTGTGTGTGGGTATAAAGTACATGCTGCAGGTAGGACTGTGTGTAGTGTACAACTTTAAACTCAATATCCCGCCATTTTTGTTTTTGCGAGCCTTATGTTCCTTTTCTCTGAAACTATTCATGCCATAGAAATTAATTTTTCACAGCCTATTTGTCTGGTACGTATGCATAATCTGGGTTTTTTTCCAACATTTAGTGCTCTTATTAAGGGCATCAAAAATTATTTTCCTTTTCAAAGTGCACCAAAAAAACAACATTGTTTTTTTTAAATTCTTACCGTTTTATTTTTAATGCTGTGTTCTGGAAAGAAGTCATTTTATTGCCAAATAGTGTATGTCCATGTGAGAAAAAAATTCTACTTTTAACAGTTCTTCTGAAAAGGAACATTAAAATTAGAATTTTTTTCTTTCGTTCACACTGTTATTCCTTTTTGTTTTAACTTTGTTAATCTTTTTTATCTTATTCACACATACAAACACAAGACAGGACACACACCCAGACCCAAGGTGGAGATTTAAAATCCCCTACCCCGCCGGGAATCTAACCCGAGTCGCCGGAGTGTAAGATTGGGACTCTAACGACTACGCAACGGCGACAAACAAATCACTTAAATTTGTGTCTAGTTATACGTATATGAATAACAAGAGTTATACAAGATTCCGTTTTTACTGCGGACCGCCATATTTAAATAATTGCCACGAGAAATTTGTGCCACACGATAATTTTCCTACAACGTCACCGCCATTTAGGTGGAACAATAACAGCAGGAAACCCTATACAGCAAGCAACAAAACTAATAGTAGTAGGGCTTTATTAGACTAAAAGTAAGATACATGTAATGTTATTTACAAATATGGGTCGCACGGGCAGTAAGCTGTACATTCTGCTGACTGTCCGTTACAATAAAGTAATATTTGGTAACAATATAACTAAAAAAACATAACATTGCAATTAGATAACACAATAACATTATACATTAATTTGATTATGTAGAATTATTAAGAATTAATGATATTAAAATTTGCTAACATATTTATTTATTCATGAATGAATGTTATTCTTATTTTCCGCCTTTTGTCCAAAAATTTACATCAAAAGTTATTAGCCGTCAAGAGATAAGCAAGTCTCAGAATCGGCACACTGGACGGTGCATTGTTGCCGTCACAAAAAAAAACAACCAAGCAGTGCTTTGCTAATTTAAGGGTTAATTTTTTTTAATTTTAAAAAAGAGTAGGTCTTTCGGAAACCGACTTCCAGCATTAGCAGAATATGTGCTACAAACTATTGTTATTGTTTTGCGATGTTTTTGACGTCAGCAGCCTTCCATCGTCATTGGTAGCTACTGACAACAGTTAGTAGCACATATCCTGCTGATGATGGAAGCCGTCAGATGATTCAGGCTATTTTACTATCCTGACTCCACCAGCAATCGAACAATCGTCTTTCTACATACTGCTTATTTTCGAAATGTAGGGTATTAGATGTCTGATTCATTCTCAATCATAAGGAGACTGAAGTCAACTTCGTGGCTATAATATCCCTGTAGTTAGTATTTAATGTAGGTCTATAATGTAGTATTCTTAACTTTTATAAGATTCATGATATGTTCCCTTGAGGTTTATTCAAAAAACGTAAAAATAGCATACAGAACCAATAACAAATTAAACAACATAATAAACAATAACATTGAAGAAAATAACATTTTCAACAGCAAAGGAGTTTATGAACTGACATGTAAGGACTGCAACAAATTTTATATAGGAAGGACAAACAGGAGTTTTAACATCAGATTCAAAGAACATTTTCGAGACTTCATTCACGCAGAAGAGAAATCAAGCTATGCAAAACACGTTATCCATGAAGGACATCGCATGTTAAATATTGAAAACACCCTAACAGTAATGCACAGAGAAAATAATCCAGCGAAGATAAACGTACTCGAAGAGATGGAAATCATGAAAGCAGCTCACAACGACAGCCTGATAAACGAAAACGAACCCAATACATGCAACCCCCTATACCAGATCTTCAGTGAAACACCAGTTTTGAATCCTGCCGATGATGGGACAAGTCCCGAAAACGCTACAGTAAATGATTAATTAAGTTGAGGAGACGGACGTTTCAGGTGAATATTCTATAATTTTATATTAATAATGTATTCTTACCTATTTTGTTTTTTTATTATTGCAATACATTAATTTATTGCTGCGGACTGTCAACAGCATGTACGGTTTGTTGCCCTTGCGATCCATATTTGTATATAACATTGCACATGTCTTACATTTAGTCTAATAAAGTGCTACTAGTACTAGTAAAAATAAGTGTCAGAGAAAGCGTATCTAATAAATATGTCAAGTATATAGGGCACATCAGTGTAATTTGGGCCGACGTGTAATTTGGGCTTTTTAAAATTTTGATATTTGCAAGTTTGTTCATCCCTTGATTGTAACGGAATTAGCAAGGCTATTGGCAGTACTTCATCTCCTGAAACTTGTTATATTATATCACTCAAGGTTTCGTGGCAACGCAGAAAATATTATATTGTCTATATTCACTAAAAGGTTTCGAGTCAAAGTGAAACAGTTTTTGGAAGCTAGTGGTTAAGTCAAGTGTGTGTATTTTTAGTTAAACTGCTGCAAATATTTTAAGGTAAGTTTTATTAAAATTTCAATATCGTATTTACTATAATCTCTTTCCTTTGAGATGAATCAGTAATAATAAATGTCCCCTGACCGCGTTATGAGCGCTGTGCAGCGTAAGAATAATGAGTCTCAGAGCATCTATCCATGCTCCTCTAAGTATTAACCCATTTAGAGAGGGTTGCTGCTTCCGCCTCTTGAGCCGTTGTGATGATCGCCTGGTATCACATCGTCTCGTAGACTGTTGCAGACTTCTTGGTCGAAGTCAACCTTATCAAAATACTTATCTCCAGCACATATTACGAATGAATGAAGAGCGCATACCAAGAAGAATGCATAATTATAAACCAAAAGGGAGAACAATGTTGGGACGGCCATTGAAGAGATGGGAGGACCAATTCGACCTATAATGAGATCGGAACAGGCCATTGGGCTTAATCCTTGTTGTTGTTGATGATGATGATGATTTACTACAATTTTTATGATACATATTTTTTAATTAATGATAAATGGTGTGTAATTTGGGCCTCGTCTAGAGTCTGTAATCTGGATCTGAGATAGAGCATTAAATGTTTTTTTTATAATTACATACATTGTTAAGAACTAAATTTATTATCCTACGGTTATAATAATAATAATAATAATAATAGTAATATAATTATAATTATAACAATACGGTAATAATAGGAATTATTATTATTATTATTATTAATCAAATTAATTCTACTATAATAATTAACATAACTAAAATCATTTTATTTTATTTATTCTTATTATTAAAATTACTTTACTACCAACTAAGTTACTGGCTCTATAGAACCCGTAGGTCCATGGCCGCTCGGACAAAAGGTTATTTTAGTAATATAATTATTATTTTAGTACTTATTATTTCTACTATTTCTAACATTCTTAAATTTAGTATTATAAAACGTTTATATTGTTTATTACACGTTAATAATCTCTTATGATTATTTTAATTAATCAGTTAATTTTGTGTTCGAGAATAAGTTTCTTCAACAATGGCCCACTGTTATTGCTGTTATTATTATTATTATTATTATTATTATTAATTTATTATTATTATTATTATTATTATTATTATTATTAGTAAGAAAACCAGAAGGAAAATGTCCAGTTGGTAGACCAAGACTGAGGTGGGAGAATAACATTAACCATGATTTAAGAAAAAATAAATTATGCAGGGGATGATTGGAAAACATTAGCTCAGGATAGGGATGTATAGAGAGATTATGTCCACTAGGCATGAATCTACCGGTTCGATAGCCCTAGTGAGCTACTGAGAAGTGATCTCAAAAATCACATATGTTCATTATTTGTCTAAGTGTATTTATTTCTTGTGTTTTGATTATTGTTTTTTTTATGTTTCCTGTCTTGTTTTCAGAAACACAAATGAGTAGAGACTGTACTACAGATTCTTAAATCCCTAAAAGAGTGAAAGTGCTATAATGTATTATATGTTTAAAATAAATCACTTAAAACGTAATACGAGTAAATATATTTGCATGTACAACCTATAAGACATCGGTCCAAATTACACGATTCCCCGGCCCAAATTATACGATCTCCGCCCAAATTACACGGAATCATTATTTATGTAAACATAATTTTTAAACAATTTCTGGAAATTATTATAAGACGTAGTTATCATAAAAGCAATTAGTACTATGTACTATTCATCATTTATATAATTTATAATTTTCTAAATATAATTAAAGGCGTTACTCGAATTTTAAGTTAAGTGGCCCAAAATACACGACCCTCCCCTATAACTATCTCAATAGCATTGTAAAACCCCAAGTTTCTTGGAAGCGCAAACACAATCTCTCCATACATATTTGTTTTTTCTCTCAGCAAATATTTTCCAATCATTCCCTGTACAATTCACCACCATGAAATAATTGTTAATGTTATTCTTCCACCTCACCTATGACCTACCTAGCAAGCGATTTTCCGTGTCACGTATCCTACCCACCACAGTCAACAATACTTAACTATTCTTATTACATCTGCTTTCCTATACAAATCATATAGTTCGCTGTAAATAGGATGAGGAAATTTATTACTGACCACAATTTTAAAGAAATTAGCAAGAGAGACTTAGTTCGCCGTGATGTTTTCCCATAATATCTTCAAGATCGGTATTTTCTTTTTATATCCGATCAGATAAGCAGAACCTGTTTTGAAAGGCCTGTAAAACATTTAGCAATTTCATAAAATTCTTTTGGTGGCTGTACAAAGACCGATCGTTGAGTGATATCTTGAAGTAGCAGTAATTATTTCTTACAAAACTTTAATTAAAAGCACTCAAAAAATCTACAGACAGCATTAAGTTGTAAGTCCGATACTAAACGTGCGGAATTCTGTTCATTAAAACTTTTCAGCGAACTTGAATCGAAATCTGCTGATTACGTAGTGCAAGGCAGGACCTCCCCACCGCCTTCTACAACTTCAGTTAAAACGATCGGTATTACTACTTCAACAAGAATACAAAATGCTTCTTCCGCATTTAAAAAAAGTATCAACGATATTTAAAGCCATCCGAAATAAGGTTTATTTCATGTCATTTACATTTAATTAAATAAGAAGCTTTCGATTTTAGATTCAATCTCTCATTTATGTATATAAAAAAGCTAAAATTATCACATTTTCAATTTTCACACAATAAAAATATTTCTAGCAAACTTATCATATAGCCTATAGACCTAACATATTCAGATCTTTGTGTCCTAGAAGATGATGATAATAATAATTATAATAATTGTATTGTAAGCCCATGTTTCCCTTTACAGAGATTTAAGCACCCTCCCCCAATGGGAAGAATTTGAACCATATTAATTTAGTTACACTTGTTTTCGTATAAATGTCATTTTGAGTGGCCCGTGGTCAGCGTTCCGCCTCATACTGACATCTAGGAAACCAAGGTAGTACTAGGGCGGGAAAATTCGGTAAATTTTGCTTAGAGGCCTTTTCATTCAGGCTTAAGGATTTTTTACGAGCCTGAAAATCTTCAGACTCGGGACCCACGGCTTAAAGTCCCTCCCGGAGGACTTGCTCCTTGGATTTTTCCGTCCTAAAAAATCCATCGACCCCGGCCGGGTTTGAACCCGCGACCTTCGGGACCAGAGGCAAGGAGCATAACCACTAGTCCACCGCGGCCGATAATAATAATAATAATAATAATAATAATAATAATAATAATAATAATAATAACAATAATAATAATAATAAATAATAATAATAGTAATAATAATAATAATAATAATAATAATAAACTAACTGGCACTATCGAATCTGAACGTTAATGGCCATGCGGATGTACCTCTCCCTAACCTCTCTATAATCAGCTAATGATATCCAATTATTCCTTGTAGCCTATAATTCGCCTCCCCAAGCAGTAATTTATATTATTCTCCAATCTCATTCTTGTCCTATTTACAGGGCGCTTTCCTTCTAGGAAAGAATAATAATAATAATAATAATAATAATAATAATAATAATAATAACAATAATAATAATAATAAAGTATTATCATTATTTTACCTTATGAGGTTAAGATAATTTATTTTTCACTCTGCAATGAACACGACATCACTGTATTGGCTATAAAGATGCTACAATACTGTGATTCATGTTAAAATTTTACTTTATTTATTATAACTGTTAAGGTTTGGTGGCAGCACTTTATACTCGTAAGTCGTAAAACTTGATGGAAACTTAGTTTATCGTAAATGATAAACACTCAGCTCCCCATAAATTTACTACTATACTTTTATTTAAATAATTTTACTACTTGATTACTCATGTAACAAAAACAAAATTGTAACTCTCCAATTCAGTTTTGGGCTAATATAAAAAAATCTCTATATTTGTACGGAGTAATCCAACAAAATTTTCATTCAAAATTAGTATTAATTTGGACTAAAAAATGCATTACGTGATTAGAGGATTGCCACAAGGACAAAGTGATACCGACAAATAATTTTCTAAATTGACTAAATACATTTTGTAAATACTAATAAAAATAATATATATAGGCTATATATAAAATTTTCCGATAAACTATAAATTATTGCATCTAGACTTGAAACTTATTCCGACCGAAAAAAAATCCAGTATTTAGTGAGGAGATTCCCGTCTCGGTAAATGCACAAGTGCAGAGACTGGGATCCCAGATTCGAATCCTGGGGGTTCCGGAGTTGTATTAATAATGGCCCATATCATAATTTTTCGGGTTTTCTCGGGGTTCTCCAGTTTTCCGAATTTCATCAAACTAACGGTCTCCATTCCCCCTTCTTATTCCCTCATGAAATTTCATTTAATTTCTCATTACTTCATTTATATCACCCTTCCCCACGTTAGGTAAAAAATTGTTTGATTGGCAACCAACAAACGTGGTAGCACGGACCTAATCACAACTTCAAGCCTGAGTAATAAAAAGTGTAGAAGGGGCCAATGGGTAGGTTGTAAACCCTCCTAGTGTCACAGGCCCAATCCAAAAATGTTGGTATGGATCATGGTCCCGCGCCGTAGTTGAGTGGTTAAGGCAAGAAGTCATGACGCAGAACTACGGGACTTACGCTGGTTCGAGTCTCCATGTGGGAAGAAATTTTTCTCTGGGACCGGTGCACAGTGGGCCAGAAATGAAATCTAGCTGAAAAAAATACTATTCTCACTCATCTTCATCAATTTAACGTCCCGCGCCGTAGCCAAGTGGTTAAGGCAAGAAGTCTTGGCGCATAACTAAGGGACTTAACGCTGGTTCGAGTCTCCATGCGGGACACGTTTTTTTTCGGGGCTAATGTATTTTACAGGAACCCGGGGTTCTACCTATTAAGGAGGACCAAAATGGATCGCTCACCGCCAACACTTAAGTGATGGCCGTAGAGCTTTCCATCTATCTATATATCTGTATGGAACATGGGTGTAGAACCTGTTGTGTCGGTTCAGGAGAACGACCTACAAATTACATAAAACCGCAGAGAATATTTTCATTCCACTCATCTACATAAATCTGGGATAGCGCAATAGATATTTCAGATCGCGGTGCTCGGCAATCTACTCTCCCAGCTGAATAAAGAAAAAAAGCAAGAAAGAAATAGTGAGGAGATGACATATAAAACATCATCATCATCATCATCATCCTGTATCATGGCAGCAGCCGCCGTCTTCCGGAAACCAAACGCCATTCCTCTCTATCCATTCATTGATCTTCCTCCATTCCTCTGATATTAATAGGTGCTTGTACCCCCTTCTATCCAAGTTTTCTTCGGTCTTCCTCTCTTCCTCCTTTCCATTGGGATCCAGTCCATAACAATTTTTGGCAATCTTTGCTCTGGCATTCGTTTGACATGACCATACCACTGCAATCTTTTCTTTTCTATGATGTCTATGATGTCTGGCTCCTCTTAACAATAAGTTAAATATATTTGAATATGTATCCTAAAATTAATTTATTTCCAAATATCTCAAAGTACAATATTTTCAGTACAAATACAAGTACTTACACAGTTTTTACCATGTTAAAGTAAACGATCTACGATTACCACAACAATTTTATATTTACCGAGCAAGTTGGCTCAAGCAGTAGCTTTTGGGACTCTAATTCGCATGTTCCGGGTTCAAACTCCTGCCTCTACCAACCAGAATGATTTTTTTTCTTTGTTTACGTCAAGAGTCTAGGCAAGTACTGGATTGGAATTTTCATTATCAATACCTATTTCATCATATTTACAATTTCATAGTATATATTTGTCATTAAACAATAAATAGGTAGATGATGTGACCTTAAATATCAGTAATACACACATTTAAAAAAATAAGATTTTGCAATATTATATTTATAGTTATGTACGGTATGTAATTTCATCTGGGGAGACCAAAGTTAACATGGAAAGAAAACATGAAGACATCAATGCAAGCAAGAGGGCTAAGCATTGAAGATGCCCAAGATCGTAGGCTTTGGAGGTTTGGCACGGGAAGACGGCAACAGCTGTAAAAACCCGAAGATAGATAGATAGATGTAATTTCACATAAATATAGGATTTTTACAAGACAGATAATATCGCGAAAATAAAATATATTAAATGACAAAAATCATATATGATAATGTTTGGCTGGACACAACTAATCGAAAACAGACCTATAAAACGGCCTAATACCTGATAGGTAAAATAAAGGTAAAGTGATCCCATTACAGGCCACAGGAGTAGTAAGAGGTTAAGGCTAGGATTCCTTTTAGACAATCTACACTTAACGTCAGCTGAATAGTCAACCCTGCATGACGGTCAAATTTACTCTCAGGACAAGCGTCTCGTAGGCTACGGTGCCACAAGAAGGTTTAGGTCAGTTTAAAAATTCTGGCACTACCGGGACTTGAACCCTCCATCTTCTGGTTTGTAGCACATTGCCTTCACCAACTATTTAGCAGGACGAAATAAAAAAAGTAGGCCTACTTTTAAAAAATGTCCACCGCTGTGTGTGGTCTCGAGGTAGCGTGCTGCCTTGTCACGCAGCGGGCCCGGGTTCTATCCCCGCTCGGGACAGATTTTCTGGGTGAGGTTTTTATCAGGGTTTTTCCTCACCTGTAAGACAAATGTCAAGAAAACTTTAAGGCCCAAACGGTCCTCGAAATCATATGGCCATCATCATCAATATCATCCTTACCATTATCATCATCATCAACATCATCCTTCACCGGTGTGGAAAGCAACGGGAAGCTACCCATCTACAATTCCCTAGTAAGCTGCAAAGAATAGCATGAAAATGCTATGATTGCAGTGAAATACCTGCCCTCGGGCAGAATTACTACGGATGGATGGATGGATGGATGGATCATCATCATCATCCTTCACCGGTGTGGAAAGCAACAGATGCTACCACAACTATAATTTCCCTAGTAAAGCTGCAAAGCATAGCATGAAAATGCTATAATTGCAGTGAAAGACCAGCCCTTGGGCAGAATTATTCTGGATGGATGAAAAAATTGCGTTGAAAGGAAAAATTACTCAACGCAGACAGTTGTATTGAAAAGTAAATAATCTTCATCCTCGACAAGAGCATATAAGATTGATGACGATGATAATGATAATGCTCAAAATTATATGTAAGTACGATATGTCATATAGAATATCAAATGAATTATGCCTAGTGCTACACTTGATATGCGCGGTAAATACTGATTGAATTATGCCTAGTGCTACACTTGATATGCGCGGTAAATACTGATTGAATTATGCCTAGTGCTACACTTGATATGCGCGGTAAATACTGATTGAATTATGCCTAGTGCTACACTTGATATGCGCGGTAAATGCTGATTGAATTATGCCTAGTGCTACACTTGATATGCGCGGTAAATACTGATTGAATTATGCCTAGTGCTACACTTGATATGCGCGGTAAATGCTGATTGAATTATGCCTAGTGCTACACTTGATATGCGCGGTAAATACTGATTGAATTATGCCTAGTGCTACACTTGATATGCGCGGTAAATGCTGATTGAAAACGAGTTGTTCCAGTCACTACGATTGACATCAAATGCGCATTTCATAATAAAGTTAGACATTTTAATATTTATTTAAGATATTTTAATATTTATTTAAGATATTTTAATATTTATTTAAGATATTTTCGTCTCTGAGATATGTTGAATGAGGTTTAGAAAACATAGTACGAGAAAATTTTCATAAAATGCGACAACATTTTTTCGATACTTTTAAAATTAAATTTATCAATACACAAGCTGAAGATGGAGCATATGCTCTGAAAGTACTCCACATCTACATCTTAAGTTGAGGAAGATTGAGATCTCAAGTATTCTATTTTTATATTGTAAATTTTAAAAAGTTTTTTTTTTCATGTGTGACTATATTTCACTCCAGGAAACGTGTACCATTTTGAAACGAAATTTGAGAAAACAAACGTTTAGTATCACTGATGGTTTTATTTTTAAACAATCTTACGATTTTCAATATCAAAAAACTACAAAATTGTTTAAAACCGCTCATTTGGATTAAAAATAAATTATGCACTCTTTGTGGACTATTCATCATCATCAACATTATCATCAACAATCACGGATTAAGCCCATGTGGCTTGTTCCGGTCTGATAGATTCTCATTAAAAAAGTTGAATCCATCTCTTTTTCTGTCTACCAACATTCCTGTCTATTTTGGTTTTTAATTAAGTATAATTTTTGGTATGCGTTCATCTTTCATAATATTTAAATTACCTATTAAGTTATAAATTATTTTCACTTTACATCAAAGAGACATGAACAGACAAGCGAATGGAGAAGACTATATAACAGCCAGCATGCTCTTTATAGGAAATCAGATATAATAAGAACAGTTAAGTCTCGTAGACTGCGATGGGCAGGACATGTTTTCATTATTTTAATCATTACGGTAGTTTAGAATGAAGTATGAAAGTATTGGCTTTTCTCTTTAGTCTAAATATTTCTCTATATACTTCATCCTCAAGTATTTGCAATATTTTCTCCTCTTTCGAAGAAACAGTTTACGTTCCTTGTCCAAATAGTCAACAGGAAGAATCCTTGTTTTATAATATTTATTTCATACCGCGATTCATTTAAATACTAGACAACTTCACGAAGTGGCCGGAAAATGTGACATTATAGTAAGATGTAATTTAATAATCAGAAGAGCGCATTTAACTGTCACAATCATTATAACGAAACAATTGAACCGAAAGTGCTATTTCGGTTCGTTACATCAGTGTTGTTATCCTCCCTCCATAGTGAGATTCGTGAACTATGTCAATTTCCTTTCTCTTTGTATCTACTCCCACTCTCCTTCTCACCTCCCCCTTTGCTCTGTTTGTAATGCGCAACTTCCCCTTCTACCTCGGAACGCTCAAATAGGCTACACACATAGTGAACACTATCATTCGATCATAGATTTTCGTTGGAACGCTGGTTTGTCGTCTGGAGGACGCGAGCTGCGTATTTTGGGTTTTGGTCCGGCAAGCCAGGGTAAAGCACCCTAGGCAGGACTAAAAGTATGTATGAGAGGTTGATTGTGTAAATTATGTTATTTCTGGTATTATTTATTGTTTGTCTTTTAGTATTCAAATGATCAAGTTATGTATTTCTTTAATTTCACTTTTCAAACTTCAGACGTGCAATTTAACATTAAATATCATTTTAAGTAAAGATCAATGTTTGATTATTGTATGTTAGCTAGGCTACAGCTGTCTTGCATAATTCCTGTACATAAGCTTGCTCAAAACTTATATGAGCTCATTTTCCTCGTCTGGCTTTCATGGTTGATGATAGTACATTCAGGTTAACTAAGCATCATAAATTTTACAGTGTGTTTTAAGAATTATTATTGATTAATGTTTATGAATTTCGATAGGAAGGATGAATCAATCTTTGCCTCGCATGGGCCCGGGCAAAGGATTATGAATAGTACTGATAGTTATGAACTCTATGCTAATATATATATAGGCCTACACAAGGTAGTAGATCGAAACACGGCAGCGCAAGTTGGTTGCAGTTCGCATGGTTTAATAATTTTGGTAACCAGGCAGTGAAGAGGTTGCAAAGCGGCGCATAATGAAAAACATAATCAGTATTTTTGCAAGTAAAAAATCTTAAATACTCCTCATTAAATTGTAAATTATTTTATAGTAAACAAGTGAAACTACTCAATTTAAATTATAAATCCTAACATAATTTACTTTCAATTCTTTTTTAATATATTTCCATAACTAAAACAACCTCGTCCAGTTTTCAATGGCAGGTGTGAACATAATTATTAAGGAACATATATAACTTAATAAATTATAACTAAAGTAAAATACTTCTTTTAAGATTTTATTATTAGAATATTTTTAGAATAAAGCACCAGAAAATTATAAAAATTATATTCATTGTACAATTAGCATTATCCATCACACAAATCTATGGAATACTGATTCATTTTTTGTTTAAGTTGTTTTCATAAAACTTCAACATTGATCTAATCAAAGAATTTTTTGTACATCGTGAAAAATAAACGAATATCTTGGATTGCATCAAAACAATTAGTAAATGAGTATCGGTCCGATTATTATAAAATTTAATTCAAACTTCAACGATAATTTTACCGAATTTAATCTACATGCTAACATTACGTCCTCATTAACTTGTTTTATATAATTTTCCGTTTTTAGTGAACACAATTCCTAACATTATTTGCAGTAATTCTCATTCGATTTGCTTGATGTTAATTCTCTCATCGCTTCATTATATGTTTCTGGTATTTCCTTTGTGTGTGTGTGTGTGTGTGTGTTCTTTTTTTATTCAAGTCTCGCTCCATGAATGTTACTGGGCTTGGAACATTTCCTCTATCATTAATATTGACCAACCGGTAACTGGCCAAGTTTGTCTCTCAAAGTATATGGATCTGCAAGTATTTATTTACTAAAATAATAAAAATCATTGGTCGGCCGCTGTGAACTAGTGGTTATGCTCCATGTCTCTAGTTCCGAGGGGCGTGGGTTCAAACGGTGTCAATGGATTATTAGGATGGAAAAATCCAACGGACAAGTCCACCGAGATGGACAGCTGTGGGTTCCGAGTCTGAAAATTTTCAGGCTCGTAAAATAGCCGCAAGCCTGAATAAAGAGGTCTCTGTGAAACATTTACCGACCGTTACCGATGTAAATAATACAGGTGTCTCACTGAGGCGATATGCCGACCACTCGCTGGCATCCATGGGTAAATGAGCATAATTAAAATAGCTCCTACCTCTAAAGAGCATCCCAATCCCTACGGGGAAGAACGGGGTATAAAGATAGATGAAAATCAATATAGTATGAAATATAATTTTGTACGTTGCAAGGGTTGAAAATATTTTACGTATTAAATTCGAATTTTGCCTGTACTCATTCTAAAATCTTAATTTCAATATTCTTGTAATATAAACAATTATTTAATTATACATTTTAAGGAAGTTGTTATAACGAGTGCCCTGTAATATAATAAGAGCATGCGTTGAGCCTATGTTTTCATTTATTTTTGCATCTCACTTGTATTTGTAACTGGAGAAGAGCAAATTCATTTACCTACCTTGAATATACATTAACATTTTTGGAAGATGTAGAGATAATAAACAAAATTTTCAATTTTAATAAAACTATGGGAATAATAAATTCAGTAATTCGCTAGACCAGAGAGATACCAGAATACGGTTATACAAAATTTTAGCACGACCTGCACTTTGCTACGGCAGTGAGGCATGGACTTTGAGAAAAGGAGAATAGATCAGGAAAAATCTAGTGAAATTATATCCATGAGATATACAGCAGGATATACCAAATGGGATGACAAACGCAATGAAGGAAGTATGTTTTCATCCGGTCATTGAATACATACGTAGATACCAGAACAACTGGATGAATCATTTGCGACGAATGAGTTCAGTCAGAGTTCCCAAGGCCATGTTCGTTATTCTCCAACAGGGAAGAGATCTCTGGGTCGTCCAAGGAAACGATGGATACAAAATCCATCAGTGAGATCGTAACTGACCTATAGACCTAAGACTTGGTTGGATGAAGATGAAGAATTGTATTTGTAATTATTCTTAATTTTTATTTATATTTTTTCTAAAAAACATTGCCTATATCATAGTTAACATTTGGGAATCTATATGGACCCACATTTGGAATGGAAAGTAAAAGTACAGGTGAATGATCCCTGCAAGAATGTGTTTTCAAATATTCACTCCTTAAATATATTTATAAACATACTAGCTGGCCCAGCGAACTTCGTATCGCCTTTAAATGTCAACATTTTTGGCTGCCAAAATAGCCCGATCACTGAGCCAGTTATTTTATAAATGAGGTAGGATGGATAATTCTTAATTTTTAACAATATTTATTATTTTGAATTATAAACATTTTAAATTTTAATTTAATTTAGCACTAATCGGTGCACAATATTCTTGGCTAACCTGTCTCTAGCTAACACAAATAGATTCGATGGTTTTCCCACACGTGAGCATGCGACATATAATTGCCCATGGGAAAAACATGGATTTTCCAAATCTAAACCACAAATTGACATTGTTTGGCCTTGAGACTTATTTATAGACATGGCGAAAGCTAAACGAATAGAAAACTGTAGCCTTCTGAAGGGTATCGTAGATTCTGACGGTATCATTGGAATACGTGGCAACAAGACCACTTCTCCTTTAAACTTTCCAGTCAAAATGGTTGCTTCAAGAATATTCCCGGTGAGCGTTTTGATGACCAAACGTGTACCGTTGCATAATCGAGGTGGATTCAAATTACGCAGAAGAATAATAGGTGAACCAATCTTCAACCGAAGATTATGTGGTGGCATTCCGGGTATATCTAAGAGAATTTAAAAATTCAATTGGAAAATTTACACTTTCATTTTCATCAACAACAGTATCGATTGATTTAAAAGACATCAGATCGCCTGGCACACTTAAATTATGAAATAATCAATATTTGTAATTCAATTGAAAATTCGCGATTGCAACAAAAAGCACAGCCACCTTGATCTCTCTTCGTTAAATAATAAACCAATTACTTTACCAAATTACCTTACACCGCCATCTGTTAGAATCGTATGGAACTCACATATAATTATAACTCTTTGTTAAATAATGAACACATAATTTGCAATAAAAAATAATGCGACTATACATTTAGTTATAAACTACCCTATGTCTCAAGTTGGATCAAACTGCACGCAGTGTGCAAAATTGTATTAAAATCGGTTCAGTAGTTTAGGATTCCATCGCGGACAAACAACGTGACACGAAATTTTTATATATTAAGATTTACCACGACATTAAAACATATACATGTAGAGACTCTTTGTCCTACTTCATTATTGCGACATAAATATAGACTGATCTGACTACTGATCTACATGGCAAACTAACTACAGTATGCACTTGATTTGTGTTCAATCTTCGCGGTATAATCATGTATCTCTATCGTTTAAAACCTCTCTTGCTTCGTTTAAATGAACGAAGAATTCTACTTCTACTTGTATTGCTATTCCAATTTCTGCACACATATTTTTATCAAGTAATGTGTCAACCCGATTTAACATTTATTCGGCTCATTACAATTTTGGCATAAAGTCACAAGGATATTTACTTTTTTTTCGATACCATAGCACAGGACATGCCTGAACTCTGAAAATCCAACGATTCCTATGGCTATAATATGGAACTCATTTTCTAGTTGTGTCTGGGGGAGTCGATCACCAGCAATATTTAAATCCAAATGTCGATATATTAAATTCTACATAACGGAAATGCTAGTTGCATAACAACTGATTCAACGCTTTGCATATCCATAGCCTATATATACATAATAATAATGAATGTGTGTATGTTTGGTCCCGCGCCGTAGCCGAGCGGTTAAGGTAGGAAGCCTTGGCGCAGAGCTATGGGACTTGCGCTGGTTCGAGTCTCCATGGGGGAAGAAATTTTCTCATGGTATTTCGGCCAGTATGGGACCGGTGCCCACCCAGCATCGTGAGGCAATTGGGTAGCTACAATAAGTAGCGGCTCCAGGTTGAGGAACCAGCTATAACGGCTGGGGGACTCGACATGCTAACCACATGTCACCCCTACACTGACTGTTGATCATCTACCTCTGTGATTGACACATGTGGACGTGAAGGGCCAGCAGCCGGCTGGTAAAAGGGCAACCGCTGAAAAGTGGAAAGACCCTCAATCGGAATCGTGTATGTTTGTCCTTTATAGACTTCTAAATCGCTCAACGATCTTCATGAAAATTTGTACAACCTTTTTAGACTCGCGAACCCCTCACATAACGATCTGAGTTGGGTGAATAACTGACTTAAATATACATACAGCAGACATGCATAAAATGTAATTCCAAGCAAAAGGTTTAAGGGTCAATTTCACCAACAGAGGAAACTATATTATGCCAGTTTAAGCTATGCATTATACACGGAGAAAACTGGCGTAATACAGTTACCTCTGTTGGTGAAATTGACCCTAATAACCTTAAATTAACTTAACCCATAACGGTTAAAAGCTACAGTTACTCTAGTTACGGCTTAAATGTTACACAACGTATAGGCCTAGTTGTAGCGAAATCAAACTCATTCCTAACATTGTCACATAACTGTAAATCAGGCATTCCAGGTAAATATTAATTTCCATATAGCGGAAATAACGTGATAAAATCCCGATGTTACACGTATGTAACAAAGCGTATCATAGGGTTAATTTAATTAATAATAATAATAATAATAATAACTTAGAAACAAACCTATGTCAAATAATGTGCACTTAATTTCCTACAATCGGATTCTAGTTGTTAAGGCAACTTCATGTTACTTTCTTATTATTTCATCGTAACAAAAGAAAGTTAATAAATAAGTTAAAACCCATAAACGGTTTATTATAAATGTGCTTCTTTAAAAGGACAAATTATTTGAGGAGGATTAAAGAAGTCGGACGCACAAATCGTACGTAATTTTCTGTAGTTGAGATAGCAACATTTAGTTTCCGGTGAACACTTGACTGTAAAGAGTCTTGTGAACCGGCAGAGCGGGACGGCAGGCGAAATTGTCCATGGTGGAAATTGTCCATCTCGTTTTACGGAGTAGAGTAAACTTTCTTCCACAGAGGGAAGTTAAACTCGCCACTGGAGTTATTTTACGTTCGTGACGTGGGGTTAGGCGAATAGCGCATGTTAGGTGTTAGTTCGAGTATCTGGCAGCTGTCACATGGTCAGTGAATCCCCAGGATACAATCAGTGATCTTGTGGCCATCTCAGCGCGATATCGCAGCCCAACTTATTGAGAGGCTCGTGTAAAACAGTGGCAGACGGGCACTGCTAGGCCACGGATAATTTCCCGGATCCCCACAGGGGGAGGAGTTTACCTATATGGCCGGTTGAGCTGTAGCCAAGTAGGGCGGGAGGGACGGGTGGCTTGGCTCCCGGCTTGAGATAGGAGTTCAGGTTGTTATCTTAACAGTTTATATTTTCATATCATTTCGGCTTAATTTAAAAGTGGTAATGTTATTTGTAATTACCATTTTTTTTAGAATTTTACGCTGATATCGCTGAAGATAAGAAAAACCAGCGACAGTGACCAACCGGCGGGTTGGGACACCCCTCCAATGTGCAATATGAACGGAGTAATACGGTTTATTTGTAGATTCTTGAAATGTCCACAAATAAACCGGGGGACTGGGCGCACACTTATCTTCACAAAAATACGGATTCCCCAACCATCAAAAGTGCGTCACGTATAAATGACGTAAAGAAAGTGAATTCCTCAGCAAGTCGAATTCATGGTTCCATCTTGTTGGTTTACGGAATACAGGTCTCATTTATTAATTAAATCGTTGCGAACAAAGCAAACACGACGGCCGCTAGAGCTATTTTTAGATAAACCTCGCACTCGTTATGGGATTTAAGTAATTTCTTGAGAATATGTTATTCCTCTTATTTATATGGTATATACCGAGTTTCGTTGCGAAAAATTGAAATATGGTACAGATAGATTTATTTTTAATTTTCACTTCCGATGAACCACCACTCATAATATCGTACTCGATATTATATTTCTTAATAAAATGTTACAAACGACTTCGCTTGCGAGAAAATAAACATGGTGACCTCTAGAGATTAACAGTAATTAGAATAAATGGACAATTAACGACAAAAAGGGGGAAAAAAGAAAAACTGGCTGAATTCAAATACTTAGGAACAAAAAATACAACAAGAATAATATGCCCAAAGAAATTAATCATAGACTAAATTATTGATATGCATGCCATCGTGTATTACAGGGACCACAGCCGTGGAATTTATTATTATTATTATTATTATTATTATTATTATTGTCAGAGAGATAGGAAAAACATATTGTGTTATGTATTATATATATTGAAAAAAAAATACATATTGAATAGAGAAAAAATAATTTGGTAATAATCAGGAAACAAGAAAATAGGTAAAAACAGACTTCACATCAGCGGTTCCCAAACTTTTTAGACTCACAAAACCCTCGCACAACGATCTGAGTAGGGTGAACAACTGACTTTAAAATATACATACAGTAGACTTTCATAAAATTTAATTCCAAGCAATAGGTTTAATAACTTTATAGCCTATTAACTTAACCCTTGACGGTTAAAACCCAGAGTTACTCTAGTTACGGATTAAAAGTTACACAGTGCAACGTGTAGACCTAGTTGTAGCGAAATTAAATGCAATCTTAACATTGTCACATAACTGTAAATCAGGCATTCGAGGTAAATATTAATTTCCACATTGTGGAAATAATGTGATAAATTCCCGATATTACATATATAGGGTTAATTTAATTTTAAAATCATAATAGTATTAATAATATAATAATTATTATTATACAACAACACAACACAACGCAAGGCAACGCAACGCAACGCAAGGCAAGACAAGACAAGACAAGACAACACAAGACAACACAACACAACAATAGTAATAACAGCAGCAACAGTAATAGTAATAATAATAATAATAATAATAATAATAATAATAATAATTATTATTATTATTATTATTATTATTATTATTATTATTATTATTATTACAAATGCTGCAGAAATTACGGAAATATTAATAAACTTAAAATCGAAACCCGCCATTACGGAAAAGTTTTGGCGAAACTCTTGAAATATATTGCGGACCCCCTGGGGATTGCGAAACGATGCTCTAAATCATTAGGTGTATGAGCTCATCTGAAACAAAAATTAAAATTTCGTTTTAGCGAGTCGCAATTTTGTTTTAGATCAAAACTCTGTACACGTTTTTAAAATAAACCTAGGTAGATGTCATTAAAAAATCAGCGAAATCCGACCATGAGAAATGGGGATTTACGAGAAATAGTGATTTACGAGAAATCCGAAATTAAAATTTGACTCTAGGAACAGCTGTTTTATTAATATTATTATTGTTGTTATTATTATTGTTATTATTATTAATATTATTATTACTCATGACGGGGAAGAAATAGATGGCCCTTGGCCTGCAGTCGGCTGCTTGCCTCACAATTATTGTTTCTAGGTATTTATTTCACCATCTTTTCAAAATGTAATAATTTAAGTATCATTAAATTGGAGTGTATGAAAATTAATTACAATTATTAAAAATCTACATAATCGTTCCCAATATTTGCTAAATTATCTTTTGAAATTCAACATCTTACACATTTCGTGTTTGATCACACTCGTTGATAAACATGTATGAATCCCTCAAACATCGCCTGAAAATCAACAGCAACCCCTTCATTCGACTATTGCCTGTTATCCTATTACCCATTTATATTAGTTTGATTTGTAGGAAAACGTAAATTAAATTCTGCAAAAATGGATTTTTGGAGATGTTCAGCTGTAATTTCTAGAAGGGACAGAATAAGAACGGCGTAATTGTACAAAATATAAATGATCAAACTTCAATTGTGGATTTCATAAAAAACAAATAATTAAAATGGTACGGTCGGTCATGTAAAAAAATTACAGAAGATAGATTCCCAAGAAGAATACGAGAACGGGTGTCACTTGCTAGAAGAAGAACACTGCCAAAAATAACGTGAATTAAAAGTGTTTTGAGTAGCATTCAGGGAGAAAGGATTGGACGATGCCGAATGTTATGACAGAGGGATGTGGAGGAGAAAGACAGTAGATTAATTGGGTGCAGGATGATATGTGAAACCCGCTAAACAAATAAATTTACAGAAAATCTCTGTAAAACAGAGGCCTGTTGATTCATATCGAAAAATCTACATTTAATAAATCCTTGACACATTTCTTTCTAATTAATATTAACCTTATATCCAAGGTCATGAGATTCAAATTATATTAAAAAACTGTATTTAAACATTTTCCTTGAGAGATTCTTGTTAGTATTATTGCGTGTCGCTTGTCGCCTGTATTATTTTGTGATCGAGTAGTTGAAAACGCGTTCATGAATTGTTAAGAAATGGGTTTCGCTCAATTATGCTACATCTAAACGGTTGTGTCGCTCGCTAAGCCCAACACGCAACACAGACCTGCATTAAGATATTGAAGCAATCCAGATAAGATTCAAATCTTGAATGATTTTTTTTTCACGCTAATGATATGGTTTCAGTGAATCGAGCGAGTCTTCTCTTTTTTACGTAATTTCCTTAGGGCACGCTACGTCGTCATCAGGGTAGAAAACCCACTCCATTTCTTCAAATTGATTCAAAATGAACAGGCATGAACAACTTTAGGAACATTATCATAGTCTTACATTAGCCATTATAAAACACAAATAGTGCTTCAAAGTTTCTGGAATAAATCTACGGTTCAAGTAACAGCGAGACAGTTTTCACATTTCAGAGAATATTGGCCAATATCTAACATTTTTTAAACCAATTCCACCCAGTTGTCATCACTACATTTCATCATTGGCTGAAATACAAATCGAAAGTGTTAGAAACAAATGCAGGCCAATAATAATAATTATACGTAAAAATACCATATTTTTTATTTCAATTAACCAATATTTAGGAACAATCCACATTGACTGTATTTGATACATTCATATCAGCATGCAAAAATTATATTATGGATTTTATATGCTATATTAAACCTATATATAAGCTACCACACCTGTAATTCCCTAGTAAAGCTGCAAAGCATAGCATTAAAATGCTTTGAATCCGAATATGGGTTCAAATCCCGACTCAGACATTTATTTTTCCTTTTATGTCATGTTTGTCTTCATTGATAAATGTAAAAAAATATAGTTATAATATATATATATATATATATATATATTCATAGTAATCCTGCTCGAAGGCAGGTCCTTCACTGCAATTATAGCATTTTCATGCTATGCTTGGAGCTTTACTAGGGAATTGTAGGTGTGGTAGCTTCCCGTTGCTTTCCACACCAGTGAAGGATGATGATGATGATCGCCATATGATTTGATTTCGGGGGCCATTTGGGCCTTAAAGTTTTCCTGACATTTGTCTTACAGGTGAGGAAAAACCCCGATAAAAACCTCACCCAGAAAACTTCCCCGACCGGGGATCGAACCCTGGCCCGCTGCGTGACAAGGCAGCACGCTACCTCGAGACCACAGCGGTGGACACATATATATACATATATATATATATGTTCGATCCCCGATCGGGACAGGCTCCTGGGTGAGGTTCTTTCGGGGTTTTTCCTCACCAGTAAGACAAATGTCAAGAAGCTTAGGGCCCAACGGTCCCCGAAAATCATCCGGTCATCATCATCATCATCATCACCCTTATCATTATAATCCTTTATCGATGTGGAAAGCAACGGGAAGCTACTACACATATAATTCTCTAGTAAAGCTGCAAAGCATTGCATGAAAATGCTATGATTACAGTGAAAGACCTACCCTCGGGCATAATAACTATGAATGTATGGATATATATACGGTGTATATATATATATATATATATATATATATATATATATATATGTGTGTGTGTGTGTGTGTGTGTGAGTGAGTGTGTGTGTGTGTGCGAGAGTGTGTGTGCGTGTGTGTGTGTGTGTGTGTGTGTGTGTGTGTGTGAGAGAGTGTGAATTTGTGTGTGTGCTGGAATGCCTAAGTGGCGGAGTTGGGACCGTGCTTAAGTATAGAGTAAGAGGTTTTGGGTTCAAATCCCGGTTCAGGTGTTAATTTTCCTTTTCATTTCATATTTGGTCTTCATTGCTAAATGTCAAAATTTAATTATAACACGAAAATAAAGAAGCGTTACTGATATAAATAAATATTCTCTTTATATGCTTACTTGTTATAGAAGCTACGAGTTGGCAGTTCGACCGATGTTCCGCTGCCCTTCATGATAGAGTATCATATGTAAGGAGACAAAAATGTTTGTATTGGAATGCGTTAGTGGCGCAGTTGGGAGCGCGCTAACGTATAGGGTTAGAGATCTGGGTTAAAATTCCGGTTCAATCGTACATTTTTCTTTTCATGTCATATATCATCATCATGTTTGGCGTAACAAACCAGTTCGAGTCTTGGCTTCCCTAAGTATTCTTCTCCAGACCTCTATATTCCTGGCGACTGTCCACCAATTTCGAAATTTAAGCCTTTAGACGTCTTCCAGAATTCCATCCATCCCCCTAGCTTTATGTCTTCCATCATTTATTCTTCCATCTGGATGGTCCATCATTATTTTTTAACGTTTCACTACCCATTCTCTGGATATGTCCTGCTCATCTCAATCTACCTACTTTTATATTTGCAACAATGTCTGGTGATTTAAATAATATATCTGGTGCAGAAGTGGGATCTTTCCTTTACGATATTTCGGCGTAAACGATCACACAGATGTTGTTTAAAATCTCACTTAACACTTTATTTCTATCAGTAAACTTTTAATCACAATTTTCACTCACAATTAATCTTTATTTAATGTTTATCTCAGTCACGATTATTTCAAAGTGACTGATGAAGCCATACACCACAATTTTTCGTACACTTAACTTTTCGTCGTCCAACACAAGACTAATTGCTATCGCTGTGAAACCAAGACTTCTCCTTTTATAGGGGCAAGGAACTTTCTAGACCTAGGTTCGAGACGCTTCGTATCGTAGAAGCCTCTGGCCACCGACCTTTCCCGAAAGGGGAGGAAGATGTTTGCGTGGACCATTTAACTCGCGATTGGCGACTCACAAATCTATTCTGACCAATGCGATATCACCCTTCTCGCCTTGCCCGTGTAATTTAAACGTCGCTATACGACGCTTAACAATATATTGAAGACTAGATTTCGGAAAACATAGTCCATTTTTCTTCTCAATTATGGATTTATTAAGTTCAATTTGAATGTATATCGTTGTAATAAGATATATTAACCTGTATATTAAATGTAATTCATATAATAACTACCCACACACGCATGAACTCGCACAAAAGTACGTGAACGCATGTGCGCAAACACACAATTTTATTTGTTGCGCGATACAGCGTTTTGTCGTATTTACAGCAATGGTGACCATGATTGAAAGTTCAACTTCCTACATTTCGGGGTTGCCAATCTAAATAACTATACTGCAATAAAATAACTATACTGTAATATTATATATTACAAAACTCGTACGGGAAGTAAAATCACTGCCCTCTATATGTACTACATACTATATATATATATATATATATATATATATATATATATACAACAAATATCCAAAAGGTAGTGTTAATATGCATTATACGAAACAAATCAGTACATTTTAAATTAACTGAACTTTATTTGAAACAAAATAAATCAATAATTACGTACTTGCCGCCATTTATCACTAATTGGTCTCACGGCTCCTGTAGTTTCAACTAATAACGTTAGTCGATTGTTTATAATAAACGCAAATATTTCCAACAATATATTATTATTTTACAATTATTATTATTTTGAAAACACCATCGCGCAAATAATAATGTAGAACGAACTTTTGTGAAGTGTTTTACAGAATCTCGGAATTTATAAACCTCGCTACCGCTCGGGTTTTAAACATTCTCCTCGCTTCTGTAAAAATAACTTCCCAACCTGACATTGCAATATGCTACTTATTTCCTTCTCATTCTGTCACTTACACAAATTAAATATGTCGAGTGCTATAATTGTGATTCTTAAAAAATCCGAAATTTATATTCATGAACATAGTTTTTCTTACAAAGGTTCATAACTTTTAAATGTCTTGTTATAGGCCTATCGAAAGTTATAGCACTTTTCCCCCTCCATTTATTTCTACCTTTTCAATCTCCTTCTTGGAATTAATTATCCTCATTTATCTTCTAAGCTCTTGTATCCACGTAATCTCTGTCCGATTCTTCTTATTTTTTTCAGCTGGTGAGTCCAAATTAAACACGTAGGTAATCTAATCATCAAGTACATTATATTTTAAGCAAGCGTGCTATAAATTCTACGAAATAATGTATATTTATTGTTGTTGTTACTGCATAACGGTTATATTTTTACAATTTAGCACTGGATATATGATAGTGATTTTAATGTATTGTTGTTACTGCATAACTGTTATATGTTTTATAATTTACCATTGGATCTGTGGTAGTGATTTAGATTTATTGTTGTTACTGCATAACTCTTATTTTTTTTATAATATAGCATTGGATCTATGGTAGTGAGTTAGATTTATTGCTGTTACTGCATAACTTTTTTTTTACAATTTAGCATTGGATCTATGGTAGTGGTCTAGACTTATTGTTGTTACTGCATAACTCTTATTGTTTTATAATTTAGCATTGTATCTATGGTAGTGAGTTAGATTTATTGCTGTTACTGCATAACTGTTATTTTTTTTATAATTTAGCATTGGATGTATGGTAGTGATTTAGATTTATTGTTGTTACTGCATAACTGTTATTTCTTTTATAATTTAGCATTGGATCTATAGCAGTGAGTTAGATTTATTGCTGTTACTGCATAACTGTTATTTTTTTATAATTTAGCATTGGATCTATGGTAGTAGTCTAGACTTATTGTTGTTACTGCATAACTCTTATTGTTTTATAATTTAGCATTGGATCTATGGTAGTGAGTTAGATTTATTGCTGTTACTGCATAACTGTTATATGTTTTATAATTTACCATTGGATCTGTAGTAGTGATTTAGATTTATTGTTGTTACTGCATAACTCTTATTTTTTTTATAATATAGCATTGGATCTATGGTAGTGAGTTAGATTTATTGCTGTTACTGCATAATTTTTTTTTTACAATTTAGCATTGGATCTATGGTAGTGGTCTAGACTTATTGTTGTTACTGCATAACTCTTATTTTTTTTATAATTTAGCATTGGATCTATGGTAGTGAGTTAGATTTATTGATGTTACTGCATAACTGTTATTTTTTTTATAATTTAGCATTGGATCTATAGCACTGAGTTAGATTTATTGCTGTTACTGCATAACTGTTATTTTTTTATAATTTAGCATTGGATCTATGGTAGTGGTCTAGACTTATTGTTGTTACTGCATAACTCTTATTGTTTTATAATTTAGCATTGGATCTATGGTAGTGAGTTAGATTTATTGCTGTTTCTGCATAACTTTTTTTTTTACAATTTAGCATTGGATCTATGGTAGTGGTCTAGACTTATTGTTGTTACTGCATAACTCTTATTGTTTTATAATTTAGCATTGGATCTATGGTAGTGGGTTAGATTTATTGCTGTTACTGCATAACTGTTATTTTTTTTATAATTTAGCATTGGATGTATGGTAGTGATTTAGATTTATTGTTGTTACTGCATAACTGTTATTTCTTTTATAATTTAGCATTGGATCTATAGCAGTGAGTTAGATTTATTGATGTTACTGCATAACTGTTATTTTTTTATAATTTAGCATTGGATCTATAGCAGTGAGTTAGATTTATTGTTGTTACTGCATAACTGTTATTTTTTTATAATTTAGCATTGGATCTATGGTAGTGGTCTAGACTTATTGTTGTTACTGCATAACTCTTATTGTTTTATAATTTAGCATTGGATCTATGGTAGTGAGTTAGATTTATTGCTGTTACTGCATAACTGTTATATGTTTTATAATTTACCATTGGATCTATGGTAGTGAGTTAGATTTATTGCTGTTACTGCATAACTGTTATATGTTTTATAATTTACCATTGGATCTGTGGTAGTGATTTAGATTTATTGCTGTTACTGCATAACTGTTATATGTTTTATAATTTACCATTGGATCTGTGGTAGTGATTTAGATTTATTGTTGTTACTGCATAACTCATTTTTTTATAATATAGCATTGGATCTATGGTAGTGAGTTAGATTTATTGCTGTTACTGCATAACTTTTTTTTTTACAATTTAGCATTGGATCTATGGTAGTGGTCTAGACTTATTGTTGTTACTGCATAACTCTTATTGTTTTATAATTTAGCATTGGATCTATGGTAGTGAGTTAGATTTATTGCTGTTACTGCATAACTGTTATTTTTTTTATAATTTAGCATTGGATGTATGGTAGTGATTTAGATTTATTGTTGTTACTGCATAACTGTTATTTCTTTTATAATCTAGCATTGGATCTATAGCAGTGAGTTAGATTTATTGCTGTTACTGCATAACTGTTATTTTTTTATAATTTAGCATTGGATCTATGGTAGTGATGTATTGTTAGTATTAGTAAAGCAGGTTTGTATTGGTTTGTAAAAGCCTGGAGGGAGGATACGATTCTTCTGGCTATGATACGTACTTGTTGTTGTAGACTGATTATCTGTTAATGCTTAGCCCTTGTACCTAACACTAATCAGGTGATCAAGCGGCGACTGGTCAACACTGTTCCCTAATCAACATGATATGCATTATCAGGTGATAGATTGGGCGTCCTCCGAGTATTTTGCAACCAAACAAGGCACTCAGTGACACTGTTGCTCTCTCTCTCTCTCTCTCTCTCTCCCTCTCTCTCTTTCACTCTCTCTGAGTGTGAATAACAATAATGTATACATTTTTAAACTTACTTTGAATTCATGTACATAATTATACAGTACGTAAAGTCTTTATCACTTCAAAGTCTAAGGCTATGGCAGTGCATGGAAAATATATACAACGTGTGAAAATTATGATTGATGGAAAAATTATAGAACAAATGTCTAAAAATATTGGAAGTGTATTTGCAGAACATAAGAGTGATATTGATTAAAAATTATAAAAATATAATAAAATGAATGGGTTAATAAGAAGACATTTTGATAAACAGATGAGGACAGATACAAAATTAAGATTACATAATATCACATCAGCGGTTCTAAAATATATAAGTGAAATTTAGATTCTAAATAAAATAAATTCTCATAAACGTAGAGTAAGCCAAATGCGCTTCTTACGATCACGTTAGGAGTTAATAGACTGAATCACCAAAGGGGCACTTCTATCGGAGAAAAAATTGGAGTACCAAGTTTAAATGAAGATATAGAAAGATACCAACAAGAATGGAAAAATTATCTGAGACGAATGGAAAAAAAACAGAGTTCCAAAATTAGCATTTCAATATACTCCAGCTGGTCATAGGGACAGAAGAACGCCAGAACATCGCTGGAAACTTCAAGATCATCTTCGCTGAGTTTACGGTCATAGACCACATCGCCTAAAATGGATTTGTTGATGAAGATGTAAGTCTTTATCTCCAACCCACGTAAGCCTCTACTTTTATATTATCAAATATAAATTATTAAATTTAATATTTTCGCAATTTTGGGTTAATAACACAATGACAACGTACGTATGTAGGTATATAAATAGGTCTCTCCATGGAGACATGGCTGCTTCCTTGGCAGGATTTTCTTGACCTAGTTAATCTAGTTATGCTTTATCGTTATAAGGTATAGATATCTTTGACATGTGGCCAGAACATCGTCTCAAGAAGACATCTAGTACAGCTAAGATATTACTTGCTTGGGGAATATCGTTTAATTTCGATCAGATGCATTGATTTTGTCTTGAGGTTCTTTTGTGAATCCGAACATTTTAAGACTCTGGTTCGACTGCTTAAACTCCATCCCGGAGGATTTTCTATTAGTTCTTTCATCCTAAAATCCATCGACACCGGCAGGGTTTCAACTCCCGACTCTCAGGACTGAGGCAAAGAATATAACTACTGTACAACACGGCCGATAACACAATGCCAATATATTCTCTTAATCCAAATAAAATAATGAAGTTGTCCACCAGTGAGTTCTCCGAATAACGTTGACAAGATTCTTAAATTTTAAAAGTACTAAAGATTCCTGGGTTACGTGTTACAGGGATTTTCCTCGCCGGTAAGGAAACGTTAAGGCTCAATGAACCCTGAATATCATTTAGACATTACAATCATCCTGTCATAATCACCTTGTTTAATATTAATGCATGAGTGAAAGGTGTTCCTTGCATTAAATAGTAGTGTTCTCGGAGGGGCCCTGTGTTTGAGCTGATTACTCATTCGGAGAGGCCCTCCATGTCCCAGTGTGACCACAAATTGTATATGCGAACTAGAATTAAAAACTCCTCTCCTGACAGGTCGTGTGCCTTCAAGTCCCATGAGCCGTGGGACTCTTAAAAGCGCCATCAAATGGAGCGGTTAAATTAAGAAAAAGTAATAAAAGAATAAATAATGTAATTATTAATTAATTAGTTCCTGATTATGTTGCATACTGTGTGCTTGAAGAGCAATACAGAGGTCCTCTAAACCTCGCGAAGACAATTGAATAGCTACTTGAATTAATAAGTAGCAAAGTGTAGTTAAGAAAGTGAAACTAAGTTGAGAATTGCAATCTCTAATCTTGTAACTCCCTGAACATTCATCTACTGTCACCGAGAACAACCAATTCAATTGACTTTGACTCTTCTGAACTGTCGATCCATGGATTATACAGGGTTTAAATAAATCACACAATAAATTTTTGATTGGTTAATCTGACCTTAGACAAGTAGTTTGACTGGAAGCGAGTGGTCTAAAAAAGATGGGATATAATTAGCACACGCACACGCTCATGTATATATATATATGACAAGATAAGAAAAATAAATGCCTGGACGGTATATATATATATATATATATATCATCATGAACAAATTCGTTTTAGGCCATGGATATATATATATATATATATATATATATATATATTTATATATATATATACATATATATACTAGAAATCCCGGCCACGCGTTGCTGTGGCTAAGGTATACGTTAAAAATATAAATTAAGTTACTGTCCTTCAGCCAGATTACTTAAAACTAATACACACGAAATTAATAACATTGAAAATAAAATAAACACTGAACACATTTAAATTATGAAATAATCAATATTTGTAATTCAATTGAAAATCGTGGTTTCAACAAAAAGCACAGCCATCTGGATCTGTCTTTGTTAAATAATAAACCAATTACATTACCAAATTACCTTACACCGCCATCTGTTAGAATCGTATGGTACTCACAGATAATTATAACTCTTTGTTAAATAATAAACAAATAAATTGCAATAAAAAAATATGCGATTATAAATTTAGTTATAAACTGCCCTAAGTCTCAAGTTGGATCAAACTGCACACAGTGTACAAAATTTTATTAAAATCGGTTCAGTAGTTTAGGATTCCATCGCGGACAAACAACCTGACACGAAATTTTTATATATTAAGATAATGTGCTAGACAGAGTGGGTAAGGAAGAACAATGCTGGAACTCATAAAGAAAAGGAAAAGAAATTGGATTGGCCACTTGCTAAGAAGAAACTGCCTGCTAACGGATGCCCTGGAATGAATGGTCAATGGAAAAAAAGTTAGATGCAGAAAACCATCAGATAATAGACAATATTAATATGAATGGTTTGTTTGCAGATAGAGAAAGAAAGGCTGAGTTAAGGAAAGAGTGGAGAATGTTGAGTTTGCAGTGAAAGACCTGCTCTTAGGGAGAACGCTATGAGTGAATATATATACACGAAATTAAGATATCAGTGTAATTAGCCCTACAGTAGATTAATTAAAAAATAACCTTAATATTTATTATTGATTTAAAATATTTTCGAAATTTAGTTTTAACATCTCTAACAAAAAAAAAATCTGTCATTAATACACCAAATTTATAAATAATTAATGTTTACTAGGACTCGTGATGACATTTTAAATTAATCTAGTACAAATTACACGGCTATTTACGGTATTACACTTTTCTATTTATTTCACTCCGTACCCGACTGGTCTAAGACATAATGGTTCTGCTTTGGCTGCAGAGCTACGGAATGTGTGTTTATTCGAGTTCCCATAGGGTAAGAAATTTTCTCAGGAATTTCGGCTAGTATTGGAACTGTACCGCTCAGCAATGTGAGGGATTTAGGTAGCTATAACAAGGAGCGGTTTCAGTTTAAGAAAACTAGATTCAATAGCCGAAGACCTGACATGCTGACCTTATACCGAGTGGACGATATTATACCTCTGTAAAAGACAAAACCCTCCATGGTATCTTTACCTCGTCGTGGTGGAGTGGCTTGTGTGCTTAAATGATCCTGAGAGCTACGCCGGCGGTAGCATTGCTGCCGATAGGGTTACCCATGCCGGACTGGTCGAAGGTGATAAGCCAGACGAAATAAGTACCTTGGTCGAAAGAGTGACGATCTTTCACCGTAAAAATACAACCGTCAAGAAATGCGGACATGGGTTCTACTGGGGTAAAATTTTCCGGAGGTCAAATAGTCCCCCATTCGGTTCTCCGGGGCGGGGACTACTTCAGGGAACCCATGCCAAAGGCTCAAACACAGGGACATGTTCCTAGGAACATGGAATGTTAGGACTTTATACAATAGCGGGGCACTAGAGATATTAACGCGGGAATTGGATAAATCGCCCTTGGATATAGTCGCTTTACAGGAAGTTAGGTGGCCAGGAGAAGGTAGTCAGGAATCAGGAAGCTTTGCATTATACTATGGGGGTGCAGAAAGACCTGCATTTGGAACGGGTTTTTTAGTCAGAAGGAGGGTCCTATCCGCTATCCGAGATATTAAGTTTGTTAGTGATAGGATATCATACATAATTCTAAAGGGTAAACGACATGATTTTATAATTGTAAATGTACATGCCCCCACAGAAGATAAAGATGACAAGATCAAGGATGAGTTCTATGACGAATTAGAATGCTTATTTGATAGCCTTTCACGATATCATATGAAAAATTGTCTTAGGAGATTTTAATGCAAAAGTGGGGCAGGAAGATATATTCAAACCAACAATAGGCAAATTCAGTCTTCATGAAGATAGTAACGACAACGGGGTTAGATTAGTCACATTTGCCACATCAAAGAATCTCATTGTTAAGAGCACAACATTTCAGCATAAGGATATTCATAAATACACCTGGACGTCCCCAGATGGAGAAACTCGGAACCAGATAGATCATGTATTAGTGGATAAACGCTGGCACAGTAGCATCATCGATTGTTAAATCAGTTAGAGGGACAGACTGCAATTCGGATCATCATCTGGTCAGAGTGAAAATCAGACAACGGCTATCGCTTATGAGAGGAACAAACGCTAAAGATGATTCTGTAAAATATGAATTAAAAAACTTGAAAAATGATGAAATGCGGCAAGAATACCAAATCAAAATTGCTAATAGATTTGAAGTACTGGAATCTTCAGATGACAATGTGGCAAACGAAGAAGAAACTGATATAAATAAAGAATGGGAGGCTATAAGAGATACTATTAAATTGTCAGCATCAGAAAGCATTGGTTGTTTAAAAAAGAGGCAAAATAAGAAATGGTTTGATGAGGAATGTGCCGACATCGTAAAGAAAAGAAAGCTTGCAAAAATGAAATGGTTACACGAGCCAAATAAGGTAAATTTAGAGCAATTGGGTAGTGTTAGACGGGAAACCACCAAGTTACTAAAGAGTAAGAAGAGGGAATATTTGAGAGAGAAGATTAATGATCTTGAAATGAATGCAAAAAATAGGAACATTAGAGAATTATATCAGGGAATTAGTATAGAGAAGAAAGGGTTTGAGGCTAGAACAAACATAATTCGGAATGAAAATG
This sequence comes from Diploptera punctata, assembly GCA_030220185.1. Classification (NCBI taxonomy): domain Eukaryota; kingdom Metazoa; phylum Arthropoda; class Insecta; order Blattodea; family Blaberidae; genus Diploptera; species Diploptera punctata. The sequence goes on from JASPKZ010004588.1 coordinate 278,739, forward strand.
GGGATATGATTGCAGATTCCAAGAGTATATTAAATAGGTGGAAAAGTTATTTTAATCAGCTATTAAATGTACATACAGAACAGGACATTGAGGAGGATAAGTTACAGACAGCAGAAATGCTAGTCGCAGAGCCAAGTGCATTAGAGGTTGAAATGGCAATTGAAAAATTGAAGATGTATAAAGCATCAGGTTCAGATGAGATCCCAGCAGAACTGATAAATCAGGGGGAGAAAAATTGATGGACAAGATACGCTGGTTGCTTACTATGATTTGGGAAAAAGAAGATCTTCCAGATGAATGGAAGGAATCAATTATCATACCAATTTATAAGAAAGGAGATAAAACTGATTGCAACAACTATAGGGGCATCTCATTACTTTCAACTTCCTACAAAATTCTAACAAATATATTAGTAAGCAGACTTACTCCCTATATTGATGACATTCTAGGAGATCATCAATGTGCATTTAGAAGAAACAGGTCTACAACAGATCAGATTTTAGAAAAGAAATGGGAATATAATGGTACTGTACATCAACTATATGTAGACTTCAAAAAAGCATATGATTCAATTAAGAGGGAGAAGTTATATAGTATCCTGCTGGAGTTCGGAATTCCTAAAAAGTTAGTTAGACTTATACGAATGTGTCTAAATGGCTCAAATAGTAGGGTGCGTGTAGGCAAACAGTTTTCAGACACTTTTGAAATCCAGAATGGGTTGAAGCAAGGAGATGCACTATCTCCTCTACTATTTAATTTTGTACTAGAGCATGCCATTAAATCTTTAGAGAATGAGGAAGGCCTACAACTGAATGGTATTAATAAGCTGTTAGTTTATGTTGATGATGTAGTACTACTGGCCGATAGCGAGGAGATACTAAAGGCCAACACGCACACACTATTGAGTAACACTAAGAAATTAGGACTGGAAGTAAATACCAGTAAAACTAAATATATGGTCACACGTAGAAATACATTATATAATGGAAATGGACAGCTAATGACAAATGAGGGAAATTTTGAGGAATTGGCTGAATTCAAATACCTAGGAACAATAATCACAAATAGGAATGAGATGCACAAAGAAATTAAACATAGGCTCAATTCTGGAAATGCATGCTATTATGCATTGCAGAGACTTTTGATGTCCCAACTCCTTTCAAAAAACGTTAAGCTGAAAATATATAAAACTATTGTTCTACCAGTTATATTATATGGGTGCGAAACATGGACTCTTACTTTAAGGGAGGAAAGGAGATTACGAGTATTTGAGAATAAAGTTCTTAGGAAAATTTTTGGACCAAAGAGAGATGAACAGACAGGTGAATGGAGAAGACTACATAACAATGAACTACATGGTCTTTATAGGAAGGCAGATATAATAAGAACAGTTAAGTCCCGTAGACTGCGATGGGCAGGACATGTTGCGCGTATGGGGAATGAAAGACGTGCATGGAAACTTCTTGTAGGAAAGCCAGAAGGAAAGCGCCCAGTTGGTAGACCAAGAATGAGGTGGGAGAACAACATTAACTATGATTTGAGGGAAGTAGATTATACAGGGAATGATTGGAAAGCATTAGCTCAGGATAGGGATGTATGGAGAGCTTATGTCCATGCGGCCATGAACCTACGGGTTCGATAGTGCCAGTGAGTAAGTAAGTAAGTAAGTAAAAGACAAAAACGGATTAGAAGCTACTAATCGGCTGGTAGGCTGAGAAACGCCTACGCCTGTCGCGCCATGGAGTTGTCTTAGGTTACGCAACCTACTTTCCTCAGATCTTGGCTAAGTCACTCTATGATCAATTAAAACTTTGAGGTGTAATCCATTCACGAACTGAATATACTCGTAGATTCTCTAAAAAAATATTTTCGTGTTTCAGAGGAGATAATATGATACGCAATAACGAAAAACATATATCGCACAAGATATGAAAATTAATATATTTTGTGATATGCAAAACTATATATCATAATTTACATTAAAAAAGCATAATTTCTATTGTGAGCTCTTTGCCATAAAAAGAAGCAAGTGGTATCAGATATTCATGTGTGATAAAGCACCATGGACTCTGTGTTATAACCCATTTGCTGCATATATATGCAAGTGTTCTGATCTGATCTTATACCGATGCCAGAGAGAATGAGCTCCAGTATAATATATATATATATATGTTACAGATCTATGTATTATTATTATTATTATTATTATTATTATTATTATTATTATCATTATTATTAACATTAAATACAAAAATTGTACAAGAAATTAATAAAGGTTATTCAAAACTCGATTATGTAGAATATCGAATTGGAATTAAATGAGTTTCTATATATAAAAATACCACAGAATATTTTACAATGGATGGCGTCGGGAAGGGGAAGAAAATATATATCTCAACAAATATAATAATAATAATAATAATAATAATAATAATAATAATAATAACAATAATCAGGCAGAGTTAAAGTCTTAAGACCTTGTCTTTCACTCAAATAACGAATACCAATTATACAAAAATTAAATACATATTACAATTTTAAAATATTATTTAAATATATACTAAACAAAGAACAATGCGGATGTCATCTAATATTAGATAACAAACAAATCATGGAATAGAAATAAAGTTAAATTAGTTAAAAGTTTGCTAGATGAATATTTATATGTAGGCCTATATAAAAATGCTGAAATTGTTAAGCAGGTAGTATCTTAATTGAGTGGAAATTAAAATATCTGTTAATTTGGAATTAAATAATAATGGCGATTGACGGTCTCTCACTTGATTGGGAAGTGCCTTCCATACTGTAGTCTCTAGTTCATATATATATATATATATATATATATATATATATATATAATGTGATACTCAGAGTATAAACATGTTGCAGGAGGAAAAGAAGGCAATGCAAGAAACATATCTACAAGAGAAGTATGGGGAAATAGAAAAAGTGGATGAAAAGGATATTAATGGTAAAGCCTTGTCACAAGAAGGTGATTTTGGACATTTATAAATTTTTTAATGATAATAATAATAATATTATTATTATTATTATTATTATTATTATTATTATTATTATTATTATATTATGAAATTATTGAACGAATACTAACCTTCTGTCGGGCGCAATATTCTGTCTGACCTTAGAGTTCGGGTGCAATGTGCCTGATCAGCTCATGCTTAAAAAAAATATTTAACACACTGTTTGCTAGTCTAAACAATGGGAAGTCGAAGAAATGTTATTTTAGGGATATCCAATGGATAAAATATTCAAAATTTGCTGCTAGAAAACTTTTTATTGGACATAATATTGATTAAACAAATTTTTAAGAAAGCCTCCAAACAACATAGTATAAAAGTAAGAACAAGTTAGGTTCAGTTCAAATATACTTGAAAATAGTTCACTTTATCAACATTTAGCCTATATGTTTAGCAAAATTCTTCAAGAAAATAACATTATTTAGTCTAAAATAAGTTAAATAAATAATTTTATTTTTGTAAATATTTTTAAAATACACATCTTCAATAATGTAACAACTTCGGGTGCAATGAGTTTCTCAGAACAAAATATTTACAACCCGCCGTTGAAACGATCGGGAGCAAACTGAGTGGGGTGGTTATTTAGAGAAGGTAAAAAGAAACAGCTACTCGGATGCCCAGTCGTCAACACCGTCTAAATGCGGTGGAATGGGACATAATTGACAACCTGTGCCTTTCAGATCCGATGCGCCCGACGGAAGGCTAAAAATAACTTCTAAGGAAACATAATGATTTAGTATTGGATACGATGAGCGCAGAACAATTGATGATAGGAAATTGAGAAATTAAAATAGTAACCCTTTTTTTAAGAATTTGAGGACAGTTTTGAAAATAGATGCAACAAGTACATCGGAAGATGATCTAAGGGAGCAGAGTGACCGGTACACTAAATTTTGTATTATGGAGCAAGAATATTTTATATGAAACAAAATTACACTCGCACAATATTAGCTGTTGAAATAGATTTTCAGAGAAGGGCTGCCGGGATATCTAGACTGGTGAAAGTAAGAACACAATTACAAAGAAATGGACGTGTGATTAATCTAAATACGTACATTGAAATGGTTTGGAGTGCACGAAGGATGACGACAGACAGAATACCGAAGATTTAGTTGAATACATAAATATATGAAGTAAATTGATTTGGTTTGAAAGTAAGCCACATCATTATAGAAAATTCTTGGTAAAATTATTATTATGATTATTATAATTATATTATTATTATTGTTATCATTATTATTATTGTTATCATTATTATTATTGTTATCATTATTATTATTATTATCATTATTATTATTATCATTATTATTATCATTATTATTATTATCATTATTATTATTATCTTCACGGGCTAGGCCAACTGCCGGTTCCGTCTCACTGTTGTTCTGTCCATCTTTTAACTGGCATTCCTTGTTCCTCTTACTGCTTTTGGTAATCTTGTTACGTTCATTCTTCCTACATGTCTAAACCATTATCACTGTATTCTTTGATTTTTTTCATTCATTGGATATATATTTAACTCTGTTCTTTAATCTTCATTCTTTAACGGATCTAATCTTGTGTAGCTTTTATTCTTCAAATGAAGTTCGTTGTTATTATTATTATTGTTATTATTATTATTATTATTATTATTATTATTATTATTATTATTATTATTATTATTATTATTATTATTATTATTATTATTATAAACCCGCCAAAGCCTGTCCCAAGCCAAGTTAGAAAAGGGTGAGGGGGAGGAGTAACAACTTCGTTAAAAAACCAGGGTTCAGTACGCCCGGCTGATAGCACCCTGTGAGGGCCCCATATCTAGGGTACAGATACTGCTGCCTTGCATTTCGTCATTGGTTTGACAAAGGCTAGAGGAAGAAAACCTTGACAAAAAATTACCTGGTCCTCCAGGTTGAGGGTTGATGCGTCAGGCCAGCTCCCTGTTCGTCACAAAAAAAGCATAACAGTGCTAAAAAGCCTAAAGATTTAAAATAAAACTTTAGGCACAGAAAGATGTGTAAACATTAAAATTCTGTATATAAATAAATAAATAAATAAAATTATTATTATTATTATTATTATTATTATTATTATTATTATTATTATTTATTATCTAATATGTCAACTCTCTAGCCGCATATATAAATTGTGTTATTATTTTGCAATATATATCTAAATATCATTTACAGAAGTTTAAGTAGAATATCTGAAATTAAGAGTCTGTTAAGGTAGAAGTTAATGACAACTTTAACGATAATATGGTGATAATTGTGTAAGATTCAAATGTGGAACATCCTATAGTTATGTTTCCCATTTCCATGGAGCTTCTGGTCGCATGTCTACGGATATCTGCGTCCCAGAGGAAATCAGCATTACAACAGGACAAGGTCCGATGGCTGGCGTCCCAACACTTTTAATCAACTTTTTGCTGGCTCAGCCACAACAAGACGTCAAACGACATTTTTTTAACTACACAATATCATAGCATATTATTTGCAGTAACTAACTCACATAAAAAAGTACAGTTGAAATATTTCAAAATTAAGATAAAGTAGAGTGACAAATTTAGTTTATTGTTTTTTACACTACAAACTTTTTCTTGGCAAGTAATTCGCAGAGGATTGAATTTGTAGTTGTATCCAATGTTACTATTCATTCAAATAGACTTACAGGAAGTTCTAGAATATTGTACATATGATTATACGCTAATAACACGATTATAAAACTAATAATCTAATTTGGAGATGTCAAAATCTCCGTGAATAAAATAAACATGATTACATAAGTAAGTTTATTTCTATAGCTAGCGAATGATGTATTTGCCTTCAAGTTATATTTAGTTTCTTCTCTTGATCCATATAAATTATAGTCACTGTTAATTTGGTCCCAACTATTTTATTTACATTTTTTTTCCAGAAAATGGTCACTTATTCTTATATACACAATTATTTAGTAATAATTTTTCGCCTCACAGTATGTATGCTACCAAGGTTGACATGAAATGAACGTGTAAAATTTTAATTGGTTAAAGATTTTTGTACTAAAATATTTATCATATTTTTATATTTATTCATTTTACAAATATGGTTCTGTAAAATATTTTTAAGAGAACGTGTCGAGGTGTCCTTCTCAACAATCCTCCTCCATGCCAATCTGTCTCTTCCCATATTCAAATTAGTCACTTTCATTTTCTTTAGATCGTTCATTGTGTCATCCTCCCATCTGATCTTCGGTCTTCTAACAGCTCTGCCTCCTATAGATGTCCATTCGTAGAGTTTTTTGACCAGTCTCTGATCATCCATTCTTATCAAATGTCCAAGCCAACCAATTCTGAGAGATCTTATTTGGTTTACTAGCGTGTTAAATTTTAAAAAATCGTCTTGTAAATTTGTAAGTAAATCAAAGAGATATTTTTGTGTATTAATATATGGTCGAGTTTAAATATTAATTACATATATAGGGAACGGGAGAATTTTGAAAGGGAGTACGATCATTCACGATTATTATTGTTGTATCTGCTTGAAATAATAAATTCACTATAGACGGTAGCGTCAGAGGTAGTAATTGATGGGGACAGTCACCAAACAATTTAATTTATCTTGCTTGTATACATATAATTATTAGTTTTTGTTTTAATTTCAATTTTCAATAACATTTATATATTACGGATCTTAATTTTACAGATTGACGAAATATTCCTAAAATATTTAATATTAGAGTTAATTGTGATTGCTATGTTTTAATGTAAGGTATGTTCGCTCTGGTGAGTGGAAGAGAAGGCCACATGGCCTTAACTCCACCAAGCTAAGTAAATTAATATATAAAAATGAATGTTTGATTGTTTGTTGGTTTGTTTGTTTGTTCGTACTTTATGCGCGGCCATACCGTTGGTCTTATTGTGATAGGGCTCTATACAAACTGTTCATGAGATTCCCGGGATGAACATAGGCTATAAAAATGTTGTGATACTCAACTCCTACACCCTTAAAAATAAGCATTTTTAGTGGAAAACGTGAAAAAATAGCTCTTTGAACGCTTAAATAGCTTACGCTGCCTAAACCATAAGAAATACACAGAGTTGAATATCTCAAAACGCTCTACAAAAAAGTCCGCGAAAACATATGTTTATCTCTTACGGATAACTCACAATAACAATTTTTGTCTTTCATTAATGCCAAGAAGATCGAGACAAGTACGTAAATTCCTGTGCAAGCATAAGAGCATATGCTGGGTATTCTTTTACGGATAACTTACAATAACGAATTTTGTGTTTTAGCTCATTTATGCCAACAAAGTCGAGATAAGTAGATTCCCGGGCAACACCGGATAATCAGCACGGGGAATCTTAAAATAATTACGATATACATTTATAATTATTTTTCATTTTACTTATTCAACTAATCATAAGAAGTATATACATTTTTGTGTTTCAGCTCATTTATGCCAAGAAGATCGGAATGAGTAGATTCCCGGACAACGCCGGGTAAACAGCACGGGGTATCTAAAAATAATTACGATATAAATTTTTCCCTTTACGTATTTAGTTAAACATAAAACACATTAATTTTCGTATTTCAGCTAATTTATGTCAAGAAGATTGGGATAAATAGATTCCCGGGCAACGCCGGGTAATCAGCACGGGGTATCTAAAAATTATATATTTATAATAATTTTCCCTTTTACTTATTCAACTAAACATACCAAAAGCACATTAATTTTCACTTATTTAGGCGTAGCAGCGCACGCCGGGTATTAGCTAGTAAATAATAAAAAATAAATAAACTTCCACTTTATCTATTTCATAAACCAATGTAGGTAGTGAACTCATTCAAACAGCAAAGTATTAATGTAAGGAGATGCTTCAGCCTTACAGACATTGCACAACCCATTAGATAGAATACATTTGATGAGGTGAATCAGCGTGTCTGTGCAGTAGACAATATCGTTGTAGTCATTTCGGTTACCTTTGGATATTATTTTTTTTTACTTTGCCAAACAGTATGAGCAACGTAAAAATACTGACGAAAATGATCTGTAATTGCATGCAATTGTGAAATTAAACTATACTCCGTTGAATTGGAAGAAGGGATGAGACAGGCCAATTAATTTGTTCACATTGTTCTCAGAGAGATTACAAAATGGCTAATGAGAAATTGTAGCAATGTGGCTGCAATGTATTTTACAATATTAGGCTTCCGTTAAGTTGAATTTGCTTTCCACATTTTAACGTTTGATTTAGAAGTTATAATATTCTATGATCAAAGTAAAGAGACCTACTGAATGTTATGGGGATGAAATAACAATTATCAAATATTACATAGACTAGAACTACAATTTCTCTTCTCTTTTTTTTCGTAGTTTAATATCTCCCTTTCTAACTATTAACGTATTTTGCACACCATGCAGGCTTTAGAAATGTCATATACAACAGGAATGCCATATACAACATTTATCTGAAAAACTTTACCGATTATGCTATGCGATTCGCGTCCTCATTAGAATATTACCAGAGGAAGTATTAAAAATTGTATATTTTGGATACGTACATTCACAGTATGGTATAATACTATGGGCATCATCACCAAAACCTATTCAAATACTCAAATTACAAAAAAGAATTATTATAATCATGAAGAAAGCACTATTCCGAACAGAAAGTAAGAAACTCTTCAAATAATTAAACATATTACCGGTCCCTTGTATTTACGTTTTAGAATAATTTTGCTTTATTCATAAAAATGTAAAACTCTTCAAAATAAATTAATATTTACATGAACATAACACTAGAATATCTAATAATATTCACCTAAATTATCACAGGCTACCAGAAGTATTAAGAGCATATCACATAAAGGTAGTAATCTATATAATCATCTCCCTTCCAATGTTAAAATTCTTACGGACAGAATATTAAAGCTTACTGTAAAGAACATTTTATTGCCTTATATACCATTAAGTAAATTTAAAATTTAAGTAATATTTGATTGGAATTGCATCTCCATCGTTTCTTGTGAAAGTGCTGCCCCTTGGTATTATGGTGTATTTTAATTGCAATGTAAATTAGTTTCATTATATATTTATTTATGTATGTGTTGTATTTTATATTGTTTTTTATGTACAGATTGTAATGTGGACACGTCCTAAAGCATCCATGATGCTCTAATGGATGTGAAAATAAAATATATATATATAATATATTTACAAGGAAACAACCAGTTCGGAGATAACTTTGAAGTCTGGATCACAAATAAACTTGTTTTGACCTTATGGTCATTGAAGGTCTTTTCGAATGTGTTATCAGCTCGATCCCGATATCAGCTCCGATACAGCATCAACAAATAAACAAGATTACGCCATTCACTCATACATTCATACTAAATAAGGTGAATATAGTATGGATTGTTATGAAGGCCACATGGTTTTCGGAAACTACTTGGACATAAAATACCTTTACATCAGTCGTATAGATAAAAAAACTACAAAGAACCTCGCCAAGGAAATTTGATTCGACGGGGGATCCAAACGCCGGCCCGGTGTCTATGAGGTATAATTTTTTTCACTGGGCCACAGCGGTGGAAGAATACAAAATTTAGTTGAATAAAATATTTAACTGAATAGCCTATAATAAGGTAGCAAGGACTTTAGCCAATTTTCTGCGATATCTATTTAAGTGAATGTAAATATAACGTTGGTCAACATGATTTTTCCCTCATGAGTACCAACAGTTTTACTTAATGCAGTTTTTATCGTGTTTTCAAATATGTATTCGGAATATCTCCATCACCCACAGTTATTTTATTTCAATTTCAATGAATGTATTTAAATAATTATTTTTAACGGTTAAATTCGTAAAATATCCTTTTGGATACATCAGTTGGTTCAGTTAATGTAATATTTTAAATAAATCAGAAGAAAACGAACAAAAATAAACCACTTAAATGTGTGTCTAATTATAAAATATACCTAATAATAACAGTTATACAAGATTCCGTTTTCACTGCGGTCCGCCACATTCAAATAACTAACAGAAGAAATTCGTGTTTTGCCAATTTAAGGGTTAATAAACTTTTTTCGTCCATTTTTCTATTGTAACATGAAGCTAAATGAGCTTACTCAGGAGATTTCAGCTATGGAAAAGAGATATCAAGGCAAATCATCATCAATGGCAGGCATGGATTAAGCCAATTGGCCTGTTCCGCTTCAGGAAAGAAATTGATCCCTCCATCTCTTCTTAGGTCTTCCTGGGTCTCTTCGCCCTGTGGGTCTGTAGTTCAATAGCTGCAGAGGTAGTCTATTGTTTGGCATCCTCAGAAGGTGTTCATGCCAATTATTTTGATATTTTTGAATGATTTCAGTTATTGCTGGTGTGTTGAGAGCTTTGCGGATATCTTCATTACGCATGTGATCATAAAGCGTATAACCCGCTAAAGGTCTTAATAACTTCATTTCTGCAGCTACTATCCTATTTAATTTACCTGTAGTAAGAGTCCAGGTTTCAGAACCATAAAGTAGAGTTGGAAGAGCCATTGTTTTATAAAATTTTAGAATTGTATCTGGACGTACTTTTCGGAAAAGAATGCTTTTTATTGTTCCTATAAGTTTTTGAAATTTGACCAATTTTATGTCTATGTCTTTACATGTGTCGTACGAAAGATTGCAGCCAAGATAAGTAAAGTTATTAACTTGTTCTATTATATTGTTGTTAACAATTTTAGTTCTTATCGGTATTTTCCCTTGAAACGCCATAGTTTTTGTCTTACTCACCGAAATTTGTAAATTATAATCTTGGGTTATATTTGACAATCTATGTACTGCTCTTTGTAGGTGATCTTCCGAAGTAGCCAATATTACTTGATCATCTGCATACATTAATGTGTTGAGGGGTCGACCATCAATCATAAAGTGTGATTGTGATTGGTTTTGCCATAATTTTATGATTTCATTCATATATAAATTAAATAGAAGAGGGGAAAGTGGACAGCCTTGTTTACACCTTGGGATATTAGTCTATCTGATTTGCTGATTTGATTATTTATTTTTATTCGAATTCGTGTGTTATGATACATGCTTTGAATCGCTTGAATTAAATACTTGGGTATTCCTGCATTATGTAAGATATCCCATAATTTTATTCTGTTTACTGTGTCGAAGGCTTTATGATAATCAATGAATATCATAAAAGTTGGTATATTAAATTCTCTATGTTTTTCTATGATTTGTGCTAACGTAAAGACACTATCTATACAGGAACTGTTGGGTCTGAAATGGAAGCAAGGCAAATGGAATCCTAATATGCTGGCCGATTACTGTTGAACCACCAAGATGGATGCTCCACAGGCGAAATGTAGCAGACAATCGTAACTTATTACTTTCTAGGTGAGTCCGAATGTTCGAATATTGTGTAGTTACGAATGTAGAAAATATTAAAGTCTTTGAAATTATACATTCCTGTCTCTCGAAAACCTTGCGTGATGGAGAAAACCCGATATCATATTTGAATTCAAGAGAAAAATACTATCAGAATCACATATTTTTCTTTCTGCGACAAAAACAAAAGTTGCTGAGACAAAAAAGTTTATTTTTTATTGCTCAGTGTAATTAATAATCTATTAATTATTGTATTTTGTGGCCTAAAAATAAGAAGGTATGGACATCTCAAGAAAGATGACATCTGATGGAATCCATAAGAAGATCTTGGAGTGGAAAATAGATAGGAAAAGGAGAAAGGGAAGACCTAAGGAAGGTTGGATGGGTGGTGTATATATAAGTATGAGTGAACTGGTACTTACTGATGAGGATGTTCAACATCGCTGCAATTGGAGAAGACGAGTTCCTTGAGGGTGACGGAAAACCACTGCATTGTGGATTGACTACTAATAAAAATAATACATTTTTTAACTTTGAATCATACGCACAGTTTTTTGACTATATAAAGACAAGGGCATCCCGGAATAAGAGTTCAGCTCAATCCAAGCCTCCTCCACGACAGCACATATTATGACGAAACACACCATTCATTTAAACATACATACTAAACATGGCGAATATGATAATGGTGATAGCCAGATCATGTTTGGGGATAGTTTAGGGCTTACAATTTCCTGAAATTTGTCTTAAAGGTGAGGAAAACTCCGAATAAGGCCATCTGCCAGGAAACTGATCCCGACAGGAAAACCTATTGCGTACGAGGCAGTGAATGTCACCCGAGACCACAACGGTTGACCAAAATTATTAAGAATTTAATTTGATCCTTTGATCTAAATGTTTCACACAGATCCATATGACTTGAGGTTATTGGGTATTTCATAGTCGCAACAAAGTGCAATGATCTACACTTGATGCAATATTAAGTATATTTAAAATTATATTTACCGGTATAAACGTAACTTTATCATCGAAATGTTCTCTTGTTAATCCTATAGGATAGCAGAATACTTTTAAACATCGTTTATAAAGTTTGAGGCACCATACAGGAGATATTGCTAATCTTGTGGATTCACTTTTTTTTCCGCTGAAGAGAACCACTCGGAATTTATATTACAGTCTCTGAGCATCATGTTTCACTCCGCGTTTATGAAATCGCCTGTCATTGTTCTCATTACAGGGGTTGTATTCGCACACTAATGATTGTCTTTCATGTTTAAATATTCCAGAGGTTTTTAGATATTCATTGTAGCTCGAGTAACACGAGAAACCAGGTATTCTATTTTATATTCAGAGGTTTCGCAAAATTAATAAACTTCACTTCCCCACATTACAGGAAATCTTCTGATCTAAAATCGGTATATCGAGGTAAAACTATTTTTTTTTGCTATTCATTATATTTTATTTATTATTTATTTAGCCTGGTCGAGTTAAGGCCATGCGGCTTTCTCTTCAACTCACATGGACAAATATATGTTACAGTACAATATAGCAATCACAATTAACTCTAATATCAAATACAATATAGCAATCACAATTAACTCTAATATCAAATACAATATAGCAATCACAATTAACTCTAACATCAAACATTAAATGAACATTTGATAAATAAGCTAATAAAAATGGGGATATGATTGCAGATTCCAGGAGTATATTAAATAGATGGAAAATTTACTTTAATCAATTATTAAATGTACATACAGAACAGGATAATTTACAGACAGCTGAAATTTTAATCGTAGAACCAAGTGAATTAGAGGCTGAAATGGCGATACAAAAATTGAAGCTGTATAAAGCATCAGGTTCAGATGAGATCCCAGCAAAACTCATAAACTCAGGGGGAGAAAAATTGATGGACAACATACGCCAGTTTGCGATAAAGAAGCTCTTCCCGATGAATGGAAAGAATCGATTATCATATCCATTTATAAGAAAGGAGATAAAACTGATTGCAACAACTATAGGGGCATCTCATTACTTTCAACTTCCTACAAAATTCTAACAAATATATTAGTAAGCAGACTTACTCCTTATATTGATGAGACACTAGGAGGTCATCAATGTGGATTTAGAAAAAAACAGGTCTACAACACATCAGATATTTAACTTAAGACAGATTTTAGAAAATAAATGGGAATATAATGGTACTGTACATCAACTATATGTAGACTTCAAAAAGGCATACGATTCAATTAAGAGGGAGACGTTATATTGTATCCTGCTAGAGTTCGGAATTCCTAAAAGTTAGTTAGACTTACACGAATGTGTCCAAATGGCACAAAGATTAGGTTATGTATAAGCAAACAGTTTTCGGACATTTTTGAAATCCACAATGGGTTGAAGCAAGGAGATACAATCTCCTCTACTATTTAATTTTGTACTGGAGCATGCCATCAAATCTTTAGAGGATGAAGAAAGACCTACAACTCAATGGTATTAATAAGCTGTTGGTTTATGCAGATGATGTAGTACTATTGGCCGACAGCGAGGAGATACTTAAGGCCAACACGCACACACTACTGAGTAACACTAATAAATTGGGACTCGAAGTAAATATCCATAAAACTAAATATATGGTCTCACATAGAAATACATTATATAATGGAAATGGACAGCTAATGACAAATGAGGGAAATTTTGAGGAAGTGGCTGATTTCCGGTACCTAGGAACGATAATCACAAATAGGAATGCAATGCACAAGGAAATTAAACATAGACTCAATATTCTGGAAATGCGTATTGTTATGCATTACAGAGACTTTTACTTCCCCAACGCCTTTCAAAAAACGTTAAACTGAAAATATATAAAACTATTATTCTATCAGTTATATTATATGGATGTGAAACATGGATTATTACTTTAAGGGAGGAAAGGAGATTACGAGTATTTGAGAATAAAGTACTTAGGAACATTTTTTGACCTATAAGAGATGAACAGACAGATGAATGGAGAAGACTGTAAAATAGTGAATACATGATCTTTATAGGAAGCCAGATATAATGAGAACAGTTAAGTGTCGTAGTCTGCGATGGGCAGGACATGTGGCACGAATGGGGAATGAAAGACGAGCATGGAAGCTTCTTTTAGGAAAACCAGAGGGGAAATGCCCAGTTGGTAGACCAGGAATTAGGTGGGAGAATAACATTAACTATGATTTGAGGGAAATAGATTATACAGGGTATGATTGGAAAACATTGGCTCAGGATAGGATATATGGAGAGCTTATGTCCGTGCGGCCATGAACCTACGGGTTCGATAGTGCCAGTGAGTTAGTTGGTTAGTTTAGTTATATCTATAAGATTAAGATTGATAAAAATGTTAGTGATAATTAATACCTGTAATAAAATGTACAGAAGTAAGGTAAATTAAATTGTTTGCTACACTGTCCCTATCCAATGTGCAAAAGAAATAATAATATATAATAAATTAATTTGTCAGTTATACCGTCTCTCGCATTCAGATATTCCCGAGAGAATACATTCACTTTATCAGCATCATCATCGTCCTCGTCATCGTCCATGTCATCGTCATCATGATTAATATTATGATTAAATGAGTACAGTTCAACAAAAAAATATCATTTTTATACCCATAATTTATTAATTAAATATGGATTTTCATCAAGTAAACACCAACTCAATTGATTACCCATAATTTAATTCGCGAAAACTTGATTTTGTTATATTCGTTAGCTTAATGCGTCATGTACACGTGTTACAAGTTTCAAGGGCATCCCTCCCGGTTCCTCTCAATGAGTGGAGTAAAAAACGAGATATGTTCATTATCGCTTATAGCTATAATGGAGGTGTTTCAGAGTTTATTTCAAAGAAAATCATTGCTGATGAAACTTGACTTCATCATTTCGATTCAAACTCTATGTGGAAATCTCCTTCATGACCAACCACCAAAAGCAAAAGTGGTTTCTCCTACTGGGGAAGTTATGGTCTTCTCCTTTTCATGGAATAGTTTATCAGCATGTTTTAACTGCACACATAATAGTAACTAGGCAATACTACAATTATGCCTTGATACATCTGCAAAGCCATATTAGGCGCACAAAACGTATGCCATGTTTTTTTGTGAAACAACCTGAATAAACCGAGGCTCTATATTGCAAATAATGCGCTGAATATGTTGCAAAGTCAAGGTGAAATGCGTCCTTCGCCCTCCCTATAGTCCGATTTTTTTGTCTCTAATTTCTGAAGAAACACCTTGTAGGGTGTTTTAAATTATATTTCAAAAAATGGTTTCCAGCATATCTTTGTAGAATATGCAAAAACGCTAGGAAAGTGAATTAATATTTATAATATAAAAATAGAATACCTGAGATCTCAGTCTTCCACACCATACATGCAAAGTTGAGGAAGACTGAGATCTCAGGTATTTTATTCTTATATTGTAAATATTACATAGTGTGTTTCGTCATGAATTTCAAAAGTATCACAAGTGAATTAAATTCAACTTTGAAAATGACAAAAACAATTCTGAACACGGGTAAATGCATGTTTTCAAAAAAAGTTTAATTGTTTATTGAACAACCCTCGTATTATTACACGACTAATATAACCCGGCTCTTATTATTTGGTATATTAGGATTATAATTCAATGTGAGGAATTATTGGCCTGTATTAAAATAATTGTAGTGAATATTATACATGGCGTAGTAGAGGTTTTGTAAATGGTCATTCAAACAAGAGTAAAACAAGAAATTAGCATTTCCGTACTACATGCAAGGGTCAATTCAAAAAATTATTTCTCTCCATTTGAAATTTGAATTGAAATAGCCAGGATACTGATAATTCAATATCTGTGTATTTATCGAGTAAAGATCAAGCATTTGTTTCAACATGTGTAAGTTGGCCATTGACTTGAAACTAATTTTCCCTTACTGTCAATGACATAATCCATATAATCAGAATTGTTACTGGTATAGTGTGTAATAATGATTCTTTACACTTTAAAATATGACTTTTGATCTTTTATATTGGTATATTTAATGGTTGTTAACCATGTTTTGTGGCAATCTGAGTATAGAATTATTTTATAAATATATTTCCACTTACAGGTCTCTTAGTTTAAAACAGTAAGAAATATTACCAGTAATTAATATTAATGTGGCAAATAAAATTATTGGACAAAGTTATACAAGTCAACGAAAAATATTGCATAACCATGTGGACTGGAAGGCACATTGAATATTGCATAACCATGTGGACTGGAAGGCACATGGAATAAAAAGTGCGAGTGTTTAATGGCATTGTAACACAATTATACAACAAACTGCACCTTTCAAATCGAAAAGGATCAGCCCTCAGCTTGGAAGTTAGAACAATAAAATCACTTATGATAGAAAAAGACTCACTTTATCGAGAGTATTGATGGAATAAATCTATAGCCAATGTACAAATTTGCATAATTTTACGGAACACTTCTTACCGAGCTATATGAAATTCTGAAATAAAACACACTTAATCTCTTATCTCATCAACTATCAATACAAAATAAACGTGGCAAAATATTAAATCTCGAGCTATAATCAGTAAAAAATATCTCCGAGCCTAATCTAACATACACTTGACGACTTAAAACAACACCTTTGTGCTTCTCTGAGTCCTTTCTAAACAACAGACCATAGACTATTTCACTAATATTACATCGACTGAAGTCAAGAAAGCCCTGAAATGTATTAAATCGACAGCCCAAGGAGATGATCAAATTGATATATCTCTCAGTTTAGTTCCGCGCTCTTTCAAGAGGGATGGGAAAATGAATCCCCGCTATCCCGCATAAATAAGGGGAAAGACCCGAACAACCAAAATCATAATCACCGACAGCACACTTCAAATGACATATTAATCCCATGAAATCGCGACATTTAACACTCTGTTAACTGAGATATTTGACATAATACTTCCAACAGTGATATATACGTCCAATAACTTTATAATTATCGGTATCTTCCCGACAAAATAGATAATAGCAATAGTAAAACCTCCACACAAGATAACAAACCTAACTTCGCCAGAAAATACAAACCAATCAATATTCTCCCCGCACTCTCCAAATCCCTAGATAACATTATACATAAACAACTGATTAGTTGAAAAGTAACCACTTACTTAATGAATATCAATCAGGCTTTAGAACCCGACTCTCTACTGCATCTGCAATACTGAATATAGTGAAAGGCATTCGTGAAGGTCCGTGAAAAGATGGACAGAACAACTGTGAGGCGGGACAGGCATTTTGCCTAGCCCGTGAAGTGAAGAAGAAGAAGAAGATAGATGAAACTGTATTTCAAGATATATAAGCATCATATTAAAATTATTATGAACTCCCAAAATAAAACTTCTTCTGTCTACAGAAATTATGTCGTTGAATTTTTTTCCATATCAAGAAATAGAGTCTTCCTACCCCCTTTATAAGTCTACGGATCACTATATATTTTACAAATTTATACACTATGCCAAAGGAATGTTTATAGATTGGAGCGACATTTCTTTTCCTTTTGGATTCTTAGTTGAATAAAATATGTGGAATTTTATTTGGCAAAATTAAATGTTTGACCTAATTACTTATTTATGCTTCAATTTTTTTATATAAGATTGAAAAATCCAAATTCATTTCTTATATCTTCGTTATATTTTTTCCATGATAGTGTAACTTGTTATCGGTAGTAAAACTTAATTTATTCTTTTTTATATTTTATTTTTGTCTGATTTAATAATTTTCTAACTTTCGCATACAATATGTTAACATTGATAATGACATCGTTTGTAAAATGTTAACTGTGTATATAAAATTTCATGAACTATCATGTGATGATGTATTACATAAAAGCAGACGTAACAGTATTGAAGACACACATAAGTAAGCTGATTATGATTAGCAATGCCAGATGATTAGTTTAAGGACAAAAATCGTCACAAGAAATATCGTCATTCTATTGCTGTATTTCAAATAGAATATGGATAATAAAATACATGTAATGTTTCATACATAAATATGAAATTATTTAACAAATAATGGGGTCTTGAATTTATTTATATCAAAATACCAAGCCTAATATCCCTGAAAGCATTCTGTAGCATTGTCAGTAAAAGTTGTTTTCGCTCTGTAAATTAAATATATATATATATATATATATATATATATATATATATATATATATATATATACAGTAGATAATACCTAATTGAAGTTCTTTGTTTTCAAAAAAATGTACGGGGTAAATCATAAATATGGCTGTAATCGCGTTGTGTGATGAAAATATTACCATAACAGGAAATATGAAATTACCGTTGGAAAGGCAAGTATTCAAATTACAACAAAGGAATGAAACAAAACAGTGTAGAACTTACGTCATTAGTCAAAATGGCGTTGAATATGCAACAGCAAATTACAATTGCTGCATGGACAATAACGTATGCTAACGATCGTGAGGCCGCAAGACGTGAATTTAACGTAGCATTACAGCCGTAGACTGTGGGGAAGTGGAGAAAACGGCTGCTGGAAACGGAATGGATGCAGAAAATCAAACCTCCTGGAAGGTCTAGCATTAGCACGGATGCAGAAACAACGAGGAGAATTGTGGAGACGTTCGACGCTAGCCCACAGAAATCAACCCGCCAAGCTGCACGTGAGCTTCATATCAGTCAATACAGTGTGTGTGTTGTAATTTGAAGGATTACCTTTCCAATGATAACATCATATTTCCTTTAATAATAATAATATTTTCGTCACAAAATGCGATCAAACGTATGGCCATATTTCTGAATCACACTGTATATATTAGCTGTGTGTTTATATATAAATAGAGCGATATTATTGTTGTATTTGATTTAAATTAAACAGTTTCTTCTTATTTTCTCGTAAAAGGTGTTATTTGAATAAATCTCTTTTTAAGATTCGTGACTGCCTAATCTTCTAACATCATTTGTTTTTAAGCTTACTCATAAATATAATATTGCTGAAGCATATTAACAACGCTGGTAATGAGCATCAGAGCATGAGATGCAATTTCAGAAGAGATTCGACCATGACTGGTTCATTTAACACATTTGCAGACAGAGAATTGGTTTGAGCGGTGTCGAAGCCGGAACCCCTTGAACTCGGAGCAGAGATTTGCTCGACTAAGTCGGATCTCACTCAATCCCTTGTCAGGTCCGCATTGCATCCAATTAGCATCTCCGGGGTTACAAAATGTCTGTGTGTGTAGAATTACCTGTGTATCCCCATGGACGAGACGTGTCCTATCTGCATAGCTTCAAACCCACTGTTTAACAAAATTAGACACAACGACAATACACGTAAAAAGTATCAGCATATAGGTAAATTTATCATAGAATGTGAAATTTATGTCAATCTGATATTACAATTGTACGTCTTTAAATAATATCACGATAGATTATAAAAAAAATTGACTTATATATGTACACCTGGCCTATAAAAAATAAAATATTCAAAAGATAATGTGCGTCCTTGGAACAGACCATGTTGATGAAAACACGATTTGTCAGAGATGACACGGTGCATCACAAAACAAGAACAAATTAGGAATATTTGTAAATAATAAAAAAATGGAAATATTATTTTGGAACGAATGAAAGGATAATTAGCCCGTGCGGCGTGGGGCATGTAAAAGTACCTTTGGTACAGGCCCTAATTATGAAGACACGATTTGTCAAAGATTTACACTATCTGAGACGTTGCATCAGTAAACAGAAACAAGTTAGGAATATTTTGAAATGTTAAAAAAATGGAAATATTATACTAGAAAAATTGAAAGGAAAATTATCCCGGATGACGTGGGGCACATAAATGTACAATAAAATTGATAGAGCCCTGATTATGAAAACACAATTCATCTAAGATATACACTCTCTGATATTGTGTATAACAAAATATAAACAAGAAATAATAAAAAAAATATATTTTGGAAAAATTGAAATATTAAATAGTTTGGCAGCGAGAGGCACATAAAAACTCATATGAGGTGAGCGGTTGAACTACTATTTAATAAATAATGATTTAAAAAACTAAAACAACACGCTTTATAAGAAGACCAAACTCAAAAATAAAAAAAAAGTAATAATAGTATGAAAATACTTAAACAACACGCTTTATTAGAAAACCAAACTAAAAAATGAAAAATAATTTTAATTTCCAACACGCTTGGGAAAAATCATACCTTTTACAATCATAGAAACATACATAAGTATACCTGGCATCGTCAGGACTCAAAATCAATCATTGATTATTTCATTGCAAATAATAAGATTTTTAAATTGTTTCTCGATGTCAGAGCCTACAGAGGATATGATATTGGTTCAGATCACTACCTAGTAGAAGCAAGAATAAGATTTCCACCAAGATGGTTAAAAAAGAAGAAACAACAACATAGCATAGAACAAAAGTACGAGATAAAATTATTTTATGATGACAGCATTAAATGGTTATATTCGAGAAGAATTCAGCAATATATGGCTACAACTCCAGAAAGTAATGATGTCGAAGAAGAATGGAAAAACATTAAAATGATAATTCAAAATGCAGCTAATGAAACTTTAGGAAAAGTAAATATACAACAAAGAAGAAATAGAACTCTAAAAATCTGGGATGATCAAATAAAACAATTGATTGAAGAAAAAAATGCAGCTTATAAAAAATATTTGAACACAAAGAAAGTAGAAAATGAAATAGAATTCAAACGCTGTAGAGCTATTGTTAAGAGGGAAATAAGAAAGAGACATAGGAAAACATGGTTAAATTTTGTTACACATTTAGAATCAGATTTGCATAAGCTCCAACCTAATGCCTTCAAAATATTAAAACATTTGAATAAAGATATTAAAGAATCTACCAAAATTAATTGCGGAGTAACAAAAGAAGATTTTTTCAATTATTATAAAAGTCTTTGGACTGACAATAGCTATGAAGATACAATTTTCCGAAATAATAATGAGACAGATTCCATAATATCATTGGAAGAATTGAACAATAGTTTAAAGAAATTAAAAATGGGAAGGCAACTGGCACAGATGGCTTGAATTCTGAATTGTACAAATATGCAGGCAAACAGTTCCATGAAAGACTGTTGTCCTTCTTTAATAATGTATTCAAAAATGCAGATATACCACAAGAATGGAAGACAAGCATTGTTATACCCCTGTTCAAGAAAGGAGACAAGAGAAAAATGGACAACTATAGGGGAATCAGTTTGTTAAACACATGCTACAAAATTTATGCAGACATTTTAAATGGAAAATTGAAAAGTTTCAGTGAAAAATTCCTTATGGAATGTCAAAATGGATTTAGGAAAGGACGATCTTGTATTGATTCAGCATTTTCTGTTAAACTATTGCTTGAAAAAAGAAGAGAATTCAACTTAGAAACACATTTTGCTTTCATAGATTTTGAAAAAGCATTCGACACAGTCAAGAGATCAAAACTCTTAAATATATTGGAAGACAGAAATATACCAAATTTACTTCGGCAGAACATACAAAATATTTACAAAGACAACACCATAAAGATTAAATTAAATAACAGATTTTCTGAAGAAGGAATTATAAATCGTGGTGTGAGACAAGGCTGCCCCCTATCCCCAACACTCTTTGCAATTTATATCAATGAAGTAATATGTTGCTGGAACAAAACATATAAATTTGGAATAAGAATATCAGAAAATAGAAAATTAAACACCCTATTGTTTGCAGATGACCAAATAATAATAGAAAATTCCGAAGATAATCTACAGAAAGGTCTGTATGAACTTAACAAAATTACAGAAGAATATGGATTAAAGATATCTACAGAAAAAACAAAAATTATGGCATTTCAAGGTGTAGATCCTGTCAGAAGTAAAATTGTACTGGACAATAAAATTTTGGAGCAGGTGAATAATTTTACATATCTAGGATGCAATATCTCATATGAAGAAGAAAAGGATGTAAATGCAAAAATATCTACATTTTTAAGAATTTTAGGGTTAATAAATTCTATCTTCAAGCCACAGTTAGTCCAAAAGCATTCAAGACTGAAAGTGTATAAAACACTGGCTCTTCCAACTCTTTTGTATGGTAGCGAAGTATGGACGTTGAAACAGAAGGATATACAGAGACTTAGATCTGCTGAAATGAGATATCTTCGGGGGACTGCAGGATACACACTACTAGATCACAAAAAAAATGAAGACATCTTAGAAGAATTACACATGGAATCTTTAGAAAACAAAATTTCTGATTATAAGTCAAGATGGATACAACATGTTCATCGAATGGAAGATCACAGAATACCCAAACTAATGTTAAGATATCAACCTGCAGGAAGAAGAAGACCAGGACGTCCACTCAAAAGACTTCTGGATGGTGTTTCTCTTGAGGCCGAAACAGGTCAACAAATGGCCTAAATTCGTGAATGTACTATGATGATGATGAACAAAAAATCATCTCCAACACATCTAGAATAAAACTAGAGTTATCAACAAAAAATAATAATTTTACCATCAAAAGGGTGGGGTGCTATTTATGGTTTTTACATTTTCTTCTTAGAGACTTTACTTTTACCAATAACTGTTTATTATAAAATATATTAATTGCTATAGACCACCCCACGATTTTGATGGTAAAATTATTGTTTTACATAACTCTAGTTTCATTCTAGATGTGTTGGAAATGATTATTTGTTGACCACTTTAATTTTATCCCAAGCGTATCGGAAATCAATATTATTTTTCATTTTTTAGTTCGGTTTTCTAATAAAGCGTGTTGTTTTAGTTTTTAAACTATTACTTATTTTTTTATTTTTTAGTTTTAATATTTTAGAGAACAAGTTAAAATCTAAATATATTTAAATTCTATACTATTGTAGTATGAGCTAAAAGTAATACTCTACTAAAAAAATCCTCCTGTCCGGATTTGAACCAGCGACCTATGGAATACTGAAATTATATACCACTACTGTCCACCGCTCTACCAACTGAGCTCTTACAACGATTGAGTAAGAAGTTAAGTCCGCAACCTATTATACCGGTTTTTATTATTTTGATTTTCTGCTGATTCTGGCCAGAATTTTAGGAACATTTATGAAATTATTGTATTGTCATTGGTCCTTTACAAGTATACAAAGTTTCAAGTCGATCCAATGATTTTAAGTGGGTGAAAATCGTGGTGAAAGATTCCTTTACATAATTACACAAACACGTTTTTTTTTTATTTTCTGATGATTCTGGCCAGAATTTTGGAAAACATTAATGAAATTATTGTATTGTCACTAGTCCTTTACAAGTATGCAAAGTTTTCAGTCGATCCAATGATTTTAAATGGGTGAAAATCGCGTTAAAAAATTCCGTTACATAGATAAATACGGGTCAAGCTAATATAAAGCGTGTAAAAAGAAGAAGAAGAAGGGGGAGGTAAACTAAAAACGATTACAATAATATTTTCATACTTATAATCAAGAAAATAAAAGAAAATATCTGGCATAAAACTGACTTCGAAATTTGAGCATAAATTAGTAATTAAACAAACGAAAATGACAAACATACATGAATGGAAGAAGGGAAGAATGAGCGTATGAATTGAAACAGAAAGAGAAAAATAAGCAATGAAAGAAAGAATATAAAAAAAGAGAATACATACATTCTTCAGTTGTACGTTCTTGGTTAACAAATCACAAAAAATACTGAGATCAAAACAATAAGCCACAAATGTTTTAATGTTGTTACAGCTTGTGAAAGAAGAATATAATGTCAGGAGAAATAAACTTATTCTCTGAGAAAATTTAAAAATTGGCATTTTTTCTTCTTATTCTAATGTCATGTTCTAGGTGAATGTTAAAAAACTGCTTTCTTGCCTGTCTGTTCCTTTTTCATTAAGCTAATTTACTGTACAAATCCACTGCTAGTAAGATGTAAATAATTTTGCTCTTTTATTTACAAATGTGTTATCAAAATGTGTTTTAAATAACTTAAAATCTGTAGCATTATATAAATAAGTATTTTATAAACAATTTAAGTCTCAACTTCACAACTTCAAAGTATACCGTAATATTAACATTTCTCTTTTTTGGCAAAATTATTTTTTTTTACCTCAGCAGCTTAAAGTTGTGCGTGTATAACGATTTCTCTTAAGAATTACATCCTCAAAAAGAAAAAAAAAATTAGTAAACGATTTACAATTCCTATATTTCTGAAAGTAACTTAAATATTGTCATATTGTCTTAACAGTTTCCTTTCCAACTATTAATTATTTCATGCAATAATCCTTTAAAGTGTTTCGAAATATATTACATCTCTTAACTTTATGTATAATTCCTCGAACTTGAAGTCATCTCTATACAAATTAAAGTATTTTTTAATATTTTCTCTCCTGAAAAACATCGTATTTATAGCTGAGATACAGGGCACGGTTTGTATCAATCTTTGAAATATTATTGTTGTTGCTGAATAACAAATTCTCGTATCGAATATAAACACAAGACGGTGTAAACATCTATTATTGATTTTTTGGACAAAATATATAAAAATGTACTATATGACAGAACATATTAATGTTTGTATGTGAGCAGTACATTATTAATACAGAAAATATAAATAAAAATATTTCCAGGTCTGAACTCATAATCTGAGATTAAGAAGATAGCAGTCTAAGAACAGATAGTGTATTAAACGTTCCGAAAATCTTATTTAGTAACTTATTGATTTAATATTTCCATTTAATATAGGCCTATATATACGCATCCATCCAGATACCGATCCACTGGAGATACAAATAATAACAACTGTTTAAAAAGACACGTAAAAATTAAAGAATAATAATGCATTCATTAACTAAGTGTGTAATTGTGTATTACGATGCGAGGTTGGGAAATGGTTTTTAAAGAATCGAGGAAAATGTTTAAAAGCCGAGAGAGAGTGAGGTTTCGATTTCCGAGATTCTGTAGAACACTTCACAAACGTGCGTTGTACATTAATTTTTGCGCGATGGTGTTTTCAAAATAATAAATAATAGTAAAATAATAACATATTTGTTGGAAATATTTGCGTTCATCATATAGGCCCCTATCACTGACTAACATTAACAGTGTGATCAATGTTTATTAGTTGAGATTATAGCAGGCTGTGACACCAGACAGTTATAAAATGGCATAAAGTATTTATTTATTGTTTTATATTGCTTCAAATAAAGTTCAGTTCATTTGAAATACAGTGATTTGTTTTTAATATTGTATATTAATACTACCTTTTGGATATTTTTTTGTATATACATTGTATGTAGTATACATAGAAGCAGTGGTTTTACTTCCCACACGCATGTTTGTAATATGTACTATAACAGTATAGTTATTAATAATATTATTATTATTACTATTATTATTATTATTATTATTTCAGTACAGTTATTTAGGTTGGCAACCCCGAAATGTAGGTAGTTGAACTTTCAATCATGGTGGCCATTGCTCTAAGTACGACAAAACGCTCTACAGCGCAAAAAAAAAAAACATTTTTAATGTTTTATTTAAACATTTATACGTTTGTCGAATAGATCAAGTCGTAATACTATCTTAAGTGGTACGCGTTACAAGTAATAATAGTAATAAATTGATATCATCATTAATAGATGAATAACAACAAGTTCCATAGGTCTGACGCGTCATTGGAGAAGTGTGCATTGAGCATGAGAATATTAAGTTACATAAAACATTAATACGTTCCAATAACGATTAATGCGGAATATTCATTATTTCAGGACATTACATTTAAATCGTGTGCATATGTACCTATTTTGGATAAATTTAACAACAAAAATAACGAATTTCATTTTAAAGATGACAAAATTTTCAAATAGACGACTTGAATCATAAAAATGTATTCGAAATATATATTTTTCAAATCTTATAAATCAATTCCGAAACAGATTACCCTTCCAGAATAGTATGCACAGAGAATTATATTTAATTGTACATTAAACGTGAAGATTTACGTAACATTTTTCGATATTCACGAATTTATGGAATTCATTTAGAGGGTGTATCTTCCTTCATCACAATCAATGACATCTAACTGCTATTAAATAAAACTTTAATAAAGTAGATCCATCCATAGTAATTCTGCCCGAAGGCAGGTCCTTCACTGCAATCATAACATTTTCATGCTATGCTTGCAGCTTTACTAGGGAATTGTGTAGGTGTGATAGCTTCCCGTTGCTTTCCACACCGGTGAAGGATGATGATGATAATGATAAGGATGATGGCCATATGATTTCGGGGACCGTTTGGGCCTTAAAGTTTTCCTGACATTTGTCTTACAGGTGAGGAAAAACCCCGATAAAAACCTCACCCAGAAAAACTACCCCGACCGGGGATCGAACCCGGGCCCGCTGCGTAACCAGGCAGCACGCTACCTCAAGACCACAGCGAATAAAGTAGATAATAATATTAAAATAGCATTATAAATATGCTTGAATGGTAACTATTGGAGATCATGGATTCAAAACCTGGCTCAAGTGCAATTTGTTCCTCTATTTGCGGTAACTATAACTACAGACGTCTACATGAGAATGTAGATAATTTATTGGTTGTGAAAATCTCTCAAGGTACAAACATTACTCAGCAAGACAACAAAGCACGTCATTCGGATTTCTAGGTGTTGTCATTGTCTTATTCTAATAAGAGAACCAGGGAAATTTCAAAGCAAGAACGGTTCAGAGTTAACTGAAAAAACATGATTAATGAAATCAACAGTTATATAATTCTTAACACTAGAGAAAAAGTTTCAAAACTCTACTTCAAGATTGAATAATTGTTTATTGAGTTCTGAAAATATAGGGTTCAAGAACATATGCTTCATTATAAACCGCAAGGCCGAATAAATAAAGGAAGACCAAAACGACATTGGAAGGACGACTTGTAGCATATTGTGCATCGGGGAGCGGAACGAGCCAAAAGACCCATAACTTGAATATGATGATGAGAATAGTACCAAATTTGAAAACATGAGTTTTATTGTGCTGTTAAAATAAATATTGTCGGTCGGAACTCCGTAGAGAGGGTTCAGGTATTGGGTGTGTTCTGTTTATTACATTCTCATTCTTGACTTCAATTAAAATTTCAATATCTTCACCGATGTTAATTGTTTGGTTGTTATTCTCTTTGAATAGAATCGATAAAATGAATAACGTTTTATTGATTATACACAAAGACAATAATAACTATAGAATTAACGTCCCTGATGAGATTGACATTTTAAAAGAAATAAATAATGAAAATATGAAAAATTAAAAGACATATATTGATCTCAACCCTCTCTATAAAGTTTTGACTGACAACATTTAGAACCGTTTTAAGAGCTGATGATGAAGCATGTTCCGAAAGGTCGTTAAGTTATGTTTTAAATCTTATTTAGTTGTGGACGACTGAGATCTCAGGCAGGTACTTTATTGTTTCGTAAAGAATTTTAAAGCCATTGACTTATACATAGGATGTCTAATTTGACAACGTGTTTTACGTAATTCCTATCATTGTAAATATAAATTCATTATTACATTATTAAAGAATTACACATAAAATTCTATCCAAATCATAAGGTACTGGATTTTTATATAGTAGATGTTAAGATTGTAATAAAATACAATGGGAAGTAGAATTTCGCTGTCTTGTCTTGGTTCAACATACAAACAGTTCAATTACACAGCTCTACAAAAAAAGAAATTGCCCTGGATATCTATGCGAATTTCTATGTTTTCAAGTGCAGGGTTTACGAATATATTCATGTAAGTGCTGAATGTGCTCTAAAAAATTATAGAAGAAAATCTTATAAAAAAATCGTTTCACTGAAGTATAACATGGGTTTTCGACATTTTTCTCTCTATTTAAGTCGGTGTATACTAATTTTTCAAAACACATTTGACATTATAAATATATCTGTTATTGTTTTTTTTTCATATTTTCCGATTTTTATAGTGTAAAATGAAAATAAAGATTTCAAAATAAACCAGAGCAAATCTTCCAAAATCATTGAAGGTTTCATGAACTGTGAGCATAAATATATCCGAAATCAATCTTATATCAAGGGCAACAAAACTACTGTTGACCAGTGTAATGCATTCTGGGTTGCTATCTTAATTTTACAAGCTGTCTCGTTAAGAGTGCCTTCAATTTGTTCTTTAAATTTACTACTATCAACATTATATTTAATCTAAAGGATTTATTTAATCATAGAACATTCAGACCAAAGAAAGATGGTTTAATTTTCCTGGAATTTTGGTAAACAGAAAGAAAATCATCATCTTCATTCATGGATTAGGTCTGTTGACCCGTTCCGACTTCAGCCCATCTCTTTCTAGGTCTGCCCACATCTCGGGTGCCTTTAGGTTTGTATTTTGTTATTTGTTTTGGATATCTATCTTCATTCATTCTGTCTATGTGTTGCTTCCATTTTTGTCTATATGTATCCATTTTATCAGTTATTGCAAATATTTCAAGTTCCTGTCTTATTTCTGTGTTCTTGATTCTGTCTTCCTTAGTGCACCCTTTAACAGATCTCAAAAATTTCATTTCTGCTGCCGTTATCCTACTTAGGTCTTGTTTTTTATGTATCCAGGCTTCTGAACCATAGAGCAGTACCGGTACTGCCAACATTTTATAAAATTTCAGTTGGGTCTCTCTTGTTGTTTTGTTATTTAGTGTTCGTTTTATCGTACCACATATTCCCTGGAATTTTGCTATTTTTATTATTTATATCATTATCATAATTAAATGAAATGTCACATCCTAGATAATTGAGATGGTTCACCTGTTCTATGATTTTGTTTCCTATTACTATTTTCGATCTGATTTGATTTTTCCCTTGGAATGCCATTACCTTAGTTTTTTCTATGGATATTTTGAGATTATATTGTTCACATATATTATGTAGCTTAAAAATATTCCTCTGAAGTTCGTCTTCTGTATTTGCTATTATTACCTGGTCATCAGCGTATAATAATGTTTTCAAGTAGTGTGTTTTATCTAATTTTATTCCTTTATTGTTTCTTCGTTCCATTTTTTTATTATATCATTGATGTATAGGTTAAATAAAACTGGAGAGATACTGCATCCTTGTTTAACTCCTTGATTAGTATGAATTTTATTTTTACTTACTTCATTTCTAGTTTTATAACAAAATTTGTGTTCCAGTACAAACTCTTTATAGCTGCTATTAAGTGTTTCGGAATTCCTTTTTCTTTTAAAATTGTCCAGAGTTTTCCTCTGTCTACTTTATCAAATGCCTTGACAAAATCAATAAAAGCTATGTGTGTTTCCATGTTATATTCTCTTCTTTTGTTTATAAATTCTTTTATCGTAAATATATTATCCATACATGAACGCCCTGGCCTGAATCCACTTTGTTCTTCTGAAAGAAAATAATACCCTTAAAATTCCATAGACCTTAGTCGGGTTTGAAACCGGAACCATAGTAACCATTAAAAGACCGAGACTGATATAAGCCTTACGTACATTTTATTGAAATGCGTTTATTTTTCATTTTTGAAAAAAAAATGTTAAAATGTATTATTGGATCGCATCACATGCAATGTAGCAACGACTGAATGTTTTAAAATTTATGACAGCTAACTGAAATACTCATGGTCAGTTTCTGTTGTGCGGATAGGGATATATGGAGAACTATTGTCCATTCGGTCATCAGGTTTCGTGGTCGATAGTAACGGATAAGATATGACCCCTAATTTAGCATAACGATTAATAAATATGATTTATTAACAAAAGAAAAAATGAACTGAATATAGAATATGAAGAAATTAGATAATATCTTATTTCGGGAAATTTGCAAGCGTCAGATCCCACGGTTAGCAGAAATAAACCTTAACGTGAAGGGGTCATAAATACGTAGCCTGCAATTAGACCAGAAATCCTTAAGCTGGATTTGTTTGCTAATCTCACGTTTGGAAAACTTCAAGCTACATTACTTACAACTTGAAACTCCAAACGCGGTAAACAGCGCCTACTACCCGTGAGAAGAAAATTACAAATGTAGGTAGATTTTAATACATTTATGCCCCTAGGAGACATGTAATTTAAAATAGTCAATCAAAATCAGAGTCCGGATGTACAACCATATATGGAAATAAAGGGTCCTGACTTCTATACAAAACTCATGAGGCCAAACTAACGACACTCACACTTAATAGTTCGTGGAGAGAAGGTCTAAATTGTATTGTTTGAATAATGTCTGGAAATAACAGTCACGGGACTTAGTAAGAATCTCCCCGATTTCTAAATCATCAGATAGCTCGAGTTCTCGTAAGTTTGGAATATGGAATGTCCGTAATAGACAATTTCTATTAATCAAGTGTAAAATGCATTTAAGTTTATCAACGAAGATAAATAAAACAATTTAATTATGAACTATTCCCTGCTTTCAACACAACTCTCCTTCCGGTCCCATTACGCTCTTCTTGGACCTACCGTAAAGCTGGAGTTCCACAGGGTTCGGTGCTCGGCCCATTGCTTTTTTCAATCTATATAAATGAATTCTGACTCCCTAAAACATTGCAAACATTATTTATTTGCGGACGACATGCAGATCTACTATCACTCAGACAAATATTCTTTAAATGACGCGGTAATCAAAATTAATGAGGACCTTGACTCGCTAACGGCATGGACAGAGAAATATGGACTTCAATTAAATCCTAGAAAGTCACAAGCAATCATTATCGGTCATCAGAGACTATTAACCTCAATTGTCACAAATACAGTATTACATGTGTCACTTAATGGGGTTCAAATCCCTTATAGTGAGACTGTAAAAAATCTAGGAGTATTTATGGATAAACATTTAATTTGGAATAAACAAATAAATAACATTTGCAAAACTATCTTCTCAATAATATACTCATTAAACCGTATAAGAAATTGTTTACCGTTTTCTCTAAGGAAAATGTTAGTAGAAACACTTGCAATGCCCCATTTTGATTATTGTGACACTCTTTTTACTGACCTAAATACTGTTCTTACCCAAATACTTCAACGTGTTCATAATTCTTGCATACATTTTTTGTGGTATACGGAGATTTGATCACGTTACACCATTACTGGAACAATTGTCATGGCTTCGTCCACAAGACCGTAGAACCATCCATTCCCTATGCCTTCTCTATAAAATATTACACACATCATTACCTTATTATGTATCACATCGCTTCACTAAACTCTCTGATACACATAAATTAAATACTCGATCCCTTGAGCACAGTGTCCTTTATATCCCTACTCATCACACTACCTATTATTCGAAATCTTCTACAATTTCTCTTGCTAGAAAATGGAATTCCCTTCTACCCTATGTCAGAGACTGCCAAACTTTACAATCTTTCAGAAACAAATTGAAAATAAAATTATTAACATTAACAACTCACTAATATTATTTTTTTTAAATTAATAATTTGTTTTTATATTATTTAATAAAAATAGTTTTAAGATTTGTTAATATATTTACCTAATGCCTTGTATAAAAAGCGATAGATTAACTCATCATAGTTTATTACTCTCTTCGTATTTTTTTCTTTCTTTTCTGTTTATGTATAGTAGATTCGAGCTGTTATTCCTTTCTGTATACATTCTAGCACTAATTCAATTTTAATTGTTAATTGCTCATTTCATTGTATTATCAGACATTCTCCATTATTATGCAATTTGACATATAATTAATTGTTTAGTCATGCCTATTAATTTGTAATTTTTTGTATTTATAATGTAACATATGTTTGTCCCTGGTGAGTGTAAGAGAAGGCCACATGGCCTTCAACCAACACTCACATGCTACATAAATCTATTCTATTCGTTTCTATCTAGATGAGAATCTTATAGCGCCTCATCCTAATACCAAATGACTACCGAAGCTAAGGGCAACCGACAACTCTGGTATCACAATAATAATAGTGCCCGACCAGTGACAGTTTAGGAAAGTCATCAGACTCCTACTGTCATTAAAAATACTTCCCCAAGTGTCAGTGTATTAGTGAATTAGGTAATTACTAGTACTTTTAAGCACACAAGTTGGACAAGTTTGGACACATTAATTACACGTAATGCAATTTTTGCAGTGTATAAATCGATATATTGCTAATTCACTAATATACCACAATGAAAATACGGGTATTTCTGGTACAATACATTCTGCCATAATTAAATAAATAATTTGGGTCAACAGCAGTTTACCTCACCCTTGATTTTCCAGTTTATTGTTGTAAACTGCCTTGTCACGCAGCGGGCCCGGGTTCGATCCCCGGTCGGGGCAGTTTTTCTGGGTGAGGTTTTATCGGGGTTTTTCCTTACCTATAAGACAAATGTCAGGAAAAAATTAAGGCCCAAACGGTCCCCGAAATCATATGGCTACCATCATCATCATCACCCTTATCATTATCACCATCATCATCCTTCACCGGTGTGGAAAGCAACGGGAAGCTACCACACCTACAATTCCCTAGTAAAGCTGCAAGCATAGCATGAAAATGCTATGATTGCAGTGAAGGACCTGCCTTCGGGCAGAATTACTATGGATGGATGGATATATATATATATATATATATATATATATTAATTTTAGAATGCCAAAAGTCGTCAGTTATTTTGTATTTTTTAACTTTACTTTTAACGTGGTAAACACAATATTTCATTAGAACACAGCCCATCAATTTACCTCCATTTTTTATCTTCAATTTTTTTATTTACATTTCCACACAAACAACCCACAAATTCTCCAGTCAATAAAAAAACGCTGGATTTATTGATACTTTTTAGACAGTAAAAATGTTTCGTTAATTCATTAACCATATTTCCAAAGTTCGAACAGACGATAAATTAAAACGAACATGAGTGAAGTTTTCATCCTGTATTTCGGTACACTGCATGTTTATGTGACACTAATATTCTATATGAATAATTGCATGTGTACTTCTGAAACTGCATTTTATGGTCTGTTTCACTGATTACGTTTTCATTATAGACAAGTTCATCTTGATGACTATAATAATTGGCGGGATGTAGATTGAAATTCTTCTATTTACTATATGCAACAACGTATGAATTTTATGTGAACTAATTACATAGGAGACGCAGTCACTGATGCTGTTTTTCAAACTTCCTCATCAAGTGAGTAAATCTCAAACTAATGAATGAGATATTAGAGGCGAGCAAAATTGGAACAAGAACGAAAAGTAATCAAGTATAGGGTTTATCATATCACTGAAACTTGCGAGTTACGATCCTATCAGCTGAAAAACTAAGACTCAAGTTAAACGAGGGCGTCACGAGTAACCGAATCTTTCACATGCAATACTAAACACATTTTACTAGTTCACTAATAATTTTATACATTGTTATTTATAATTAACTAGCTAATACCCGGCGTGCGCTGCTGCGACTAAATAAATGAAAATTAATGCGCGTTTATGTTTAGTTGAATAAGTAAAAAAAAATTATAAATTTATATATTTAGATACTCCATACTGATTACCCGGCGTTGCCTGGAAATCTACTTATCCCGATCTGCTTGACATAATTGAGCTAAAATACGAAAATTTACGTGTTTTATGTTTAGTTAAAAAAATACAAGAAAAAATGTATATCGTAATTATTTTTAGATACCCCGTGCTGTTTACCCGGCGTTGTCCTGGAATCTACTCATCCCGATCTTCTTGGCACAAATGAGCTGAAAGACAAAAATTAATGTACTTCTTATGATTAGCTGAATAAGTAACATGAAAAGTAATTATACATGTACATCGTAATTATTTTAAGAATCCCCGTGCTGATTGCCCGGTATTGCCCGGGAATCTACTTATCTCGATCTGCTTGGCATAAATGAACTAAAAGACAGAATTCGTTATTGTGAGTTATCCGTAATAAATACACGCAATGTGCTGCTATGCTTGCACACGATTATTCTTGGCATCAATGAAACACAAATATGGTTATTGTGAGTTATCCGTAAGAGATAAATACATGCAGTCGCGGACTTTTTTGTAGATCGTTTTTAGATATTGAATTATGTGTACACTAATTTTGTGCATTTGTTATAGTTTAGGCAGTTTAAGTCATTTAAGCGCCAAAAAAGCTACTTTTTTCACGTTTTCCACTACAAAGGGCGATTTTTGGGGTGTAGGAGTTGAGTATTACAACTCTCCCTCCTATAGCCTATGTTCATCCGGGGAAACTCTTGAACATTTTGCAAAAAGCCCCATTACAATCCGATCAACGGTATGGCCGCGCATAAAGTACGAACAAACAAACAAGCAAACATTAATTTTTATATATCCGATTAATTAATAATTTTTGACTTAGACATTTTATTTCAGTAATTATTAAATTTAATCTCATTAATATTTAAAGGATTTGAATTTTATTTATTCTTAAGTAATCTGGAAATCCCTATCATATGGAATCAGGGTGTGACTAACTAACTCACTGGCACTATCGAATCCGTAGGTTTATGCCGCGCGGATATAAACTCTCCATACATCCCTATCCTTAGCTAATGTTTTCCAATCATTCCCTGTATAATCTACTTCCCTCAAATCATAGTTAATACTATTCTCCCACCTTATTCTTGGTCTACCAACTGGGCATTTTCCCTCTGGTTTTAATAAAAGGAGCTTACATGCACGTTTTTCATTCCCCATTCGTGTCACATGTCCTGTCTATTGCAGTCTACGAGACTTAATTGTTATTATATCTGGCTTCCTATAAAGACCACGTAGTTCACTGTAAAATGGCCTTCTGCATTCACCTTTCTCTTCATCTCTCTTTGGTCCAAAAATTTTGCTGAGAACTTTATTCTCAAACACTCGTAATCTCCTTTCCCCCCTTAAAGTAAGAGTCCATGTTTGGCATCTATATAATACAATTGGTAGAATAATTATTTTTATAAATTTTCAGTTTAACGTTTTTTTTAAAGGAGTTGGGACGTCAAGAGTCCCTGTAATACATAATAGCAAGTATTTCCAGAATTGGGTCTACGATTAATATCTTTGTGCATCTAATTCTTATTTATGATTATTGTTCCTAGGTACTTGAATTCAGCAACTTCCGTAAATCAGGATCTACTGGACATTAATATAATTTAAAAGAAATATATGTTTACATTTCCTTTTAATTTTATATATGTATTAATAGGCGATTCATGTGTAATTAAATTATTATTATTACTTCTTATCATTTGTTTTATTATTAGTAGTACTATGTTTAGTGTATTAAACTAAAGACTCAGTGTATGTCCTATATCATGGCGAATTCTACGTAAAATATGATGTAACACATGGACATTAAAGTTTCTTTCCTGCTTCTCAAAGTACTATATTTGGCATCTGCCATGATTGGTGATGCTAACGAAAATGAAAAACTCAAACGTAACAAATAATGGTTATTTTTTTTGTAATTATTTTTTCTTACACCACGAAGAAGCGTCAGCTTAGTTACCTTTGGATGTTACGCCAGTTACGTTTATTTCTAATTTAATGTTAAAACTGTAAATTAATTTAATAGAACACTTGGATAACTTAAAATAACATCCATCCATAGTAATTCTGCCCGAGGGCAGGTCTTTCATTGCAATCATAGCATTTTCATGCCATGCTTTGCAGCTTTACTAGGGAAATTATAGGTGTGGTAGCTTCCCGTTGATTCCACACCGATGGAGGATGATGATAATGATGATGATGGCCAGATGATTTTCGGGGACCGTTGGGCCCTAATCTTCCTGACATTTCTTTTATACGTGAGGAAAAAACCCGAAAAAACCTCACCCAGAAGACTGTCCCGACCGGGAATCAAACCCGGGCCCGCTTCGTGACAAGGTAGCACGCTGCCTCGAGACCACAGCGGTGGACATAAAGTAACATTTATGGACATAATTTTTGTGTTGCAAAATTATACAACCACTTGATCCAACAGCCAATGAAGGAGCCATGTTTGAAGCAACTTTCAAAACACGGTCACACATGTTATTTACAAGTTTCTGCACCGTGGATACCTCCATATGACTGCTACCTGCAACGCATTGACATTAGTGTACTGGTTTCCATCAACATATGCAGTACGACACAAAATATCCTCGACGTTCTCCATAACTTTAAAACAGGAGAATTTTCAGACCACTCCATCGCATGTATCTCATTCTGCAGCAACCAATCGCAATAAGGAGTTTCCAACATTAAGAAAATCAGTAATCTCTTGGAATACCTAAAATGGATCCCCAATCGTCTCCCAAAAGGTAAAAGGTGAATATCTAGTAGATCTCGGTAGTGAGCTTCATTTATTCAGCCCATAGGGACGGCTATATTTATTTGGCCGCCATAACGAAACCTAGCCCATAGAATTGGTGACTTACCTCCCGGGTTGTAGTTTTGAAAATATCCGATTTTTTCTGCAAATCATGCCAATAATAGACTGTCCCATCCAGTTCATTCATTTTTTTTTATCACTGAACAATATTTGTTTCCATTCGAACTTCCAGGTCATGTTCTGATTTCTCCAGGCTACTCATCGCGTCTTGTGCATTTTAGTCAGTCGAAGCTGCCTTTTCTTTCTGTATATCAAATTTTTGTTTCAAGACACCATTCATGACAACGTAGACTTTTGTACATAAATGTTGATACCTTGAGCGAATCTTTCTAAGGAAGTATCCATCCATAGTAATTCTGCCCGAAGGCAGGTCCTTCACTGCAATCATAGCATTTTCATGTTATGCTTGCAGCTTTACTAGGGAATTGTGTAGGTGTGGTAGCTTCCCGTTGCTTTCCACACCGGTGAAGGATGATGGTGATGATGATAATGATAAGGATGATGATGATGATGAAGATGATGGCCATATGATTTCGGGGACAGTTTGGGCCTTAACGTTTTTCTGACATTTGTCTTACAAGTGAGGAAAAACCCCGATAAAAACCTCACCTAGAAAAACTGCCCCGACCGGGGATCGAACCCGGGCCCGCTGCATGACAAGGCAGCACGCTACCTAAGGAAGTATGCACTTATTCATCTCATAACTAAACCTCGGGAGACATTTTTATAACATATGCTAGTCCAAGCTTCAAAAAATTATTCATCACCCAGGGGATATGTGATTCCTCCGTTCTATTTCTCTAGATAATAATTCTTCGTCCTCACAAGTATTTGTTCTCCTTAATTCAAATACATCAGTTTTTCTCCATTACGCAAGGTATCCGAGAGACAGGCATTTATAATTTGAAACACTTTGATATTTTATACATTCGTAACTACACAATATTCGAACATTCGGACTCACCTAGAAAGTAAGAGATTACTATTTTCTGCTATATTTCGCTTGTGGAACATCCCTCTTGATGGCCGAACAATAATCGGCCAGCATATTAGGATTCAATTTGCTTGATATATCTTTTCCATAGCTGAAATCTCCTGAGTTAGCTCATTTGGTTTTATTTTACATGGACAAATGGACGAAAAAACGTTTATTTTAAAGATAATTATTTAAATCCATTAATTGAAATTGAAATAAAAAAACCTGTGGGTGATGGAGAAATTCCGAATACATATTTGAAAACTGGATAAAAAACTGGTACTCACGAGACAAAAATAATGTTGATCAGTATTTTTGTCTCACAGAAATTAATTTTTAATTCATTTTAGTTTCAACTGAAAAATTAAATTACATTACATAGTGTTTTAATTACTTTGTTTCTGGTTCTTGTCATTATATCTGAAAGTCAAGCTTGTAATGAGATAATTATGAGATTCGTCTAGCGAAGATCAGGAGAGTAATTAGTATTAATAATTAAATTTTAATTAAGTGGATCACATTACTGGTTTAAGATATTAGACATGGACTTTGTCTTTTTAATTGCATTCCATGGCGTTGATTATTGCTGAGAGCAGGACTCAATAAGGAGAGCAGGACGTGCTTCTGCATACGAATCATATGGACAGCATCATCTGCTGGACTAGACAACTTGAGATGCAAAACCAACTCCAACTCATTTCTCTTCTCTTGTATTCTGTGAATAAAAATAGTCTTTTGAAATCTAATTTAATAATATCCTCAGATATACGTTTCCATCCTTTCAAAGGCATTCCTAACAATGAATTACATTTTAATTATTTCAATATAGGCACGGAAAATTATTTCACTTCATACTGTGTATCAATTTAGTGCTTTGTGGTCTTATAGGATGTGCAACAAATTAAACAATACAGTACAATGCACTGTAATATTCACAAAACAAATCAGATGTCACCATATATGAATTAACACTGCACACATAGCCTGTAATTACATACGTAAACAGACTAGGATACGGAATATAAATGTTTTAAAAATACAACACTATAGAATAATCAGGTAACTACTTTACGTGGCAACAAATAGCGACTTATTTATTATTTTACAGGTTGTTACAACTGGGATCGTTTCTCCATTTCCAAGTTGCATTCCATTCTGTCTAAGCAGTCATTTTCTTCGAATCCCCTATGTTTTATGGATTCTCGTGTATCATTCTTCTAACTGTGTTTAGAAAGTCACCATC
Organism: Diploptera punctata; assembly: GCA_030220185.1. Lineage (NCBI taxonomy): Eukaryota > Metazoa > Arthropoda > Insecta > Blattodea > Blaberidae > Diploptera > Diploptera punctata. The sequence goes on from JASPKZ010004588.1 coordinate 317,759, forward strand.
TCATCCTCTCCGATAGTATCCATTCTAATATCTTCTTTGGAAATTTTTGTTTTGTCCATCCCAATTATGTGGTCATACTACTTTGCCGTCTCTTCTGCAGTTCATCGATGATATCTCTGTCTCCTCCAATATCTTTTCTCATTTGTTATGTAATTTTTTTCTATTACATTTTCTTAAAAATCCATTTTGTCTGACAGATGTGGATTCCTTAATATTTGTTTTACAAGAATGAGTCTAGATAATAAAATTAACGGGTTCCGTAGAACAATTCAAATGAATAAAGTAGCTGTATTGCACCACATATTTCTTTTATTGTCAGCGAATGGCATTCTTCTTCTGAGAACCAGAAAATGAAGGTTTAATTCAATCGCTGTAGGGTACTTTTAAGCGCGAGGTTGCAGTATGGTTCAGATATTCTAAAATATTTCGTCTGTAGTTACACTTTTATTTTTTCTTGTATAGAAACGAACAATGATTGTATTGATTTGTTATTAATCAATATTTATGGGACTCAATGGACTTGACCACAAAAATATAATATTTATTATTTGAAAATCGGATATTTATCCTTCCAAATGCTCAGCAAAAATTAATTAAAATTTCAGAATCGGGTAGCTGAAACAAAGTAGGAGAAGGAATAGTGAGATATTCAATGTTGAAGTTCAATTTACTCTCGATAGTGTGTTTAAGTATCGTGGGAATATGGTGAATGGAAGCGAGCAGAAAAATAAAGGGGTAGTGAGATGTACAAAGCGTTGTAAAAGAAGCAGAAACAATGTATGTATCGCCTAATTTCAAATAGGAGCTAAGACAACATTTCAATTTATTGTATTATATGATCTGATTTGTATATAAAACGTGCACAAATATTATGAACTCGTGTTGCAACCTTTGTCCAAATGTGATGCTCATGACGGTTAAAGTAAGTCACAATAAACGAAATGAGACGAAATCATATGTGAGACAAGCACATTTTTCGATGAATAAGGAAGGGTATTTTTAAAACGCTCTAGGGAATGAAAGATCGAATAAATATTTTTTTATACGTCTCTCTTAAATGAAACTGCCAAGTAAGAATTTAGTCGAAATATGCATCGAGAGTTTTCTCGGAAGATTTAAATGGAAAATCAGTTTTATTTAAATTTAGAGAAACTGCAGATGAATAATTAATTTTGTTTAATAGACTTTTATGACCGATAACAATAGCTTTTGACTTCTCACGATTTATAATAGGGTCTGTTTCTTTCGTCCACATTGATATAGAGTCAAGGTCTTCATTAAGTTCTTTAATTGCATCGTTAATCAGTTATCATGTATATTGTGTATAGTTGTAAGTCATCAACATAGACATATTTGCAATGTTTAATGGAGTCAATTGTTTTATTTATGTATATAGAATACAAAATTGGACCTAATACTGATCCTTGTGATATTCCGCACTCTACTGACCTCCATTAAGGAAAACGTTCACCTACAACTCATTGTTGGCGGTCAGTGAGGTAGGAGTAGAACCACTCAATCGAATTTTAAGACAATTTTCTAACCTTATATTTTGACATATAAAGTTTGTATTAACCGTGTTCAAAGTTCTGGAGAAGTCGACTAGAATTAGAATAGTAAATGTACGAGATGGACAAGAATTAAAACAATTTGCAATTTTTAATGATTTTAAAATAACAAATACATTTTATAAGAAAAAAGATATTCACAAATACACATGGTCAGCACGAGGTTTTCGTTCACTGATAGATTATGTGTTAATCAATAAGAAAGCATCATCATTATTAACAGATACGAGAGTATTTAGAGGAAGTGACATCTATTCAGATCACTATTTAGTAATCTCAAAAATAAATATATTAGCGAGATGGAAGAAAACTAAAAACAAATATAGAAATAAAGAGACCACATTCAAAGTACATTTATTACAAGATAAAAGTATACAAAATCTGTATCAGAATAGGCTAAATGAACAATTAATATTAAAACCTACTTCCGAAGAAATAAACCGAGAATGGGATAATATAAAAGAAAGCATTGATAAAGCAGCATATGAGGCATTAGGAACAAAATATAAAATATATAACAAGAAGGGTTTAAGAATATGAGAGGATAATTGAAGAATTAATGAAGAATTAGAGAGGATAATAAAAGGTAAAAAAGAGGCTTATCACAAATATTTACAGAATAGAACACCAGAATTAAGAGCTGATTACAAACATAAAAGTGCAATAGCCAAAAGAGAAATTAAAAACGCACACAAAGTCAGTTGGGATAGATATATAAGCAGACTAGAATACGATATACATGGGCAGCAAAAAATAGCCTATAAAGTAATGAAACATCTAAATAAACAAGAAAAAGATACAATACAGATCAATGCAATTGAGGAGAAACAATGGGAAGAATATTATAAAAAACTGTGGTATAATGAAAATAAAATAACTAAAGATAACATATATGAGTGTGAGATAGGAATAGATATGATAACAATGGAAGAATTAGAAGAAGTACTGAAAACAACAAAGAACAGAAAGGCAGCTGGAATAGACGGAATTAATATGGAATTAATAAATATGGAGGATTTTTTTAAAACTGAGATTATTACATTTTTTAAATTTATGTTGGAAACAAGCAACAATACCAGAAACCTGGACTACAGCAATAGTACAATCTATTTTAAGAAAGGAGAACGTAAAGACTGCAACAACTACAGAGGAATAAGCATTTTAACTGCAGGCTATAAAATATACTCAAGAATCTTAACATTTAGGTTAAAACAAATAACAGAGGTAATGTTAACAGAAGAACAAAGTGGATTCAGACCAGGGCGTTCATGTATGGATAATATATTTACGATAAAAGAATTTATAAACAAAAGAAGAGAATATAACATGGAACACACATAGCTTTTATCGATTTTGTCAAGGCATTTGATAAAGTAGACAGAGGAAAACTCTGGACAATTTTAAAAGAAAAAGGAATTCCGAAACACTTAATAGCAGCTATAAAGAGTTTGTACTGGAACACAAATTTTGTTATAAAAACTAGAAATGAAGTAAGTAAAAATAAAATTCATACTAATCAAGGAGTTAAACAAGGATGCAGTATCTCTCCAGTTTTATTTAACCTATACATCAATGATATAATAAAAAAATGGAACGAAGAAACAAATAAAGGAATAAAATTAGATAAAACACACTACTTGAAAACATTATTATACGCTGATGACCAGGTAATAATAGCAAATACAGAAGACGAACTTCAGAGGAATATTTTTAAACTACATAATATATGTGAACAATATAATCTCAAAATATCCATAGAAAAAACTAAGGTAATGGCATTCCAAGGAAATAATCAAATCAGATCGAAAATAGTAATAGGAAACAAAATCATAGAACAGGTGAACCATCTCAATTATCTAGGATGTGACATTTCATTTAATTATGATAATGATATAAATAATAAAATAGCAAAATTCCAGGAATATGTGGTACGATAAAACGAACACTAAATAACAAAACAAGAAGAGAGACCCAACTGAAATTTTATAAAATGTTGGCAGTACCGGTACTGCTCTATGGTTCAGAAGCCTGGATACATAAAAAACAAGACCTAAGTAGGATAACGGCGGCAGAAATGAAATTTTTGAGATCTGTTAAAGGGTGCACTAAGGAAGACAGAATCAAGAACACAGAAATAAGACAGGAACTTGAAATATTTGCAATAACTGATAAAATGGATACATATAGACAAAAATGGAAGCAACACATAGACAGAATGAATGAAGATAGATATCCAAAACAAATAACAAAATACAAACCTAAAGACACCCGAGATATGGGCAGACCTAGAAAGAGATGGGCTGAAGTCGGAACGGGTCAACAGACCTAATCCATGAATGAAGATGATGATGATGAAATGTACGAGGGTGGATCAAATATAAACCGCAATTTGCATCTGGAGGATCTGGTAGCGACCTGTAAAGATTGCGATTTGGAGGGGAAGTTGGTGGCGGTGTCTGGAGTAGGGATATTGATGTGTCGCACTCCGAAGAGCGACCGCTTGCTTCAGTACACCATGAGCGAGCAAGAGGTACACATTATTATTAAGTTTTTGGCGAAAGAAGGCACTAAACCTTCTGAAATTTTGAGAAGGCTCCATACGCAGTTCGGGGAAGCAACCCTTTCGAAGACGCAGGTGTATGATTGGCGGAAAAAAAATTTAGCGTGCCAGGATTCAGTGGAAAATGAGCCCCACCAAAGACGGCAACGAACAAGCATCACTGCAGACAACATTCGTGCTGTATGGGAACTTATTGAGGAAGATCGGCGCGTAACAATTTCTGAAATTGTTTCACACGTTGGAATAAGCTTCGGAAGTGTTCAAGCTATCATCGGTGATGAACTGAAATTCCGAAAATTGTCTGCCAGGTGGGTCCCTCGGCTCCTCAGCCAAACATTTGATGAAAAACCGACGAAAATGCATTGGACACATCTGGAACATCCTGCTTACAGTCCAGATTTGTCACCCTGGGTGACTACCATTTGTTTGGGCCACTGAAAGAAGACCTGGGAGGAAGGCGGTTTGGTGAAAATGCAGCGGTAGAGGAGTTCGTGCGCAACTGACTGACTACACGTCATCCCTCATTCTTCAAGGACGGCATCAAAAAGTTGCCAACTCGATGGAAAAAGTGTGTTGGAAATGCAGGAGACTATGTAGAAAAATTAGGTGGTGGTTTTGTATTTTTTTTGTTAATTCAATAAAATTGTAAACAATAATTCCTGTTTTTATTTGATTCACTCCCGTACTCTGATTCATAGCCTCAAAAATGTCTTCAGTAATTTTAAGTAATACGTTGCCGTGCTGTAACCAGCCCGGAATTCTGTTTATTAAGTTTCAAGAACCGGCCCGGAATTATGTTTGTTAAGTGTCAAGAAGTTCGTGGTCATTTACACAAACGATAAATTGCTTATTTGTAATCCTTTCCAGTGTTTTTGATGCTGATAGGTTGAAGGGAAGATGTACTTTGTTTGGATATAGAATGTACACGTGCTTTCTTCCACATGGCAGGGTATATTGCAGTCATAAACAGGGGCATTAAATATATGCGCAAAAGTTAAAAAAGGTAATTTCCAAGATTTTGTTAATAAGAGTAACGCTGATACTAAAGGCGATCAAACTCATAATTTACTCCCGCTTGTTCTCGTAAGCGAGATCGGCCGAAAGGGAGTGCGGTCACGAGATTCTCGTGTACCGGTAACGAGAGCTCGAAAATGAGAAGTCTCGGGATTCTCGTAGTGAGTACAGTTGATGACGTCATACACTGTTTATGCCACATAAGAAAGGTTTTCTGCATGTACAAAGCTATACATTTTTCAAAAGCCAAAGCAATTGTTTATTTTACGAATTAAAATGTATTATTATTATTATTATTATTATTATTATTATTATTATTATTATTATTATTATTATTATTACTGAAATATAAATCTATAAAACAATTAAGGGTCATTCCATTTGAAATCGGCATAAAAAGATAGATAAAAACAGAAGTCGCACATTCAAAAGTTTGTAATGTTTTAATAGTGAGACGTTATGATGGACTGAATATCTGATCGGAATTTTAGGTCTCATTTTGATATGCTGTAATTAAAGAATAGTAGAACTGTCAATTTTTCCTATTTTTAAAAATAATCTTTTATTTGAAATAAATTTCTCAAAGTATAACTATATCCTCAACTTGAAAGGTAATCACATTATATATAATTTGATTCGCTATCGCTTGAAAATGAGTGTTCTGATATTTGCATTTTTTCTAAATGGCGTAATATCAATTAACGTACAATTGCATCACTTAAACCATTTTATGCAAATAAATAAGTTCTGACCAACTACAGTCTGATATTTTTATTTACTGGTAGATGAAAGAAAATCTCATATTTTATAATTTTCTTAACAATTTTCCATGAAAATAAATTGATGTAAATTCTAAACACATGTTTAATGCTGTCAGAGTACATTTTATTTACAGTAGTAAGTATACATTTAATTCCTTTTTTCATATGTAATATACAAGCATAGGCCTGTATTCAAAGCGTAAGGCTTGTAGAATATAGGTTACAATAGAGAATTTATTTCATGCACCCTCTGTATCTTTCACAGTCATTGTATACGTTATTATGCTAATGAAGACTATTCACGGGAAATCCGATCCAACGGGACTCACGATCGTTTCACTTGCATTCTACTCCCGCGCATTCGTTTCAAATTCTCTTTCATCTCTCCTGAATACGCCAAGTCCTCCGTACAAGCAACGAGAATGGGAAGTTCGGGGAAAAAGATTCGAGCGGGAGTGAATGTGTACTTTACAGGCTCTAGCTGATACTGCCTACACTTATGGTTTTAGATTTAATTTCCCGCAGTTATTTCTTAACGTCGTCAATATTTACGTAAGAAAAGAAAAACTTGTCTCTTGTGGGACCAAGTTCAGTCAGCCTATTATCAAAGATTTATATTATAATAGTGTTATGCCTACCTCTCTTACTGCTCGTGTAGAATTCGTTCAGATGTTCAACATAGTTCAACATAGTCATTAGCCCTGTTGCCATCTGTCTGTTGTAATCCTTCCCTAAGGTCCACTTTGTTAAGATTTTTCCACATTTCTGAGAATAAATGTCAGGGTGAATTAGTCTAAATGTATGTTCTAGCTTAGCATTTCTTATTAATTGATTTGTTAAAGATAGTGTCCAGTGCAGCAGCCGAGTGGTTTAAGGCATCATGCCTTGGTGCAGAGATACGGGACTTGCGTTAGTTTGAGTGCTCATGGAGGAAGAAATTTTCTCAATAAATGTAAGCCAGTATGGGACCGGTGCCCATTCACCATCTTGAAGGATTTGGGTAGCTACAATGACTACCAGATCCAGGTTGAGTGAAGCAGGTAAAACGGTTAAGGGTTTCTACAAGCTGATCACATGTCACCCCACACTGGCTACTAGTAATGGTAATATAATAGTTTACAATAGTAGTAGTAGTAGTAGTAGTAGTAGTAGCAGCAGTATTGATACTGGTAGAAATACCGATACTATCGACTAACTAACTCACTGGCACTATCGAAACCCTAGGTTCATTGCCGCACGGACATAAGCTCTCCATACATCCGTATTCTGAGCCAACGATTTCCAATCATCCCCTGTATTATATGCTTCCCTCAAATCATAGGTAATGTTATTCTCCCACCTCATTCTTGGTCTATCTTGACCGATACTATTAGTAGCGCTAATAACGTAAACATAAATGTATACATAAGTAGATTAAGTTAGCATAGTCCAACAATGTATCATAAAAAAAAGAACAAAATAAAGCACTGGATAATAGATAGGGATAAAAGCAGACCTGGGAATATTGGCATTAAGCCCGAGGAATCCCAGGGGGATGGTAGTGGGGCTCTTAAAAAAGAAAAACTTATCGTAGTAGTAGTAGTAGTTCAGCAGTAGTAATGCTAATAGTAGTAGTAGCAGTATTAGTAGTATATTTCATTATTTAAACATTTGATGAAAAAATGGATATTGAGTTTAGAAATAAATACTGTGAAGAAAAATGGTCGAAGGTTTGTATCTGTTTGTTTGTAATACGTATTAGTACTTACGAGACAATCATTATTATGCATGAAAATTCAACATATATAACAATATCAAAGTGAATAATGTGTGTGCATAATAATAATAATAATAATAATAATAATAATAATAATAATAATAATAATTCTAAGACCTTAAATGCCTTTTAAGGGGTAATACAGTGGTTTTAAATTATAATATTTCCAAATGTTGGTATGAATGAAACGTGATATCGCGTCATAGTGGTGATAAGATTTCATAAAGTGAGTGGTATGCGGGCTCTACAGTGAATAACATAGCTGGAAGTTGCTTCGCCGCGGGGAGTCGAACATGCGGCTCTGGCAAGTTTCCACGAAGAGCAATAAACCAGCCGCGCGGCGGAAAGACATAGCAACCACATTTCTCAGTCTGATAATAAACATATTACAAGAGATGGATGGAGTACACTTCATAGCACAACACACCTCGTGCAAACTGCAACATGCGATCAGTGTACCAATGTCGGCTCACGTTAATATAACTTTTCACTTCTGAGTAGAATTGTTGCTATTCATTGCATGTCCAAATTAACACATTGGTGACAGACAGCTCTGCGTTCCACCCACCGCTGCTGGACAGGACAATTCTGTCAGTAGGGTGGACTTTTAAATTTTAAACCGCGCTAGCACAGTGTGGCTTTTACATCAATATATTTACAGTCAATAACAATAATGCATAAGTAAATCTTTATTAGTGTTCTCACCAGACTTTCTAGTAGAAATTGAGGGTATGATAGCGTTGGAAACATTTCCCTTTATGTAAAGGCACAGTGCAAAAGAGCATATGTAGCGAGTTTGTTTTCTTGTGTTCACCAAAAATGCGACAAAGTTTGGATGGTATTTTTTTCTTTCCAATCACAGTTGGTGTTAATTTATTTTTCTTAATGTCTTAGCCTGCCTGGTGGGTCGTGAGGTGGTCTCCTAGAAGTGGTTTCTTTTCTCTCTGTCTTTCCTCGTCTTCCCTGTCATCTGTTCCTAATTTCACGACTGCCAAACAAGAGGCTGTTTCAAGCAAAAAACTTCTGTTTGACATTTTGCTGTTAGAATTTTGAAATGTATAGACCCTGAAAGCATTAAAGAGTGCACAATCCATAAGCCACAATACAACTTTCTAGCTCCATTTCACTGTTTTTCTAAGAATGGAGTAATATGATAGGTACTGGTCAGCCCTGTCTACATCCTTCACATACTTGTTATATTGAAGTATTCAATAGGACATTTTTACAACTTTACTCCTCCCACTCTCGTGTTGCCTGATGCAATGTTCTAACCATTCTTACGTCTCTTTTATCTTTCGATGTTTGTAGCAAAAGGTCCCCCTTACTACAAAAACACTTTCTCCTGGTTTGAGTTTATTTCCTGCTTCCACAAATGATTTCGGAAGCCCTCTGTTAATCGTTATTGCTTCAGAAACTCTCGTCTTTCTTTCGAGCAAATTTTCAGCTATAGTCACACTAATATAATAATCATCCTGGTGGACACGTTGCCACAGATATATATCGGCTCCGAAACGCAAAATTGAGTTTCTTTTAATTTTTCCGTTCTGCAACATATATTTACAGGTTACATACGTATTCCGTAATCGCCTAACTGCCCGCACTAAAATTCGATATTTCACCAGCCGTCTGTCATAAAATTGTAAACAACTCTTTCTGTTAAGGTAGCAATTTCATAAAAGAGAAGAGAGGGGTACAAAAACAACTAAAAATTATTTCACAATGAGAAGAAACAAAATTGAATGCCTCATTCAAAAGCGAAGAGGCAGGGAAGCCATAGAAAACGTAAACACGGAGATCTCCGTGGCCGGTCGTCTAGCGCTGGCCATTTAAACACGGAGATCTCCGTGACCGGTCGTCTAGCGCTGGCCATTTAAACACGGAGATCTCCGTGGCCGGTCGTCTAGCGCTGGCCATTTAAACACGGAGATCTCCGTGACCGGTCGTCTAGCGCTGGCCATTTAAACACGGAGATCTCCGTGGCCGGTCGTCTAGCGCTGGCCATTTAAACACGGAGATCTCCGTGGCCCGTCGTCTAGCGCTGGCCATTTAAACACGGAAAGCTCCGTGACCGGTCGTCTAGCGCTGGCCATTTAAACACGGAGATCTCCGTGGCCGGTCGTCTAGCGCTGGCCATTTAAACACGGAGATCTCCGTGACCGGTCGTCTAGCGCTGGCCATTTAAACACGGAGATCTCCGTGACCGGTCGTCTAGCGCTGGCCATTTAAACACGGAGATCTCCGTGGCCCGTCACCAATGTGTTAAGAAACGAAGAGATTGTTAAACAGGGCGAAACTATTTTCTGATACAATGTACATCAATTGAATCGTTGAGTTGAAAAGGGAACAAACTCCAAGTGCCCTACTTTTTTTTTTAAAAAAAAAAGCTTATTAAACTACATAATTTCTTACAGCTTGCTCAGATAAATTCTTGATCAATTACAATATTGATCCTCTGCTTACACGGAATGCAAATATACGAGTAGTAAGAGTTCATAATTCGTGTGTTGCATACGTGTTTTTTTTTTTCGCTCTTCGAAGGCAGTGGAGTTTCTTCCCTTTTCAACTTAGTCAATTATATTTTTTAACTCTTCGCATAATTGTTCCTATGGCACCGTGTGCCCTTAAACACTAGGGTGGGTGAAATTTTACCAAAGAATAGTTTATAACTGTTGTTACTAGATTAATTTGGAAGCAAATAACGTATTTTATTCTGAAAGGTATTTCGACACAAAACTTCCTAGAATTTTTACCTGCTGGAGCAGAAATAAAAATAAAACTTTTACACTCTCAGACTAAATAGCAACCTCACATAAAAACCAAAACTACAGTTTTCATGATACTTCTATAGTACAGGGTATAAGAATACTATATAGGGCAGTCAAAAATATAAATTCAGAAATATTACTTCAACGGATACCTGGACATGCGGGCTTACAAGGAAATGAAATGTAGATAGCCGAGCAAAAAGCACTAACAGAATGAAACTATATTCTAAACTATAACTACCGTTCGAACTTAAACTAATTGAAAAAGTTTTTGATGCAACAAGAAAAATAAAGTCGAAGAGAATACATGAAGGGAAAAGTTTATGAAGATTTGCATAAATATAAAACTTTGGTGTTGAAACCTAAAACAAAATAGCTCAATTCCGGCTCATTTTAAGATATGATCGACTTCAAGAACCCATCTTAATAAAGAAACTGGTAACGGATAGGTGTTGCCCACTCTGTGACAACCATAATGTGATTCTAAAGAAAGAACACCTTCTAAGCTGTAGAAAACTAGATGAAAGTAAACAGAAAACTGGAAACTTGTAAGCTCTTTATTGGGGAACTAGGGAAAAAATTACTTGGAACAACAATTCCTGAAACCACTAGCAACAAAAACATAATTGGACTTTTATGAATTTATGACATCTATACGAAAACAAGTGTAACTAAATTAGTATGGTTCAGATTCTTCCCTGTAGGAGGTGAGCGCCTAAACCTCTGTTAAGGGAAACATGGGCATACAAGAAGAAGAATTTATGTAGTAATATAAAGTTTATCGAAATACTGACTTACGTGAAGAACATAATATTAGCAACACAGAGTAAAAGTATGTTTCTCCAGGATATTACGTCCAATCCAATTTTAATTCCAAAGTTAGTGACATTTTAAAATTAAAATTATTTCTAGAAAAGTTAAACGAGTTGTACGAACAAATGACTTTTTAATGACAAAGTTTATTTCCATCATATATGCCTACGTGATTTGTTTATATAACTGTGTAAATGCAAGTAAAATTGCATTTTCATCATAACTGAACACATGATTGCAGATATATACAATTTCAGTGTCAGGACCACATATGAAATTTCCGAATGCATACGCCTTTACCAAACATTATACCTCTAGCATCAGATTTTTAATACCCATATATTACGTAACAATAATAATATTTATAATATTGAGATAAATTTTGAATATTTATGTATTTCAATTGTATAATGGTTTATTTAATATTGTCCACCACTGAGGTCTCGAGGTAGCGTGCTGCCTTGTAACGCAGCATGTCGGGATTCGAATTCCGGTCGGGAGAAGTTTCCTGGGTGATTTTTTCGGGGTTTTTCCACACCTGTAAGACAAATGTCAGGAAACATTAACGCCCAAACGGTCTCCGAACATCATATGGCCATCATTAACATATTCACTAAGTTTAGGATTAAGGCCTCTCCTGGCGCATCATTACCATCATCATCACTTATCATGTATCATCGGAGCAGTGTAACTCCGGCATCCAGGCGCCCCAACCTCAAAAGTGGGTTACAACAGCGCCATGCCGGGAGGAATACCAGAATGTCGAAATGACAGGTGGTGGTATTCAATTAAAAAACATGGTTTATACAAAATATGTTCCTATTTTTTATTATAGAGAGCCAATAAAACCCAAATCACCAATTTAAATTTTAAATTGGTGATTTGGTATTTATTGAGTTTGCATGATACAATTTTATTACTAATAAGATCCTATTTATTAAATACTACATTTTTCTATTTAGTTTTTTTACTTATTTGAATCTACAATCGGAAATAATATACGATCATAGCATGTATCAATCATTTTCAGCACTTCTGTAGGTTTTTTACTTTACCAGTATATAATTAATATGTATTTATGTCATATTAAAACTTAAAATAAAAACACGATTTTCAATTCATCATTCTTGATCCCTTCAGTTCCACGAGCCCACAATATATAATAATATCCTGAACTCGTGTCGATGCCAAATATACATTGCCGTAAAGAAAACATAACGGAATAGCACGACTGAAGGAACATATATCCAGACCCAAGATTTAAATTAAAATCCACTATCCGTCCTGAAATCGAAACCTGATCGCCGGATTAGAAGATAGCAAGTCTGTCGACCACGCCAAGAAGGTGAAGTTTATCATCATCATCATCATAAACATCAAGATCTTATGGTCAGTTTCAGCCTCATGTTAGAATTGGCCTGTCAGCCTGTTACTGGGTCTTCCTACATTTCTTCGTCCCAGTGGTCTGTAGTGAAGAATCTATTTCGGGATTCTGTTGTTATCCATTATATTCAAGTGGTCTATCTATTCGTATCTCCTTTGTGCAATTCTGCCCGATAACTTTAATATTTTATTTATATTCGTGTATCTTCACTACGTTTATAATCTGCTGTTGTATAGCCAGCCACACCTCTCAAAAACGTAATTTCTGAAGTTTCTATTCATGTTCCTTGGTTTTTGGTTAAGACCCTATGTTCCAATCCATATAGTGTGTTTGAACAACCATTTTTTATAAAACTTTAAAAGTGTCTTTTTTCTAGTTCCCTGGAGACTTCGTTTTATGGTGCCCACACAGATAATTGCTATATTTATTTAGTTTGCAATATCTTCACTTTTTCTACATGACACAATGTACCTCAGTTCACCCGTTACATTGTTATATTTTTTAATACAAAATTACTTTTAATGACTCATATTCTCCAAAAGTTCTTTTTTTCAAGAAGTTTGTTTCACATATTTTACTCAATTTGTAAATTGCCCGTTTTATACCATCTACTATCTCAGATATCCCAACCCAATCGTCTGCAAAAATTGAAGTGTATAACAAAATATTCTTAATTTTAAAATGTTCAGTTATAACAGCCAATTCAGTATATCATCCATATATATAGTGAAAATATTAGGCCTTTTGGCCTGTTTAGTCTCATGTGAGGTGTCTGTCCATCGCTTTTCCATGACCTCTTTCCCCGTTAAGTCTATAATCAAACAGTCTTTGAGGCAGCCTGTCACCCGGAAGTCCATGATATGTTCCTGGTACCAGTTATCTTGATAAAAAACCATATTAATGACTGTGTGATATTTAATTCTTCTCGGATGTCGATATTCCATTAAAGGTAAAAACAACGCAGCATTCTAGGAGTCAAAACAGCTTTATATATATATATATATATATATATATATATATATATATATCTCTTCGGGTTTTTACAGCTGCTGCCGTCTTCCCGTGCCAAACCTCCAAAGCCTACGGTCTTGGGCATCTTCGATGCTTAGCCCTCTAGCTTGCATTACTGTCTTCATGTTTTCCTTCCATGTTAACCTTGGTCTCCCTGTTTTCTTCTTTCTGTTCGGATGCCATTCATATAGTTGCTTTGGCCATCGCTCATCTTCCATTCTTAAGACATGTCCTAACCACTTTAATTCCTTCTCCTCAATTCTTTCAATTATGCTTTCTTCTGCTTCCATTATGTTTCTAATTTCCTTATTTGTGACATGTTCTAATCTAGACTTACTGGCACTTCTCCGTAAATAATCCATTTCTAGAGCTACTAGTCTATTCTTGTAGTACTTATTGATTGTCCATACCTCACTTCCATACATTGCAACAGATTCCACCAATGTTTTACCAATATATTTTTTTGTGTCTTTCCAAATATGCTTATCCCACCATATGGAATTTAACGATGATATTATTTTGCTACTCAATTCAATTCTATGTTTTATGTTCTCTTTGCCTATACCTTCAATGTTATCCATAATTATTCCCAAATATTTAGTTTGTTTCACTTGCTTTATTTGGATTCCTTCTTCCAATATTAAATTTTCTCGTTCATTGCTATTTATTGCCAGATATTCTGTTTTTTTTGTAAATTTACTGTGAGACCCCATGATTCGTATGTGTTTTTCAACCTTTTTATCATGAATTCCATATCAAATTTGTCTTGCGCTAAAACCAGTTGATCATCGGCAAATTGTAATGTCAGCAAAAATCTGTTACCTATTGGGATTCCCATACCTTTGCAGCTTTGTTTCCATTTCATTAATATGGATTCTACATAAATATTAAATAAAATTGGTGAAATACTGCACCCTTGTTTCAATCCCTTTGTGGTTTTTATAGGATTAGACATTATATTTCCAATTTTAACATAAGCGGAGTTATCTTTATACGTTTGTTTAATAATTTCTATTAGGTTTCTATCAATATTGTATTTCTCCAATACTTCCCATAATTTGTTCCTCGGAATTGAGTCATAAGCTTTCTCTAAATCTATCATTCTCAAATGGGTTCCTTCTCCAACTGCAGTCCGTTTTTCAATTAACTGTTGTGTTGCAAATATATTGTCAACACATGACCTTCCTGGTCTGAATCCATTTTGCTCTTCTCCTAATTTGTCTTTAATATCTTTTTGTAACTTTGTTTTTAATAACTTCGTAAGTACTCTATATAATGTGTTATTTATACTTAGTCCTCTGTAGTTTTTTGCGTCTCTTCTATCGCCCTTCTTGTATATTGGTACAATGTAGCTTATTTTCCATTTATCGAGAATCTTCTGTATTGCAATGCACTTATTAAACAAGTCCCTCACTCTACCTATTCAATTTTTTGGGCCATATTTAATTAACTCATTGGGTATGTTTCCCGGCCCTGGTGCCTTTTTATTCTTTAGGTTTTGAATTTCTAATTCTATATCTATTGTATCAAATTCCAGGACGTTCATTTCTATAGTTGAATTTTCTATTGTTTCCCTAAACTCATTTCTAGTTTCTGACAGTAAAGCTTTGTAATGTTTTTCTGCGTCAAATTTTGTTAACAAATTTATCTTGCTGGATCCTTGGTTGGTTTTTAGTGTTTTTAGAAATCTCCATACTTCCGATGATTGTGATCCTCCTATATAACTTTCTATTTCTTGGCATTTGCTTTTCCATAATTTGTTTTTTTCTTCTATCACTTTCCTTTTAACTTTGGCGTTTGTTCTCTTGTATTCTATCCAATTCTCTGTTGTTTTATTTGCCAACCATTCTAAGTAGCATTTTTTCTTCTTTTTGGTTAATTCTTCGATATCTTCATTCCACCAATCTTGTGTATATACCGATTATTTCGGAAGAAGATATATGAATGCAATCCAATGGAGAAATAAAAAAGGGGAAGACCAAAACTAACATGGGCACAAGAAGCAGTCAGAAACTGGAAGAAAGAGGGTTGGAGGAAGGGATTTTGAAAATAGAGGGAAATGGATTTTGGGATTAGAATCTTAAAATGACCATAGAAACATATTGAAATTGAAAAACTT
This sequence comes from Diploptera punctata, assembly GCA_030220185.1. Lineage (NCBI taxonomy): Eukaryota > Metazoa > Arthropoda > Insecta > Blattodea > Blaberidae > Diploptera > Diploptera punctata. Next base: position 333,510 of record JASPKZ010004588.1, read on the forward strand.
AAGATTAAATTATATACGCACACATACACACACACACACACACACACACATATACATATATATATATATATATATATATATATATATATATATACATACACACAAACACACACTTGAAATCATGATAAATTGGCATGCTGCAAGTTAATGGTGAACTCAGAAAATTGAATAAATGTGCGGATAATTCTGGACATGACGCATAAATACATAAATATGTAAACAAACTGTAATTAATATTAAATAATTCTACTACTTAGCTTAATTAATTTGTAACGTAATTGTGATGTTATCTATTTTTATACTATTACTGCATATTTATTTATTTATATGGACTATTAGTAGCACATACGGCTCGCTACCCGTTCGATCTACTTGTAAATAACATTCGCGCATTATAAACTAGCGGGTTCTGTGACCTCTTTGTTTTATTGAGGTAACAAGGCGTGAATTGGTACTAAGTAACTTAAAAAAATCGCCATACATACTATTAGTGAAGAAGCATTTAAAATATGAATTTGTACTCAGAAGTTATTGCAAGTTGGAATAAACTGTAAAATTATTGCGTTAACACACGACAGGAACTAGCCCAACACTGATACAAACAACAGAGATAGCGTTTTCCTTCAGGTCTATACTAGGGGTATAGAGCGAAAGCTACTCCTTAGGCTATAAGACAACAAACTAGTAAAGGTTTCCAACCACCATTTTATCTGTGCGCGAAGAATATAATTTCTTTTGGTCTAATAATGTTCTACTACTTATATATAGTAGCTCCACGAGTGTTTACAGAAAAGAGTAATAGTTTACATTTTTTATTGGGAAATCATGGAGACCTTTCCTAGACGTTTGGGGGAGATAATATTTAGATGAATGATAGAAGACCGGTGATATCAACTGTATTCAGTAGACTGAGAATAGTAATCAGTATAGGCCTCATCGAATGACACATTAAAACTTTGAGTTCTTTAAAGCATATAAATTATTAGTCACAGAAATGGACTTTTTAATAAGATCGGCAAGAATATAAAAATTAGATAAAATAAAAATAATAAAATAAGAGAAGTAATGAATGTAGGAAAGAATATTGTACGGGAGATTGAAGAAATCCAACTAAGATGGTATGGACATATGAGAAGAAGGGACACAGTAACAAATAAATAAGTACTGAAATGGATACCTCCTGGAAAAGCGAAACGTGGTGGACCAAAGCCACCGTGGAGAAAGGGAATTCAAGACAACATGAAGAAGGGAAATATGACAGAAGCAGACACGCAAGACCGGGAAGTGTGGAAGAGAAAAATTGTACATTTTGATTGTGTAAATAACAGAAACAATCCCGAAATAAAAAAAAAACATAAAATTAGTTAATTTATTAGTAAGTTAGTGGTTACGTAGTTAAACAATTATATAAACATTCTGCAGTAAATTTTATTCAACTAAAATTCATTATTTAACATTTTTAGAGTCTGTCTGTACCTTAGTGAATATATCAATGTTATTTTGAGCATTAATAAAGTACTTCAAACAGAATATTACAGTGGAATAATCTCTAAAGGAGCATTTAACACTTAAAATAATCCTCACCTCACTTCCAATCTTAAAGGACGAAAAAAAACTTTATAATTAAAACGGGCGAATAACCACTTTAAACTGTTAAAAGCAAGCGGAGAGTTTGGTGTGGATATAGTGTAGTATAATTCATGGTTATGTTTTACCAAACAAAATTACATTAGATTACAAGAATTGTAGCCCTATAAACCAGTTAATGAAAGAAGTGGAAACATTTGAAACTGGAATTAAATCTAGAATTATATGGTTCGGATTAATTATTATCCTGCGCAAGCAAGAAATCATGAATAGCTACCAAACACACTTGAACGTGTTTCCTTTATGAGCTCAGAACTCTCTTTTGCTCACTCATTTGATTTACTAGAAGGAAAGATGCTTGAATTAGTAATAAAAATGATTTTCTACAAATTCACCAAGAATTTTAAATCCTGAAAGGAACATCATTCCCTACATTCACTCGGGAGATGTTTAACTGCTTAAGATGTGAAGTTAGTAGCAGTTTCTGTGGGATTGGGTTACATCTCCAACAGTGAAAATGCATTGATCATATCCATTGAATTTACGGCATATTTATGTCATCCTCTTCTTTATTAATCCTCTTTTTACATTCATTTCTACTCAAAAATGAAATAAAGACAGTAGGAATGTTCAAAATAACTTTCACTATGAAGAATAAGCTCACCCATACAGAACAAACATTCATTCGATAAATGGGATGATTTAATTAGATTAAGAGGCACCTATTTCATGAACAGGTTTTACCTTACACGACAGTTATTGTTTATTTAGTTGAATTACGCGTAAAATTAGACATAACATATGCAAATTAAAGTTTCTTCTCTGCTTCAAAATTAATATATGGACTATAAAACATATTTCCAAGTGATTATATCCCAAAATATTGTTGAATATGAAAAAAATCATACGTAACAAAGAATGTTCATTTATTTTAACTAAAACTCAGAAGCGTTAGTTGCAGTGGCGGCACCTGCTTAAACTAGCTGCGGGTTCACTATATATAATATATATAAAAATTGATGTTTGTTTGTTTGTTTGTTCGTTCGTACTTTATACGCGGTCATACCGTTGATCCGATTGTGATGGGGCTTTTTGCAAATTGTTCAGGAGATTCCCGGAATGAACCTAGGCTATATGAGAGTTGTGATACTCAACTCATACACCCTTAAAAATCGGCCTTTGCTGTGGAAAATGTCAAAAAAGTAGCTTTTTGGACGCTTAAACAGCTTACGCTGCCTAAACCATAACAAATACACAAAATTAATCTACACAGAATTGAATATCTCAAAAAGCTCTACAAAAACGTCCGCGACAGCATATGTTTACCTCTTATGGATAATTCACAATTACCATTTTAGACGGATCACTCACAATTACCATTTTTGTCTTTCACTGATGCCAAGAAGATCGAGACAACTACGTAGATTCCTGTGCATGCATAGAAGCACATGGCGGGTATTCTTTAACGGATAACTCACAATAACGAATTTTGTCTTTTAGCTTATTTATGCCTAGAAGATCGAGATAAGTAGATTCCCGGCCAACACCGGTAATCAGTACGGGGAATCTTAAAATAATCACGATATAAATTTATAATTATTTTTCATTTTACTTATTCAACTAAACATAAAAGCACATTAATTTTCAATTATTTAGCGTAGCAGCGAGTATTAGCTAGTTACTCATAAAATTAGCTTAAATTAAATTAATATAGCGCACAAGAAAATTCAAAGACTCAAATACCATCGGAATGGGCTGAACAAAGAGAACGAACTTTTTTTATTTATTTTTTTATTTTTTTTTATTTTTATTTCATTTTATTTTATTTTTTTCCACTCCATTAATGCGGTCCAATTTCTCACCTGCTGGGTACTTTCACGTGTCACGCGCTCAGATCTTTACTGATACTATATATAGAGAGAGGGATTTAACTATGGATTTCACATACTTTTTTGACCACATAGGAAATGGAGGGCCTCCCTGAATAAGGGATCAGCTCAGAGTCAGGGCCTCCTCCGAGACAACACAACATTAAGACGAAACACGTCATTCACACACACATTCATACCAAATATGGCGAATATTATGATGATTATAATGGCCCGATTATATTCGAGGACCGTTTATATCATACAATTTCCAGACATTTGTCTTCAGGTGAGCAAAAAATCCCGAAATAAAAACATCACTCAGGAAACTTATCCCGAATCGGGATCGGATCCTCTGCGTTCGAGAGAGCGACAATACCTCGAGACCACAACGGTGAACAAGTAAAATATAATAATAAAAATAATAATAATAATAATAATAACGTACATAAGTACAGAGAGAAACGAAAACATACCATTAAGAATTATGAATTAAGTTAAGATTAATTAACCCTAAGGCACGCATGTTAAAAAATACGAATAGGCCTATAATTTGTACAAATTTAAAACTTAAATAGAAAATATAAGAAAGAGTATTGCCATTTCAGGAATTGAAGATCTTGGCAATTTTAAAAACCGCCTTTATAAAAACAATACTCGATTTTATTACAATTATAATAATAAGACTGTTTAAAATAGTGAATTAAAAAAAAGTTTTAATATTCTATGTTGTTCTCGACACACCAGGATGCCTGGACAGATATTTCGTCATCATTATCATCATCTTAATAGTCCATTCACGAATTTAGACCATTTATTGACTGTCTTCTTTCGGTTTCAAGGCTTTTGAGCGGACGTCCTAGTCTTCTTCTTCCTGCAGGTTATAAATAACTTCTTGGGTGACCTGTAATCCTCCATTTGACTAACATGTTGTATCTACCTCGACTTACATCATAAATTTTAATTTCCAAAGATTCCAATTGTAGTAATTGAATTCCACAATTGTCAATGTTATATGTATACAAAGAGAACACCAATTAAATGAAGCGTTTGCTTATATGATCTCATCTTGTACATCCCTAACTGCTCGTAAAAATTTCATTTATGTCGATTGGATATTCTTAATTTCTTTCTGTCTCAGACCCAGTTCTCACTGCCGTATAATAGAGAAGGGAATGTCATAATCTTGTAAAATTTTAACAGTGTTTCCTTTCTTGTTTATTTCCATGTGTTCTCTAATTGTGCCACACATTAGTTGATATCAGGAGCTGATAAAGATAATTCCTTAAAGCGAGAGGTGAAACACGACTCTCATTGGTTGTAAAACAGAATTCGTTGAAACGTGATTGGTCATTGACTCCCATTCGGGACACGAGTTAAATAGTCTCAATAAATACGTTGTTTAAATATTGATATCCAGAAAGAAAATAAATAAATAATAGTTTTAAAAAACTAAAACAACACGCTTTATTAGAAAACCGAACTAAAAAAATGAAAAATAATTTTAATTTCCAACACGCTTGGGATAAAATTAAAGTGGTCAACAAAAAAATCATCTCCAACACATATAGAATAAAACTAGAGTTATCAAAAGAAAAAAAAAAGAAAAGAAAAGAATTTTACCATCAAAAGCGTGGGGTTCTCTATATCAATTAATATAGTTGATAATAAACAGATATTGGTAAAAGTAAAGTCTCTAAGAAGAAAATGTAAAATTCATAAAAAGCACTCCACGCTTTTGATGGTAAAATTATTTTCTTTTTGTTGATAACTCTAGTTTTAATTGTTTTTTATTTTTTAGTTTTAATATTTTACAGAATAAAATAAACATGTAAATATCTTTCAATTCGATACTATTATGAGCTAAAAGTAATACTCTTCTAAAAAAATCCTCCCAGCCGGATTTGAACCAGTGACCTATGGATTACTGAAATTATATACCATTAGAGTTCTTATAACGATTGACTAAAAAGTTGATAAGTCCGCAACCTATTATGCCAGTTTTAATTTTTTTGATTTTCTGTTGATTCTGGCCACGAGTTTAGAAACGAAATACAAAATTATTGTATTGTCACGGCTCCTTTACAAGTATACAAAGTTTCCAGTTGATCCAATGTTTCTAAGTGGATGGAAATCGTGTTCAAAGATTCCGTTACATAGACACAAAGACACTTTTTTTCTGACGATTCTGGCCAGGATTTTAGAAACAAATATGACAATATTGTATTGTCACGGGTCATTTACAAGTATACAAAGTTTCAAGTCGATCCAATGTTTCTAAGTGGATGAAAATCGTATTCAAAGATTCCGTTAGATAGTTACAAAGACACTTTTTTTCATTTTCTGATGATTTTGGCCAGGATTTTAGGAAAAAATATGAAATGATTGTATTGTCATGGATCCTTTAGAGGTATACAATGTTTTAAGTCGATCCAATGATTTTAAGTGGGTGAAAATCGCATTGAAAGATTCCGTTACATAGATAGATAAATAGATACAGGTCAAGTTAATATAAAGCGTGTAAAAACGAGATTATCTGTGGTATAAATCAAATATGATTAATTTGTTTAAGAGTCATAAAATCCATACAAAACTAAACATGTACACAATTTTAATTGTTTTTTTTCCGAAACCCCATTTCAAACATGAGTTTGCTTATTAATGCAAATAGCCTATTAATATCATAGAGCGCAAAAAAAACCAAGAAAATGGGAAAATGTGGAAGATAATAACTTGTTATCAGTATTTTATTATAGTTATTATTGTTACGTTCTTGCTATTATTATTATTATTATTATTATTATTATTATTATTATTATTATTATTATTATTAATTATTGTGGAATGCAAGCTTTCACGGCCGGTAATCACAATGTTAAAAGATTCTGGAATCTTTTAACATTATTATTAACTCTTATTATTACTATTATTATTATTATTATTATTATTATTATTATTATTACTGCTACTACTATTATTATCATTATTGTTATTATCATTATTATTATTACTACTATTATTATCATTATTGTTATTATCATTATTATTATTATTATTATCATTATTATTATTATTATCATTATTATTATCATTATCATCATGATTCAAAAGAATTATAATGCAAACTCTCGTGATGCCGCATATTGATTACTGTGACATGTTATTGACAAATATATACGATGTAGGCTACTTAGGACATAAATTGCAACATGTTCATAACATGTGTATCAGGTAAATTTTAATATTCGTAAATAAGATCATATTATTTCATACTTCCGCGCACTATGCTGGCGCCATCTCGTATTCTGTTATTCAAAATTATACATAACTCTACACGAATCTACTTAACTTCTCGCTTCCATCTCCTATCCCCCATTTGCAATTTGGGTACACGATCGCAAAAGAACCTCCTACTTCACATTCCACAAGTCAGAAACTCCCATTATTCTAATTTCTATGCGTATCTAGTGCTAGATTCTGGAACTCCTTACCACTAGAAATTTGGGGCTGCCGGACATTTGTTTCCTTTAAAATAAATTTAAATATCTTTTTCTTTTTTAATTGGTATTTCAGTGGATCAATTGATTATTTCTGATTTTTTTCTTCTCTAATAATAATAATAATAATAATAATAATAATAATAATAATAATAATAATAATAATAATAATAATAATAATAATAATGACTTCATTCATAATAATTTTATTTTAATTTGTATAAATATTTACTTATTATTATTATTATTATATTATTATTATTATTATTATTATTATTATTATTATATATGATATGAAATTGTGTAAATATTTTGTATATTTAATACTTTCGCTGGTTGAATGCCCATTAAGAAAAGGTCTTATGGCCTTAATTCTTCTAATGTTACTAAATCGCTATTATTGTTATTATTATTATTATTATTATTATTATTATTATTATTATTATTATTATTATTATTATTATTATTATTATTATTATTATTTAAATGAATTTCTTGAACAGAGCAGCAAGATCTTCAAAATTGTAAAAAAATAAGAAATAAAGTAATACGAGAAAAAAATTAATATTAAATATTCAATAGTAGATTATACTCGTACAAGATGCTAGCTAACATCGGGCGTGCGCTGCTACACCTAAATAAATTAAATATCACGGGTTAATTAATTATATGGTGTACACTGCGACGAACCAAACATGGCGGTTGCTACAATAAATTTTTAATTTAAAATTTTTAACGGTCGGATTTCGCTGATTTTTTGGATCATAATACATACTCGGTTTATATTAATACAATATTCCGAGTTTTGTTGTGAAACAAAGAAAATTGCGATCGATAGAGCGATTTTTTAATTTTCGTTTCAGATAACTCCTACACCTAATGGTTTTAGAACATAATAGATAACATTTAAACACTCGCCGCATCTGAAAACCTGTATGTACAAGTTTTCACGAATATCGGTTGAACGCTTTAGCATTTTAAAAAGGACAAATATACAGACACACATACATTATTTGTATTCTTATACATACACACACACATATGTACATATATATATATATATATATATATATATATATATATATATATATATATATATGAGAGAGAGAGAGAGAGAGAGAGAGAGAGAGAGAGAGAGAGAGAGAGAGAGAGATAGGCAGTTAAATTGGTATGGTATGTACGGCAAATGCAAAACAAAATTTATCTACAAAAACATTGAAATGGTGTCCACCTGAGAGAAGAAAGAAAAGATGACCTCGAAATCGTGGATTCAAGAAATAAGATCTGGTACGAGAACAAGAGAACTGGAGGACACGGGGTGGATGGTTAGGGACGAGTGGAGAAGGAAAATAAAACTTTAGGCACGAAAAAATATGTAAACATTGCAAATCTGTATTAACATAAAATTAATATTGTATTATTTATTTATTTTTATGTTCCACAATCACATGTTAAATCCAGACAAACAGTACTCTAGTAAAAAATCTAATTCCATTTAGCTACAAATTATACTTCTTTGTTCTAGGGCCTATATCCATCCATAGTAATTCTGCCCGAGGGCAGGTCTTTCACTGCAATCATAGCATTTTCACACCGGTGAAGTATGATGATGAAGATGATAATGATAAGGATGATGATGATGGCCATATGATTTCGGGGACCGTTTGGGCCTTGAAGTTTTCCTGACATTTGTCTTACAGGTGAGGAAAAAGTGCCCCGACCGGGGATTGAACCCGGGCCCGCTGCGTGACAAGGCAGCACGCTACCTCGAGACCACAGCGGTGGACAGGGCCTATATAATGTCTAAAAAATGTCCTTAAAATGTAACAAGTGTATATCAACACTACTTATTGTAATTGAATATACGTGTGATTAGAAAAATGTCCGTGGAGTGTTTAAATAATAGCAATGTAATTTGACATATGCATGTACGAATAAAGTTTGTAATGACGAAATTATAATATTGGGTGAAAATTACATTTGAGTGTAAAAGTCCTGGAAAGATGGGTTTATACAGATATGTCAGCATATCATCCAGAGAAGGTTTATGTTGCAATATATTTTAAGTGTAGCAATTTTGTTAATTGAAGACCCGAGTTGGGGAACATGCAAGTAATTAACATATCCATTGAGTCTCATGGCGTTTCCCGAGAGACGTCTTTAAACAATATATATTTATATACATTACGTCTTGCTCAATTTCAATCTAGTTCAATATTTCTCCATTTTCTAATGGACTCTGAGAAAGATAAACACAGACTTGTCTCTCTGTACTTGAAAAGTAATCGAACTGAGACGCAGTTAACAACTTTCTCCGAGTCTACCGTATTTTAGAAGACAAACTTACTTCTTCATAATACTGCCAGAGTTTTGTAGTGTAAATATTTACAGATCAAAGTGTAATTTCTGGATTTTACGTAGCTTCAAATGTCGTATGCAGTTTATAATATCAAAATATAACGCAGTTAACTGCAATTTAATCACACTTGATAGAGTTTTAATTAAATTTGCTCTATATTCAGGAAACAGTTTTTAATACTGACAAATTGAAAATTAACCCAAAATGAGCTGCGTGTAAATATCAGTAGGCCTATATACATATTACTCACATTTACCAAAGTTATGTAACAGTCTTAATTATTCTCTCTTATGAATATTAACTAACACAAATTAATTCACTGGCACTATCGAACCCGGAGGTTCATGACCGCGCGGATATAAGCTCTCCACACATTCCTATCCTGAGCTAATGTTTTCAAACCATCCCCTGTATAATCTACTTCCCTCAAATCATAGTTAATGTTATTCACCTACCTCATTCTTGGTCTACCAACTGGGCGTTTTCCCTCTGGTTTTCCTACAAGAAGCTCCCATGCACGTCTTCCATTCCCCATTCGTGCCACATGTCCTACCCATCGCCGTCTACGAGACTTAACTGTCCTTATTATATCTGGCTTCCTATAAAGACCATGAAGTTCACTGTTATGTGAGTCTTCTTCATTTACCTGCCTGTTCATCTCTCTTTGGTCCAAAAACTTTCCTAAGAATTTATTCTCAAAAACTCGTAATCTCATCTCATCCCTTAAAGTAAGAGTAAATATTTCACACCCATATAATATAACTGGTAGAATAATTGTTTATATATTTTCAGTTTAACGTTTTTTGAAAGGAGTTGGGACATCAAAAGTCTGCAATGCATAATAGCACGCATTTCCAGAATTGAGCCTAAGTTTAATTTCTTTGTACATCTCTTTCCTATTTGTGATTATTGTTCCTAGGTATTTGAATTCTGCCACCTCCTCAAAATTTCCCTCATTTGTCATTAGCTGTCCATTTTCATTACATAATGTATATTTAGTTTTATTGATATTTACTTCCAGTCCCAATTCCTTAGTGTTAATCAATAGTGTGTGCGTGTTGGCCCTTAGTATCTCCTCGCTATTGCTCAATAATACATCATCAGCATAAACTAACAGCTTATTAATACCTTGAGTTATAGGCCTTCTTCATCCTCTAAAGATTTGATGACATGCTCTAGTACAAAATTAAATGGTAGAGGAGATAGGGCATCTCCTTGCTTCAACCCATTGTGAATTTCAAAAGTATCCGAAAAACCTCTTATGAATATTACAATCAAAAAAAGATAAGCAGACAGGTGAATGGAGAACACTACATAACAGTGAGCTACACAAACTTTATGAGAAACCATATGTAATAAACAGTGTTATGTCTCGTTGACTGCGATGGATAGGTCATGTGGCACGAATCGGCTATCCCTTAAATTAATAATGTATCCTTTTAGATACATCAGTTGGTTCAGTTAATTTAATATTTTAAATAAATCAGAAGAAAACAAACAAAAATAAGCCACTTAAATGTGTGTCTAATTATGCATTATAGCTAATAATGACAGTTATACAAGATTCCGTTTTCACTGCGGTCCGCCACATTCAAATATCTAACAGAAGAAATTTGTGTCTTGCCAATTTAAGGGTTATGAAAGAGGGGCATGGAATCTTCTTGTAGGATAAATAGAGGGAAACGCCCAGGTTATAGACCAAGAATGAAGTCGAAGAATAACATTAATAATGATTTGAGGGAAGTAGATTATACAGGAGAATATTGGAAAATACTAGGTTAGGATAGGGATGTGTGGAGAGCTTGAAATATGTATTCGACTGTCCCAGTGAGTTAGTTATGATTAATACAAAAATTTCGATAAGATTTTGGCAAGTCTAATTAACTCACTCCCGATATTCCTTTATTTATCAGAGAATGTAAAATATAATAGGAGTAGGTGAGAGTTGGAAATTGAGTCCATGAAACATAATAACTAAATAAGGTTATAGTAATAAAATATGTACCGGTATGAGATCTGAGTCATCCTTAGCAAAATAAAATTCCAATTAACAGCTACCTTTTAACTGCTGACAATGGAACATGCACAAAAAAGGCCTACGAAGTGTTTTAGTTGGAATTTTACTTTATCGAAGACGGCTGGGATGTCAGTTGCAATACAAATTTCATTATCTTAATATTTTATAAAACAGCCTCATTGTTTCTTCATAATTACTTTTAAAACTAACTCACTGGCACTATCGAACCAGGAGTATGGCCACGAAAGTATAAGCTTTTCATACATCTTTATCCCAACCTAATGTTTTCCAATCACTCACTGTTTAATTCACTCCTTCGTATCATGGTTAATGTAATTCCCCCATCTCATTCTCGGACTACCTCGTGGGGAATTACATCTGCTTTTCTTATGAGAAGTTTGCATGCACCTTTTGCTTTCTCCGTACCTGCTATCTGCACTGATTGTTGCATTTTATGATAATTAATAATTTTTATTAAATTTGGTTTCCCATAATATCGTCTATGTATCCTGAGAAAGGTATTTTTTTATTTTTTTATTTTACCTGAAGGAGTTAAGATAGTACAGTTTATTAAAATAAAACTGTGAAAGTGTTAAGTAATGTGTGTGTGCTTTTTTGTAACATCACACAAAGAAAGCTTGTAAACTAGAATATTTATTTTTTAAAGGCAATATCTGATTATAATAATAATAATAATAATAATAAATTAAATTTATTAATCATATATTTTTTATTTAAAAACTCCTCGTTGAAAATATAAATAGCCTATATATATTGTCAGTGTAATGATGTATATTTAATTTAAAATTATAGTTAATTTTTTCCTGTAACATCTTTACATTCAAGTTAAATAATCCTAGAAATAATAATAATAATAATAATAATAATAATAATAATAATAATAATGATAATGATAATGACAATAATACTAATAATAATTAATAATGATAATATATTAGTAATAATAATGAGACTAATAATAACAATAATATTTATGGTAAACGGTCTAATTATAGACCTAGGTCACTTCACTCTAGCTTAAACACGATGAGCTTACATAATTAAATTTACATTGTGACAATGTATGTAAATTTCTCAACTTAGACCTGTACTAATATGCTATGAAATATATCAGTTATAAAATCAAACATTAAATATTCAACATTTTCATAATATTAAACATTATATAAAAGTTTAGGAATTATTAATCAAGTTATGAAACCATCCCTTGTACAAAAAAACACCAGATTACATTTATATAACACTTTGGCTAGACCAGTGTTGACCTATGGCAGTGAAGCATGGACACTAAAAAGACAACATGAAAACAGAATAACGGCTTGTGAAATGAGATTCATGCGCAGAACAGCGGGTTACACCAGATGGGATCGGAAAAGGAACACCGATATCTTAAAAGAATTGAAGACTACGTCAATTTTGGAATATATTAAACAGTACCAACTAAATTGGAAACACCATCTTGAAAGAATGAATTCAAATCGGATCCCCAAAGCAGTTTATAATTATGTACCAAGAGGACGAAGATCGCTGGGGCGTCCTATGAAACGCTGGAGGGAAAATTTTCTATAGGATCGTAACAGGCCTTGGCCTAATACTAGGAAGGAAGAAGAAGATATATATGCGTGCGTTTTAAAAACATTGTAAATATTGCTAATAGTTGGTACCTGCAACTGTTCGGATCTCAATAGTGAGATATTGCTAGGAAATATGTACGGATCTAATAACAACGTTGCTTACGAGTCAAACGGAACTCCCAATTTACAGTATAATCAGGATTGAATTTATTTACGCTTTATTAAATAAACTGGACATAATGAATTATTCAAAATCTAAAGTCATATTTCGTGATAAAATAAATTCATACTTGGAAAAAATCAGCGGAATATTGAACGTATGGATCCAATCCCTATACATTGTCAATATTCTTAATTACATCACAGAGAAGAACAACTTTAGGAAGACTATTATAAGTGACATGGAAGCATAAGAGCTAAGAAATGGAATTTACATTTTTTTACTCTAATTATCATTGAAGTTATTTAAATATCGTGTGATAACAGTGTTTAGATAATTTATTTTGAGTCTCTTGTTATCTGATGTTCTCTAATTCTCTTGCGTATTTCATAACAAGGACGATACTGTAAACTCAAAAGTTTGTGATATGTTTTGTCATGTGCAAAAAGGTACATGTGAAATGAGAAACTATCCCAGTGAACGTATTTATAATGGAGAAAGTTAGTAGGGACAATGTTGTCATATTCACAATTGTATGCATCATTAAGCCTACAGGCGTGCAAACTACGTAAATAGAAGTCTTCGTATGCATGCAACATTTAAGCCTTTCATGTTTAACAACTTTCTGTTCGTAATCTACAAAGAGATAGTCATTAACTTGCTTTTCCTATCATAAGTGTAGCCCGACACTAACTTCCTTCAACTGTTGCTGGAAAGTAACAAATAATTCATTACTGTGTCACAAGTTTCACATTAACGCTTAATATTTCTACAACAAAGGTCCTAACTGTACGTCAAGTTTTCATACAGACAGAAATAAACACTTGCAGTTTTTCCCTACAGGGACGAAAGTTATACTGCGAAAATATTCCAATATTTTCCCTGCATCATGGACTAAATGACTTGTTAATTACTAATCCTGTTGGAAATAGTTTAAAAAAACTGTGAAATTTCATTTACAAGGAAGTCTCAGAGCATAACACAAGATGACCTGCAGCACTGCTTCCAACATTGGAAAATTCACGTGGAGAGCTGTAAGGATCTGGAAGAGGACTATATTCAAAGGGAAAACGTTTGAATTGTCATATTCATTTTGAAAATAGAGTTAGAACATGTATCAGGTTTATTTGTTCACACACTTGATATGGCCGCAGAATATGCCACATAAAATAATAAATATATTAATAAAATAATAAAATTCTTATAAAAGAATGTAAAACTGCACTATTTCCCACCCATTTCCTCGTATTCATTTCCCCGCACGATCTTCTTCCCGAATTACCTCTTACTCGAATGCAAATTCCCGAATCTAATTTCTAGAGTTGTCATTTTTATGAATGACCATTCTCCCGTGTCATTATAATTAACGTATTTCCATAGCAATGTAGCGACTTGGTAGAACCAACCAAGTGCTGCTTAATCATTTTGTACGTAGAGAGAGAGAAAGAGTACGAATACGAATACGTTACTGCTACCTTCCGGGATCGCTGGGTTATGATACTGCTGTACTTAGTAAAGGGTTCCAAACATTCAACGAAGTTATTTACAACAAAACAGCCTGCCTCGGGCCCATAGAAGGCGGCTAACCATTCATCTTTCTTTTTCCACTTGAACATGCATATGAATATAACACTGATTATAATTTGCATGGACTGAACTAATTTCGTTATGGGATAGAGAACAATGGCTATCCTTTAAATAAGAACAAGGGGCGTAACATAAAATATTGGTTTTTAATACAAAATAAGTGTGGATTATTATAAAAAAAATAAAGTAATATAAATAACAGAACTATATCTTGGAACAATCAATCAAACCCCAATAATAAACAAAACATAATAAGATAACGACATACCATTCCAACAATCACACTCATACGTCTCTAAGCAGAATCGGAAATCCTTCTTCCATGCTGACTTAGATTAAATTAAATCCAACCATTCTTCGGTTTACAATCCACATGCTTATCTTCTGCATTACCATGCTAACTTCGCCCTTTGCATGGTACACCAGAGTAGGATTCCAACACTGAATCCACTCGTAAAGAACCGAAACGCCACTTGTTAGGCCGATCGACTGACTGCTTTAGTCCACTGAGATTGCCGAGCATATATCAGGTTCGCCAGGAGAAGGGATGTGCGCTACCAAGATGCGCAATGGAAAGGGTAAAGAAGGAAGGGGTAACCACACGGAACACAGGAAACATTGGCAGGCTTCACAAATGTTCGTAAGCGGGAAGGAGCACGAAGATGATAACTGAACCGCAAAAGGCACTTTCGGTTCAATAGCTCCCGCTACACCCTCCGGGTAAAAAGAAAAAGTCCATAGACTTCCAAATAAAGTCCAGAGAAGCAATCCCACGTTGGAAGGGGAACATAAGCACTATTGGATTCCAGCGGTAACTTCAAAGCAAATCTTCCATCGTCCCCAATATCACGATCACCACACCTGCTTTCATGTAGACTATTCCAGCGCTGAAAAATAGACTCCAATTTGATTCAGCCGCCATAGCACAACATTGCGGCGTTCCAGGTGAAGACTCGGGTGACGATAATCCTCGGATTGCCGGATCGCAATCCCGTTCCACCGCTTTCCAGGAATCCATAGTTCCAAAGCCACTATGTCGGTCAGCTGGGCACTCGGGGGTCGGCCGGATCCTCCAAGCGCTCGACTGCCGAACACTCCAGGCATATAGACTGTTAGAACTGCCAATGTTTAAGGAAAGGTAACTGAAACAAAGAACAGGCGCAAACAGGAAAGCAGAACCATAGATATGCTAATTTAACATGTGTCATAATACATAGTAATTTAGCTTTAACATTCAGCTCTTTTTCATTTATAACAAACATGCTTGAATTTACTGGATATCACTACATATTTTTAGCTGACTCACATGTTGTTTCATAACATGGCCATTGACGCTTTCCAATTCCAGAGTAACTGGTGTTAGAAAACGTTTTACAACATACGGTTCAGACCATTTGAACATAAGTTTTCCCATACGTTGCTCATCGATAATACATTCTACTATCCCAAACGAAATATATACATATATAAACAAACTACGTAAACTAAGATTGACATTCTCTGGACAAATGTCCACACCGCTGACATTTCCAACACTGTAGATTCTTTTTTGAACACCCAGAAGGACGATTCGCCGAAGTATTAGATTTATTTAAATTGTCAGCTTTACTTCTTTCACTAAAGTCCCTCTGTTTTTTCAGCAATTTCGAAATCCGCCACTTTTCTGGCTAAGAGACACATTTCGGCTACATTTCGAGGTTTTGTAGTAAATACCAAATGCTGTCTTAGTAGCCGGGGACATATTTTGCAGAAATAAGATCAATTAACTTCTCTTCCGAAAATGAAGGATTCAACACAAGTGAAGCTCCTTGCACATTGGCGATAAATTCCAACAAAGATTCCTTAGGCAGTTGGAATCGACGTGACACAAATTTAATCCAAAAGTCTTCCAACAATCTAGGAGGCAACAATGAACACTTCACATGTTCTAAACTTTCCATCCAAGAGAATCTCAATTTAACAACTTCACTCCAGATATTCAATAAAATTCCTCCGATGCAACTCAAAATCGAGTTTACCAAATACTCATCGGAAACCAATTTCAATTCGAAAATCGAGTTAATTTTGATGAGGAAGACCACTAGCGATTCTTTATTCTCACCATCACAGGGATCTACCTTTCCAATCAACTCTCGGAAAATCCGCTGATTATTCTGCTCCATAAAAGAAGAAAGGGTTGGAGACAGTTCCACTAGATAAATCTTTGATAGAGCTAAGTCTACGATCACTCATGCTCTTGTGTTGTTCTGCCAAATAATCCTCTTGAGTTGCGTTATCGACAATGAACTTACGCTTTATTAATATTTGTTCAGGCTGGGAGAGAGAATTCATATGATCTTTAAGCCGCTGACGTAATATGTTTACATCACCTTCAACTTCTATACCTAGAAGGCCTAATTCACAAACGAGCTTATCTCTGGATATTACATCCACCCAGCTAGGCATGTTTATAAAGTATGATAGACACAAGATGTAAACAACAATAAGCGAACGTAGTATTACTTGCATAAATCAGTCTCTGTTTTGGAACGAAGAAAGATGAATCAATGTTTACGTAATGTACAACAAACATGTAAACCAGTACTTAATAACTTCAACATAAGTACAGCATATCTTTCAATATGAAAAATACAAAGTAAACACTTTGTTACCATTTGGGCGCAATTAAACCCCAAAAAACCAAACCCTTAACCACGCTCTGAGAAACCATTTTGTAGCGACTTGGTAGAACCAACCAAGTGCTGCTTAATCATTTTGTACGTAGAGAGAGAGAAAGAGTACGAATACGAATACGTTACTGCTACCTTCCGGGATCGCTGGGTTATGATACTGCTGTACTTAGTAAAGGGTTCCAAACATTCAACGAAGTTATTTACAACAAAACAGCCTGCCTCGGGCCCATAGAAGGCGGCTAACCATTCATCTTTCTTTTTCCACTTGAACATGCATATGAATATAACACTGATTATAATTTGCATGGACTGAACTAATTTCGTTATGGGATAGAGAACAATGGCTATTCTTTAAATAAGAACAAGGGGCGTAACATAAAATATTGGTTTTTAATACAAAATAAGTGTGGATTATTATAAAAAAATAAAGTAATATAAATAACAGAACTATATCTTGGAACAATCAATCAAACCCCAATAATAAACAAAACATAATAAGATAACGACATACCATTCCAACAATCACACTCATACGTCTCTAAGCAGAATCGGAAATCCTTCTTCCATGCTGACTTAGATTAAATTAAATCCAACCATTCTTCGGTTTACAATCCACATGCTTATCTTCTGCATTACCATGCTAACTTCGCCCTTTGCATGGTACACCAGAGTAGGATTCCAACACTGAATCCACTCGTAAAGAACCCAAACGCCACTTGTTAGGCCGATCGACTGACTGCTTTAGTCCACTGAGATTGCCGAGCATATATCAGGTTCGCCAGGAGAAGGGATGTGCGCTACCAAGATGCGCAATGGAAAGGGTAAAGAAGGAAGGGGTAACCACACGGAACACAGGAAACATTGGCAGGCTTCACAAATGTTCGTAAGCGGGAAGGAGCACGAAGATGATAACTGAACCGCAAAAGGCACTTTCGGTTCAGCAACATAGCAAAAAACAATTATTTAAGAATTATTAGGGAGCTGTGATCCCATTTACCTACCAAAAACCAACGGTATCCAGACTGCAAAAATTATATTAAAAGTGCTATACAATGCACAACACCTAAATGAAATAGTTTCCAGAACAGCTACAAAACCCTGGAAGAAAACAATTCTAAAAACACCAGATTACCCTAGAAGAGTTGCAGTTGTATTGTTCCGCCTAGCAACAGATCAAAACACCTGTCTTATATTGCAAACACCATCCTGTGTACTATGCAACAACAACATATATGTGGACCGACATTATCTTACAACATGCCCTGGCCTGCAGTAACATAGAAGTAGAACGCTACTGGGAGGCTAGGAGGAAGTGTCATAATTGATTTTATGTTAACTGTTTATTTGCTGTTTCTTACCGTATTTTCTTTGTAGGTCGATGATGTCATGACCACAAAATCAGCCATTAGATAAATAAATATTTTTTATTCGTTTCACCCCTTTTTGGGATACGTTGGATCAATCATTTCTCTGTGTATTTTTCATTCCTTGATGCCCAGTATACCCCTCTCGGCCAGCAACCTATTGGGCGAAAAAAATTACATTTTCTTTCAAGTTTCAAACCAAGCCTCGGATCCTCTTTGAGACCATAACAGGCCACACAGCCTAATACTTGCATGGATGATGATGATGAATGCCCAGTATTTCTTCATTCTTTCCGATCTTCTTTTCCTTACTTCTTCCGAGAAGTTATTTTGTTATAAATGAATTAGTTTATTTTATTGAATGGGAGGTTGTAGTGATTAACTCAAATAATAGTTTAATAACTTTTTATTTGATTTAATATCATCAATATTTATGGAATTTTTATTTTTTTACTTATTTAGTGATTTTTTACAGCATAGTAACATAGTATCACCTTCAAAACTATATATGTTTTTGTCGAATGCCACAAGGTTGTCTTTTACAACATTTCTGGCTTTTTGCGCTGTCATCGACGGAATTGTAACCCATTTCTCGGATTGTGGCACGTAGAAGGCGGAGTATGTTACCCCGGATGATGTGAAGGGTGAGCGATGATAATGAAATACCAGGAGAGTGCTTAACATAACCTAAATTCCAGACCATGGGTAATCATAGGAATATTTTCCTTTAAGGAAAAAATCCTATGGCCTGACCGGGATTCGAACCCGGGACCTCATGAACTGTAATACTAACTCTAACCACAAGACCATCAGGCTGGTCACTATTCAAAATTTTGAAGTGTTATACAACATAACTAATCGAAATATCAAAATAGAAAACACTCCAAAAATAATTGATAAGGAAGTACCGGTACTTCAAAAAGAGAAATCAGACACGGATAACTATCTCGAAGAATTTAGCCTCTGCGGAGCAATGAATTGAGTCCCCAAAAAAGTGGGTCACAGTACAAATATGAATGGAAAACATCACACTACAATATGAAAGTTTCTTCGATGAAGGTCGAACCTTGTACTATCTTAAAATCATTGCTCCCAACGTCTTCATTTGTTTAATCAAACTCTTTCTCTTAAAGTAAGAGTTAATCATTCTTTAAGTTAAAACTAATAAATCAATAAGTTCATTTTGAGATGTATTTTGTCATTAATCGAATTGTTTTGGAATCGAAGCATTCGGTAGGAAAAATGTATTCGAGATTTGGGATTCTAGATTTTTATCGAAAATAGTATTCGGGAAAAAGGTCATACGGAAAAAAGGGTTCGGGAAACTGACCGTAAATCGTACCACTACTTCTCTTCTCTTTTTCATTAATATGATTTCCCATTTGTAGAACTTGCATCCTTCGTTAGATTTACTAGCTAATCATCTCAGCCGGTCTCCTAGCCAAGAGGCAGACCTCTAAACTACTCATTAGACAGGAGTGGGCTTCCTGGGATCTGTGCTTAGCAAAATTCTAGAGCTATTGCCAGAAAAAATTATGCACATCCAGTGCCAACATGGATATTTAAATCCCCCATTACATACCGTTGAACAACAGGTTTTCAATCTAGCCTCTGGTTCCGAGGTTCAAATCTGGCAGGAGTCGATGGAATTTTTCAGAACGTAAAAGTCTTTTAGATTTATGGCACGTAAAATACCTCGAGCCTGAAATAAGATACCTCTGTACAAATTTGTCGGGCTTCCCCGCTCAGCTTTAAGTAGTGATTCTAATGAACATGACCATTAAAGGGGTTTCTTAATAGGCCTAATATACTACCATTTTCAATCCTACTCATCTTGGAATAGAACCCACACCACTTCAAGCACTCTATCGACCACACCACGACGATAGATAGACTTCTGTATTTAAAATACTATTATAAATACCATAATCGAAATACTACCGGTATTATAATTTAATAATAAGAACTACTAAAGGAAATCAATGCAATTAAGTGTCAATAAATAATTATTATTGTTCTACATAGGTTATGTAGACAAAGGCTCTATTTAGTAGCCACAGCCGAGTTGTTAAGGTAACATGCCTTGGCGCTGAGCTACGGGACTAGCGCTGGTTCGATTCTTCATGTGGGAAGGCATTTTCTCATAGAATTTCGGCCAGTATGGGAACGGTGCTCCCATCATTGTGTGGGATTTGGGTAGCTACAATAAGTAGCGGCTCCAGGTTGAGAAAACCAGATATAACGGCTGGGGGACACGGCGTGCTGACCACATGTCACCCATAAATTGACTGGATGATCGTGTACCTCTGAGATTAACACATTTAAGTGTGAGTTCAGCAGCCGGCTGGTAGGCCAATGGCCTTCTAGACCTCTCGCGCCATGGAATTATTGCCCGTATAAGCGGATGGGTGTACAAAATATTATGATGAAAACATGAGCTTTAACAATCACATTAAGGAATTAATTTTCCCAATGAGAGAGAATACAGCGTTTCTAACTTGGACCTATTAGTGAATATTTAACTTACTTTTTTTTACTTTTGAGGGTCTCTCCACTTTTCAGCGGTTACCCTGTATTCCCATTCGCCATTCTTGCCGATCACGCCATTCATCCTCCTCCAGACCTCGGTCGTTCATCAATTTATGGATCTCTCCTCTCCAAGTTGTTCTTGGCCTGCCCCGTTTCCTTCTACCACAAGGTGACCATTCCAAAAGAGTTTTGGGCCACCTATCATCCTCCATTCTCCTGACATGGCCATACCACTGAAGAGCTCGTCTTTCGATCCTTTCCACCACTCTCTCCTCCATATCCATCATCTACCTCACTTCTTCATTTCTTCTTCTTTCCAACCTGGACACCCTGGACACCCTGGCACTGCGTCTTATTCCATCCATCTCCATTGCCAAGATCTTAGTTTTTTGTCCCTCTACCAAAGTCCATCCCTCAGCACCATAAGTCATTATGCTTTCCACAACAGACTTCAAAATCCTCTTCTTCGTGTGGTTTGACATGGTCCTACTCCACAGTACTCCATTCAACATTTTTATGGCTCTTCGTGCTTGTACTAACCTGCTATCTACTTCAGCTTTACAACTCCCTGATTCATCAATAAGTGATCCCAAATATTTAAATTTTTAACAGCTCTAATAATTCCTTGGTATAGGGATATATCACGTTCACTTCCTCCTACTACAAGACATTCAGGTTTTTCCATGTTTACATTTAAACATGAATATTTAAAAATTCATAAATTATACTTTTCTATACAATGCGGAACTCATTCAGAATTCTTGATAAAATTCAGCCAGCATTCACATTCAAGGCGCTTCCAAAAAGAATGACCTCGAAATGAAGGTTAAAATCATCGACATCAAAATATTTCACCTCATTGTTTACTCGAAGATCATGTTTGTTTTTATCGTGAGGTTTAACGTTACCACAAGATTTACATTAGATCGAATGCATGAATCGGACGCACTGCCTCTAAATTGACAAACTCGATAATTTGTAAACTACATGAACTATTCATTTTTAAGTAGGCACAAATAACTCATATTTATATAATATTTTTAAGAGCGTACACACTATAATACCGGATGAACCGCGAATAATATAGTGGAACATAAACTGACTGAGACATTAACTGAGAAAAAACTGCCTGTTGAAGGACGTACTTAAAGGAACAGTAGATGTAATAAATGCTGGGAAATAGAAGAAGATATAAATATAGAGGTACAGTAACCTCATATAAGGCTTAGGAGACCTTAGAAGTAGTAGGAGGTTAGCAGTCCCGCCCTTCGAGATAATCGGTACGAGATATCATCCGGGTTGATTCCTCTGCGGAAGATGATATACGGTAATAGAAAAACGGAAAAAAATGAATAAAAACAGGAAGAAAAGATCATTCTGAGCTTAAAGTGAATTACCTGCTTTTAGACAAAAAATATGAATGAATGAATGAATGAATGAATGAATGGTTATATGTAGATGCTATGCATCAACCGGCTAAGCGCCAATTAAAAAAAATATTTTTTTGTATTGGCTCATGAAGGAAGTGTACGCAAACGTTTAGGGCCAAATCTTTAAATATATACTTATGATTAAAGAAAAATATAAACGTCATCAGTTCTAACAGATATTCTATGTTTTGCAACAAACGGATTTGAAACCAGATCTTCATAAATGCTAATCTAAATTTTGCATCATGTAGCTAAGCCCCAAATATTCCCGTTCTTAAATTGTTGATACATAACTGTCAAACAAAGAAAATAACTTGCAATATCCATATCGTTAGTTTGGCGCTACAATAAATAGTGAAGATTGACTTATACTTTAAACGTACTTTTTTGGAAACTTACATAGTGGCGCATAGTCGGTTGCTGCTTAACGCCGACCTATTCAATTGGTAACGACGTGGTTAGACCTTGGATATGCAACTCAACCTAGAGAGGGGAAAATACTAAATCCCCCATCTACCATTGTGATATAATGAACAATTTTCTCTGTGGTCAGTGACGAACATTCGTTACTAGGCAGTTCTAGGTTTTATAATCTATGTAAACTATTGCCATCCTTCACTGTAAGGATATTGCGTAATTTTGACGTCATGCTTTCATAATTTATGACAGCATCGTCATTGTTGAGGGAAACATGATATCGTCACTCGAAGGCGCGAAGTGTCACATATGCACATCCTTGGGTTAGACATTCAGTTTTCTACCTCAGGATCCTACGTTGGCGCCTCGGTCACTTTGACGGAGTTCATGAAGAATTAATCGGAGTCAGGGCAGGTTTTTACAGAAATTCTCCCCATTTCCTCTGCCATAAATTTTATTCATACTTATATAATCCATTTCGTTTCATTTTGTTTCATCTGACATTAAGATGGTATGATATATCTTATACTAGCCGGGCTTCACTTCTTTTCTCGACCTGACATTACTCTATAAATTTTAGTTTCTATAATTTGAAATTACAGTAATCATTTTTATTTAATTCTCATAGAATACTACAAAGTTAATAGTTATTCTTTCATTAGTTTTTTTACCAGTTTATGCTTTATAACTATTGACTTATTCAAGCTATAATCTTATTGTTATTTTTAGGTTCATATTAATATATCCTTATTATTATTACTGAGGACGATTAAGTCATATTTTTGGATGTAACTACATAGTAGTTACACTCATAAATAATTTTAATAATGGATTTCTCCTTAAAGGCTAATCAGTTAATTGAAGTTGCATGAACAATGGCCCCAACTATCGCTTTAATATTCATTGAAATTCCTTCATTGCGACTATTTCTTCTTCTTCTTCTTCTTCACTTCACGGACTACGCAAATTGCCTGTTCCGCCTCACAGTTGCTCTGACCATCTTTTCACTGACCTTCCTACATTCCTTGAACCTCTTGGCTTAATAGATACAATTAATGGACCAGCAGTTACATTAAAAACTATTGTTCAGCAATTATATTGAAATTATGCATATTCAGACTTCTTAAAGGTTGTGTTTGATTAATATACGTCAGAGGTTTATGTATGAAAAGTAGAAGCTATTATTAATTTTAAAAATTAATACACGCTCAGAAAACAGTGGCATATTATCGATATTGTACTATATATGACATCTCGCATTTCTCGAAATTGATAATGAAAGAGTCTGTCCCTTGCCGCACGTACAGTTCTGTCCGATGCCATGCGAGATACATGTTAGTTCCATTCAGTTCTTCCTCCATCCACCGAATAACCTATTAATTAAATATATGATTTCTTGTATCTACACTTAATACCTTATCTGCCCTAGTTTTTACACAATTCTCCTTAAAATATTAATTTAATTTGTGTCTAGAATATGTTTCGTTCTAAAAGTCCCTGCTCTTGTCTCAGAAACATAGGTCGATATTGGGCGTATGACTGCTTTATAGATTGGTGTCTTGATATCCTGATTTGAGTATCTGATTTTCCATACAATATATTTAATGCGTCGCGCTATTCTCGCTGCTTGGTTAGCTTGGTACGATACTTCAATCTGCGAGTCCCCAGCTAGTTACCTCAAAACCTGGATATTTTATTGCCTTTAATTTTCCTATTGTTTCTTTATATTTCTAAGTTATAGCTTATGGGAGTTTACTTATATTCATAAAGTTTTGTTAACGATATTTTCATATTGTACTTTGATGGCTAAGATAAAATATATTTAGGCCTAATAATCTCTGCAAGTCATCCTTCGTATCCGCCATCAAAACCACATCAGCAGCATATCTTATAATATTATCACCCATTTTCGATCCATTTTTAAGTCGTCTGTTTTATAATTTTAATATAATTAGATTAAACTAAAGTGTTTTAATTCCTAAATTTTCGAGGATTAATTTATGATTAGCCCCACATTAAATGTTATTTAATGTTCTAACAAACAATATTTCAGTTGAATGGTTGTTTTATTAGATATGATATAATCTATTGTAGTGTGTTGACTTTTGGTGTTCTCCCATATATATTTGTTTTGAGGTTTAAGATCGAAGAACGTATTATTTATTGTGAGATTATTATTTGCTCAGGAATTTATAAGAAATTCCGAAAAATAGTGTGTCCAAAATTCAACACAGAGGCTAAATATACTACGAATTCTGGATAAAATGGAAAAGATATGTAATGACAATTTTGGTAAACGAGTTGGTTAACTTTATACATTGCTTAATACAAAGACATTTTATTGGTAGAAAACACGAATTGTGTTTCATCCTGACCGGCCATCTGTCGAAAGATCAAGGAAGTTTTTAATGAATTACCAGACCACTACCGTAAACAAGAAATACGCCAACTTGAAAACAATAATCTGTTATGGCCACAATTACGGGTTTGAAAATGTTTGGGTTCCATTCCTCGACCGTAAATTCCTTCCCATCCGAAGGGTGGACCGATCTCCGAAATTAGTGGTTACCATCATCGTCTCTGATTTTGAGGATCACAGGCTCAAACCCGGCCGATGTAGATAGATTTTTAAGGGAGAAAAAGTCCTGAACATGGCTTATTTGGGAAGGGGTCCCGTAATGAGATTTAGGATACTTGAAATAAGAAGCTCATGAGAAAATTTGTAGGCACTTTCAACTTAC
The DNA here is from genome assembly GCA_030220185.1 of Diploptera punctata. NCBI lineage: Eukaryota > Metazoa > Arthropoda > Insecta > Blattodea > Blaberidae > Diploptera > Diploptera punctata. Next base: position 359,333 of record JASPKZ010004588.1, read on the forward strand.
ATTTAAATAGTGACGCAAATTATTTGTCCTGATACCCTATGTCATCAACCGAATCGGCGTCAGGTTCTTCAGAGGATTCAGTTTCCATTCTTTGAACCCTTATCTCCTGCTGCCATGGACCAATATTAAAAAAAAGGACACATTTATATTTATGTGCCTTCCTCTACCTTAGGGTTTTAAATCCCCTCTAAAGCTATATGTATATATATGTGTGTGTGTGTGTGTGTGTGTGTGTGTGTAGCATATACATATATATATGGAACACGCTAGCTAAGGACACCTTGCTTTCGTGGTTGGTTTATCTTTGGTATATCTGTGCGGTTTTTCTTTTCTATCTAATGAAAAAGGCGTGCATTAAAACACTTTTTTGTTTATTCTTTTATTTTTACTGATTATCAGTGTACACAATTATCTTACATACCAATTAAGTTCATTAAAATACATTCTTATACTCTACATTTGGTGTCATGTTGTTTGGCGCCTACACAAATATATTTTCTTCTTCTTCGATACGTAAAATAACAACTTACAGTTGACCTTATGAGAAGTAGGATTTTTTTTTTCAAATTAACTCCCAAATAGTGGAACATTAGCCCACGCCTAGCATTTTCCCGTAGCTCTTCTGTCTGATTATCTCTGCTCTGTTGAGAATTTTCTCATAACAATGCTAGACGTGCTTCTCTTTCTTCTTCAGTGTCAATTTTGTCTTTGCGATTCACGCATAACGGTCCTAGAACATCCTTCTAATCCAGTTCATTCTATTCATTCGAGAACATTCTAGTATATTCTCACTAATTCTAATACACTCAGTGATGGTTGTTTGATGGTTGCTGGCCGATGTTATTGGGCGATCGACTTGCAGAACCACACACACTAAATTGGAGAAATTACGAATATTATAAGAATTTCCCTATATTTTGTAGAATGCTTTGCTCGCAATGTATGAAAATGACCAAGATCAACCAATTTCAACCACTATACATCCCACACTACCAAAACCAGTGACACGTAATCACTATAATGCACAATGGGAGAGGCTCTTATCTCATAAAAACACTAGTGGTCAGCGGTAGATGGCTGTGGCTCTGAGGTGAAATATACTGACACACGTCTATATATATATATATATATATATATATTATTTCTTACGCTTTGTACATTCCATGTTCCAATTAGCAGAGTTATTTTCAGTAGATTGATTCTTCTTCCTTTTAATCCGACCGGCTTATGTCCATGATGTCTTTTTAGATTATATTAAAAATCAGCAATTAACATGGTACGGACATATCCAGCGAATGGAAGAGGATCGGCTATAAAAATGTGTTTTGGAATGGAAACCCGAGGGAGGACAAGGCAGAGGAAGACCTAATACCTCCTGCAGTCAAGGAATATATTTATAAATGAAGGAGAAACATCTACAACCAGGAGATTGGATGGACCGACAAAACTGGCTATTAGGAATCGAACTATGTCAAAGACATTAATGAACCGATGATCTATATATCTATCTATATATTGAATAATACGCTTTAGTGTAGTTGATTTAAGCAACACTCTACAAGTCTAATGTCACGGATTTGAATCTCGATTGGATCTGTATTTTTAAACTGGAATAAATCCTCTGTGGGGGGGACCACGGCCATTACCCTGGGATCAGCCACGTCTCTAACGGAAATTAGTACCATATGTAGCCTATGCTCCGAGGTGTAAAGGCGGCCGTCATTCAGTGCTCACAACCCAGCTGAGATCTGATGCTGATTCCCTAGAAATGTAAGCATCATAGCTTACTACTGTCCCAATTGCTTCCTAAGGCGTGTGATGTAATCAGTTTAGCCTATAATATATTTTTGTTGCATTGGCCCCGGGGACATAGGTCTGGTATGTCTGTTTGAGGTCGGAAATACGTAGCCTATTTCCCTGTATTTTAGCAATGAAGAAGCAAGATATTTTGTGGCCATAAGCAGTACAAAATGTAAGGCGCTAGTTTTATCAAATCATATTATCATTGTACTTACCATTTCTTTTTAAACTATGATGTCAGTGTTGAACGGTAAAAGGGCAAGGAGATGGATTGATTGGCCGGTAAATTGAATATGTCATACCTCTGCTTGAGTTACTGAAAATACACTTACAATAGTGTTGTTACTTGATCTTCGTTACTAAGTGGAGATGCTGGATCTATGGAAAATGGAGTAAGTTTGATAAGTGGTTGCAGTATTTTTCTGTCTCTATATACCACTGATACGTTTATTGCCTGATATGAATGATAGCAACAAGGCGAACAGGTATGTAAGGAAAAGGAAGAAAGGATAGTCACGTGGTTCCGTTATATTCCGTGCGACATGTCTGAAATTGACCGAATCTGATATGAACGCTTGGGCCACGAAACACTTCCTTACTAGTGCATGTTGTTTTCAAATGGTGTTTATTTTTAAAAATACTCAAGAAAGCAATGTTTGGCTGATTTTATTTTTTGGCTGCTACTATTAAGACATAGAGTGGATATCTGTCCTTTTAGTTTCCTGGTATTCCTCCACAAATAATAAAATATTTTTTAATTATATAAAAAAACAATTACTTTAGTATTTCGTTCCATTAACGCAGTTTTCATCCTCTCACTCTATATGTGCCACATGCCACACGGGCCTTACAGTGGCGCTACCTGTTAGGAGAGGGATTTTAACTAAGGATCACACACATATTTTTCTTTTTACCACGGAGGGTCTTCCCGAATGAGTGATCAACTTAATATCAGGGCCTCTTCCGAGACAACACAATATTAAGACGTAACACACCATTTACTCACATTCATACTAAACATGGCGAATGTACCATTGATGATTATGATGGCGTTATTATATTCGGGGAATGTTTGGACCTTAAAGTTTCCTGACATTTGTCTTACAGGTCAGAAAAAAACCGACAAAAACCATCAGAAAGGAAACTTGTCCCGTCTGGAAATCAAATTCGGGCCCGTTGCTTAGGAGGCAGCGAAGCCCCCTGAGACCACAGCGGTGGACTACTTTAATATACAATAATATATATATATATATATATATATATATAGTTCTGCCCTAGGGCAGGTCCTTCACTGCAATCATAGCATTTTCATGCTATGCTTTGCAGATGTAATAAGGAATTTTATAGGTGTGGTAGCTTTCCGTTGCTTACTACACCGGGAATGAAAATGATGGTGTGCCAGATGATCGAGGACCGTTTGGGCCTCAAAGCTACCTGATATTTGTCTTATAGGTGAGGAAAAAATCCGGGGGAAAAAACCTTCCCAGGAAGCTGTTTATGTAGTTTATATAAAACATTAAATTTCCATTGTAAAGATATTAATCTTTTTTTTTTGGGTGAGGTTTTTTATCGGGGTTCTTCCTCACCTGTAAGACAAATGTCAGGAATACTTTAAGGCCCAAATGGTCCCCGAAATCATATGGTCATCATCATCATCCTTCACCGGTGTGGAAAGCAAAGGGAAGCTACCACACCTACAATTCCCTAGTAAAGCTGCAAGCATAGCATAGCATAAAATGCTATGAAGGACCTTCGGGCAGAATTACTATGGATGGGTATATATCGATGTTATAATTAAATTTTGACATTTAGCAATGAATGCCAAGGCATGAAAAGCAAAATAAACTCCTGAATCGGGTTCTATCACATTTGTCCTTCATTGCTAATGACAAAATTTAATTATAACGTCAAAATAAAGAAGCGTTACTGCTATAAATTAAATGTTATCTTTAAAATCTTACTTGTTATAGAAGCCATGAGATGGTAGCTCGACCGATTTCCCGCTGCTTCTCATGATAGAGAGTAATATATAAGGAAGAAAAATACATGTTTGTGCTAGGATGCCTGAGTAGCGAAGTCGGTAGCGCGGAAACATATAGAGTTAGAGATCTCGGATACAAATCCATATTCAGATCTATATTTTTCTTTAAATATATATATTGAATTGAAAATGAGTTAAATTGGTTTGGACACATAACGAGAATGCAATAATAACGATGGCCTAAAAAATATTTTAATTGACACCAATATGAATAGGTATTTGGGAATGACCAAGAAAATCATGATGCCAAAAAGTTAAAAAAAAAAGTTATTTTTTAAAGGGAGTTCAAGCAGAATACGCACTTCTTCGAGAAGGGCGGAGATTGGAGACGGGAAGGCAGGTTCGGGTACAAAATCTCTAGATAATATGTATGAAAATTTATTCCCGATATATGGACATAACAATAGGAGTATTAAAATTTCTTCAAAGATAAGAACAGAAGATTACAAAAATATTTGAAGATAACAACTGAAGGTTGCATAGAATTAAGGTAAATCACTATAAAATATTTAGCAATCGTTTATATTTTCTGTTAAAAACGTTTTCATTTGGTTATATATTTGTAAACTGTACTTCAGTGATTGCATATTATTTTGAAATCGATACTTTATTCTCTATTTTTGTCTATAACAGTTTAAGTCACATAGCTTCCAAATCCTAAAATAAGATAAAGATATAATGTACCTTCTTAGGTCAGAGCCGTCGTCCTCAAATTATAAAATATGTATGCTTTTTCCGGTCTGAAGGCGTTTCAGAATCTCTATTCCATTCTGACCATTCTGAAAGGCCTTCAGACAAGAAAGCATACAAATTTTATAAGTTGAGGACGACGGCTCGGACCTAAGATGGTACATTTTATCTTTATTTTATTTTATAACTATCCTCTTCAACGGCTTTAAACAATGAATTTTATTAGTATTGATTCCAAATCCTATTTTTTTAATTACTTTTATAAAACAATCAATGTATTTTTGAAAGAAAGAAACTTTTATAAAACTCTGTTGCCTACCTTTATAAGATAACCGATTAATTTATTACATTTAATCTGAATGATGCTTTACGACAACCCAAATGTCTATCCTTTTTTTTAATTATACTTTCGATAAAAATATAGGCCTAATGATTTAAAACAAATATAGTTTTCTTTGAATCGAATAATCCACTATTTCACTAATAATCTTCAAAAATCACAATTTCAAATACTGTATCCTAAAAAAAATTGTTAGAGGACAATAGATAATTTTCAATATATACATAGTATAACTTTAAAGTTTATTACATTCACAAATGTTATTTGTTAAGATAAAATTAACTTTATTTCTTTATGGCCGTAAGATTAATTGCAACTTACGAGTATCCCGAATATCGAGGCCTAATAAGTACTGTATTATTGTCCATTCTGATGAAACAAAATGTATTTGTATACTTTGTATATTTTGCAGGCCACTTGGTAAGCTAATTAATTAGATAATCGGAAAATTCGTTTTGGGATACTGTTGACTAATTATTAATAAAATCCTATTATTATCAAAATATTCAATGTTTCAATCCCAGCACGAATTATTGTATTTGCACTTTGTATCTATCACTTCAAAGAAAATGAAACAACAATTATGTTTTCTGTAATTAACATGATTGTCTAATTATATTAGCATTCAAGGCATACAATAAAGTGTGAATGACTATAATAATACAATATCTTTTAAGCTAAACTGAAGTGGTGTTTCAAATAATTACAAGAATCTGCGTTATTTCCATCTTCGAAGTGTATATTTTGAGCCTAATGTAATGTATAAAGAAAAAAGAAGAGGGTTTACAATAAAACACATTATTTATTCAAGGTAATTCATTATATTTTTAATTATTTATATTAAAAATACAACATTATTATTTACCAAAACTCATACAACAACATTATCATAATATCGTTATTAATGTTCTTTTTTTAATATTTTCATTCAAAGTAATAACTTGTTTTAAATACAGATGACAGCACATACCAACACAATACATATTTGTTTTCTCACCAGAGTCCACTGTGGCTAGAAAGAGAAGGCTATATAGATATATTATTTAACACCGAGTTCTGCTGTGTTCCAAAGAAGCATTTCACCACAACAATATAACAAACCCATTGCTGCGTCTTCTTCTATTTATAATAATCTAGCCACATGTGTTATCCTTCACTTACATTCTTTGTGGAAGCAAGAGGAAAATATAGATATCTCACATCATTTTAGCAATTTATTCTATACACCCTAAAACAAATATTACTTCCCCTAGCGATTCTCTTCTGGTCTAAAGTCAATGATGTAAGTTAATACATTTCTTTAATAGCGTCATTATGTGGGATCATGTAAGTTTTTTTATGCAATAGCTAAAATTTCTCTCTTCAAAAATAAGGAGATTTTGATTGCACGAAGTGAAATGACATAGTGACCTCATGACCCAAATATTACTAATTGACGTGGAAAAAATTATGCTAAGCTATTTAATAAACTATATAATACCTGCAAATATTCTTACTGCATCTATCAAAACTGGTACAATAAGCCCTGAACATGGCTCAAGATTTAATAAAACAAGGCAATAAAAACAAAAAGTTCACAAACGTTCCTTTAAACATGTGTACAGAATTTAATTCTGTTTTATTGATTTTTGTTGGCATTTTTATTACATAATACATACTGTTTCAAAGAAGTAAAAAAATCGAAGTACAATACTTTTTCCGAAGAATACTACAAGAATACTACACTTCCCTTGAAGTCACACAGGAATTCGTTATGATCCCAAGGTTTAAATAATAATAGAGTAAATAAGTAATAATAAAACCATTTAAATTAGAAAATATAGCACTTAGAACATTTGGAACTATTATTATTCACATTATAGAAAATTTCCAATTGGGTTCATGTAATGAACATTAACAAGCATTTTTTATACTCGATGATAAAAACGTTTTAGTATTTAATTACAGAGATCAACAGTCATTATTATGTAAAACTGCTATGCATCGCATTTCAGTATTTCGAACGTCAGGACACCCGTTTCCACAGTATACAATATTACATATTTTACTCAATGGCGCGACAGCCCCAGAACGCCCTTGGTCTACCATACGGCTGCTGGCTTCACATCCACATGTGTTAATCACAGAGGTAGACGATCATCCAGCCAGTATAGGGGTGACGTGGTCAGTATGTCGGGTTCACAAGCCGTTATAGCAGGTATCCTCAACTTGGAGCCGCTATATATTATAGCTAGCTACCCAAATGTCTCACAATGCTGGGTGGGCACCGGTCCCATACTTGCCGAAATTTCATTAGAAAATTTCTTCCCCAATGGAGACTCGAACGAGCTCAAGTCCCCTAGCTCTACAATATTACATTACCAAATTATAATACCGAGGGAAAATTAATTTATCACCGCATCATCAATGATTACTTAACTACAACAAGAATTTGAAGTTTATACTTAAATTTCAGAATTTTACATGAAACAAAGAAAATACAGTTTATACATATATATTACACTTTCATTTCCTAATATATAAAATTTACGCACATAACAAGGATGTTGGTATTTTATATTATTTTTTGGGGGAATTTACAGAAGAATGTAAAAAAATAAAGACTAGGTACACACCCTCCAATTGTAGACTATATGAAGACTTGTATTCTCTAATTTATAATAATTAAAATAACGTTTCTTCAATGTTAGTTATAGAATTTAATTACAGGATTAGCAAATTCTTTATTACAATCCCCATCAGCTATAGGAATAAATGTACTTTATCTTCGGAATGTGGTGAAATTCAACTGTTAAATTTAACCAATATGGGCCAATCACTAGTCTTCTCCATTGTACCGAAACGAAGAGCCTAACTACAATATATAATTATTGGGGCCACAAAACCTATTAATATTTCCTTCCACCTAAGTAGTACAACTGATTTACTCCTTACTATTCACCTTTATCATAAAAATATTTATTTTTCAACACAAACATATCTACATTAATTTATATTTTACATTAGTATTACAGAATTTCCTTTGAAAGATTAGTGTATATATGATACATGAATATTATGGCGGATTACCCAGTTTTTACCTTTTCACTGTTGCAACAAAGAGGATCATATTTCGTTTTCATTTTACAAAGTATTTAACAACATTATTTCGAAATTGATATGAACAATCAAATGTGGCTACCTTTCTCCTACGAGGGTTACTTTGCTTCTTCAAAAAATGTATCGAATAATCTGTAGTGAATTTTACCAGTCAATGAACTTATTTCATTTACCGAAAGCGAAAGAAGTTGATGATGATTTCAGAACATCCCTCCAAATGAACCTGGATTATTTTTTATTACAGAAATAAAGTAGCCGAAGATAAAAGTACTTTGTCAATGGTTTTAATTTCAATAAACTTGAAATAAAATAAGTTAAAACATACCTTCTTAGGTAAGATCCGTCGTCCTCAACTAATAAAATATGTATTATGTATGCCTGTAGGCCTTTCATAACATCCGTTCCATCTTCAGCAGGTCCTTCTTCGCTACAATATCTAGTATGATGGTTGATGCTGCTGGTCCTAATGTGGTGTTGTCGTGACTAAAGCATCAACCATCATACTAGATATTGTAGCGAAGAAGGGTCTGCTGAAGATGGAACGGATTTTCTGAAAGGCCTACAGGCATAAAGAATACATATTATATAAGTTGAGGACGAAGGATCGTACCTAAGAAGGTATATTTTAACTTATTTTATTTCATGACTCTCCATCTCAACTGTTTTAACAATGAATTTTATTAGTATTGATTCAATAAACTTTACATTAGGTGGTGTATACTAATCAAGAAATAAAGAACCTAATATTGAATGGAAAAGCTGTACATAACAAAACGACTCCTAAAATATGTTTACATAGCGTTGCAAGCATCTGAAGAAAATGGTTTGTGGAATTTATAGGATGTTGATTAGAAAGTTCTGAAGTGATATTAGAAATACAACAGTCTCGGGAGTGGGCAGAATAATCCCCAGCAAGTGCAGCTTCAAGGCAACTCAAAATCATTTGCACTTTATATCACCTTCTGTGATCATCGAATATCTCATAAAATAATATGAACTACTCTCAGCAATGAAGTCACAGAACTGGATCATGTTGATCATATATGTAGGAAACAAGTTAGGCCTATATATAATATATGTCAATACCATATGCATATTTTGGTTTAATTTAAATTTGTGATTTTCAAACTTGTTCATCCATTTATTTCTGTACTTATTTTTAGTTACATTCTCCTTTTCTTAAAATTCCTTGCAAACTTAACGAATGTTAACAAAACTAAAAATAAAATTCTACGCCTGATTAGAAATTTGTACCATTATTAGGGAGCAAACCTTTCTTTTTAGTTTTACTAATTAAAGTCAATATACTGCTAGTCTTATATCTTATGAATATTTACAGTTATATTTAGATTTGCGTTTTTCAACTTGTTCTTGCTAGCCACTACATTTCTAGCACTTCACGTTTCATTTTTAACTACATTCTTCTTTTCTTAAAATTCTCTGTAAATTTAAATAATGTTAACAAAATTAAAAAGAAAAATTAGCAACTGGATCGAAATTTGAATGAATGAATGAATGTATATATATATATATATATATCGATCTATGATATTCTATATGGCAATCGGCAGCAAATGGGACGGGTATCAGTGTTTGTCAATCCCAGTGAACGGGATCCGCTAGAGTTAGCTATTAAAATTACTATTCATATTATTTACTAACCTTCAAGTCAGGGAAAGAGTTAAAAGGCAGGCACATAGAGAAAGAGAGAGAGAGATAGATAGAGAGAGAGAGAGACAATGAAAGATAGAAAGAAACAGAGTGTAACATGCTACACCAGAGGACCCAGTGCCCAGGAAACTACTACAGGACGCTGATGCCGAGTCGCTTGTTGTCGAATGCCCTAGAGAATGCCATAGACCACTGCATATATATATATATATAATCATAGACATTTAAGTCTGAAGATGTAAACTGATGACAATTAAGACAGGAGAGCATTTTTTAATCAAAATTCAAAAATTTTAAAATTAAAACTTGTGTGTGTGAATTTACTCTCATATATAAAATAAAACTGTATTTTTAAGTTCCATTTGATTCAATTTTACAGAAAGAATTTATTAGGAAACAAAGTGTTTTAAAGTATACATAATTTTTACTTATAAGATATTGGACTTTCGTTGTATATTATAAAATCAGAACCATTTATATGCTATTTTTCACAAAGTACTTTATTAGGCCCTGTCAGATTCGATGTGATAGCTAGAATACTCAATATCCATTTACAAGCTTAGCACTATGTCAGTATTGACATGTAGAAAGTGTATCAAACTTTCTCTCTTTCTTTCCGTATTTCTTCTACCCCTCTTGCCTCTACAAGAAAAGAACCAATACCGAAAAAAGACTATCTATCCCATTGTTAAAGTTTTTCTTGAGAGAAGGTAGTAGAAGTTTCGCCACAAACACACCGAATTTGAAGAACACCTCATTACAGAGGTTGTCTTAGAAGTTTGGTATATCTAGTGTAACTTATTTGCACTTTATACAATTCTTTGGCTCACCGAGATATTTCTTCAACTTCTGAACGTACTTCAATGACAAGTGGACAATATTATAAAATTGTCACCGCATCGTACATTTTTATATGTACTTAAGTCAAGTAAAAAACAAATCAAGTATTTTAAAGCAGAAGAACACTATCATTAAAGAATTATTTCTCATTTCATAAAATGTGAACAGTTAACTTAAGTTATTTAGGTAATATTTGCATCAAGTGTTCTGGTTTAGGGGTATCATAAATGTCAGGGCATTTGATGGTTCAAATAGTCCTAGAGATCAATTTGGCTATCGCAATGAGTCACAGATATAATATTTACCATGTGTAGTGGTGATGCGTGAGTAAATGGCGTGTTTCATCTTAGGATCAAACGCTACTGTTGCCTCAGATGTGGCAAAATTAATATCCTTGTAAAGCGATAGAGACGTGGCCACGTAAAAGTTACAAAGGGAGAGGTTAAAATAGGAATCTATAAAGGCCTAAAGGGAATCTTTAGTGTCATGTAAATCATGACATATTTACTTGAGTAATTTTATCAGATTAACAAATTCATTACACGGGATAAATATATCATCTAGTGTCACTTTAATTAACCAGTTTTTCATTAAGATTAATTTAATAGCTTAGTCAGTAGAATGTTGAAAATCCCATTAAGCAAAGACAATTATATCCAAGAACTCAACTACATTAAGTATATGGCTAAAAAACCAATGGCTATAATGAAGAATTCATAAGCTCGTAAAAAAACAAAAAAGGAAGAACAACATAACCAACATAACTAAACTAGAAAACGAATCTGACAACAACAAGAAAACATGGATAACACTTACATACACAGGAAAAGAAACGACAAAATTAGCCAATGCACTAAAGAAAGCCGATAAAAACGTAAAAATAGCATACAGAACCAATAACAAATTAAACAACATAATAAACAATAACATTGAAGAAAATAACATTTTCAACAGCAAAGGAGTTTATAAACTGACATGTAAGGACTGCAACAAATTTTATATAGGAAGGACAAACAGGAGTTTTAACATCAGATTCAAAGAACATTTTCGAGACTTCGTTCACGCAGAAGGTAAATCAAGCTATGCAAAACACGTTATCCATGAAGGACATCGCATGTTAAATATTGAAAACACCCTAACAGTGATGCACAGAGAAAGTAATCCAGCGAAGATAAACGTACTCGAAGAGATGGAAATCATGAATGCAGCTCACAACGACAGCCTGATAAACGAAAACGAACCCAATACATGCAACCCCCTCTACCAGATCTTCAGTGAAACACCAGTTTGAATCCTGCCGATGATGGGACAAGTCCCGAAAGCGCTACAGTTAAATGATAATTAAGTTGAGGAGACGAACCTTTCAGGTGAATATTCTATAATTTTATATTAATTTTAAAGTAACTTAATTCTCTACCGCACGACATTCCACTCATTATTGTATTAAGAATAATTTTTGTTTATTTTATAACTAATATTCTGATCCCATAAAAAACATTTAATTTTGATATTGCAGCTTTACCCTTATTTATTCTCTCATTCATTTCAGCATAATGATTTCCATCTGCATTAGTTTTGTCCCCGAACGTACATACTAGTCTTATGCATTTATTGTTCCATGTCCGCCTTCTTAAACCAGACATTTTGAAATATCAGCTATTACTCTAGCAAAGAATAAATTTTATCTTATTCTACATTTATTTCCTAGTGTTAAGGCATTTTGTAGAAATATTTTGAATAAGATCGGCAATAAACAACATCGTTGTCTAAAACTATCAGTAACTCCAAAACCTGATGTAATATATTTACCAACTTTTACTGTAGAGATAGGTTCATCATATAACTTTTTTATTTCCTGGTTAATGTTTTATTCATTGCTACTGCATGCAAAATGTCCAATTATTTAATAAGAGTTACAGTTGGTAAACTTACTCTATTTCAATAAATAATAGGTGAATTGGTTGATGGAAGGTGGATTTTTTCTCAATTATTTGTTTTAAACAAAATATGTGATCAAACGTGGATTGGCCATTTCTCAAATCTGCCTGTTCTTCTGTTTCCATTTTTAGTATATTCTGTTTCCAAAAAACATTTTAAAATTGTTCCATATATTCTGGTTAAGATGTTTGTCATAGTATTACCTCTGTAAGTTTTACATTGGCCTACATATTTATTTCCATTCATATGTTTAACTGATATGATTCCTATATTTCGTTCAGTTGTGATATCTTCTCCATTTATACATCTTTCACAAAGGATTCATATTAATTCGAATAATTTGTTAGTACGGTACCTGATTTAATACGTTCCGCCGGAATTTCTCCAAATCCACTTTCCTTATTAATTTTAAAGGTCTAATAACAATTCTCGTAATATCGTAGTCTATAATATTTTTTCTTCTAATCCTTCTGTTTACGAACAATTCTGCGTATGCTCATTAAATTTTTTTTTGAATAAGCTTCCTATCTTTGAAGTAAAATATATTCTATAATTTTTTGTTATTATTTTATTCAAGTCATTGACTGTTTTCCAAGCTTTACTAATTCTTGCACCTCCAAGATACATTTCAATACTAGAACATGCCTTCTGCCAGGTCTCCTTTTTTTCTGTAACTTTTCTCTTAATTTTTACTTTTGTTTCCTTATATTTTATTTTGTAGTGTTTTAATTCAGCGAGTTTTTGTTAGTTTATTTTCATAATGTTGAGTGATTCTGGGTTATGTGGCCGTGGTCCATTACTGATGTTCCTGCCGGACGTTTCTCCCTCGACTGCGGAGGGCATCTTCAGCGGCGAGTACTTCTAGGTGTGTTCCCTGGCCGGAGGCTCGACTGTGAAACCGACTAGGAAACACACCTAAAAGTACTCGCCACTGAAGATGCCCTCCGAAGTTGAGGAAAAACGTCTGGTAGGAACACCAGTAATGGACTACGGCCACATAACCCGGAATCACTCAACATTATGTTTACCGGCCGTGAAAGCCTGCACTCAACCAGTTAATTTTCAATTTGTATTTCTTGTATTTATTTTTTAATTCAATAATGATAATATTTCAAAAGAATTATGTGAATAGTCTTTAATATTGGTTCTATGGCTATTAGAGTGTTCAGATAGTTTTGTGTGTATCTTACTTCGCTGGTCGAGTGACTTTATGTCCTTAACTCTGGCAGTTTAAACAAATCTTTCGTCGTCATCTTTATTATTATTGTTATCTTTATTTACAAAAATATTTCACTTTTATTTCGGAAGTACCCTATTTTTAAATAAATGTATTGCGGAAATAATAGATTAAAATTATTAAAATACATTTAATTCCGGAACAAGTCTAAAAACTCAATTTATGGAATGAAAATAAAACCGACTATCTGTTTTGTGTGAAATATTTGATAATATCCAAAACTATAGCAATGCTAAGTTATTCTCCTTCAACCTTATTAACCCTTAAATTGGCAAAACACAAATTTCTTCTGTTAGTTATTTGAATGTTGCGGACCGCAGTGAAAACGGAATATTGTGTAACTGTTATTATTAGGTATATTGCATAATTAGACACACATTTAAGTGGTTTCTTTTTGTTCGTTTTCTTCTGATTTATTTAAAATATGAAATTAATTAAATCAACTGATGTATCCAAAAGGAAACATTACGAATTTAAGGGTTAAGAACTGCTTTAACACTTAGATCATAATCACATTATAATTTCTGAATGTCTATAAATCTATAAATATGATCAGTAATTACATGTTGGGGATCTTTGTGTAAGCTGTGAACTTGTTGTGGGTGTCATGGTATTTACTCAAGTTCCAAGAATGTGCATTTTTAGAAATATGAAATTGTGATTAACATTTGCATTACTTTTAATAATGAAAACAAACTACAAAAAAAAAATTCGTGACTACCCTACAAATTCATCGCTTAATATATAAAAATGAAAGATCATAGAAGCTATATGATCTGGTATCTTGAGGCATATATAAATAGGTACCTCAAAGTAGAAACGGACAAAGTGTTAAATTAAAAAAGAATAAATTACAACTTAGAATGTTTCTATGTATCCAGGAATGATGTAAGGAAGAGACTACATCCACTTGTGTTTCATAAAAGATATATTTAGATGTTATGTTGGTAGTATTACACAGTTCTTAGGGCAACATTTATTTATTTCCAAACTTTCATTTTGGTGCATTGCGGTTTCTTACTTTAACATAACCAAATAAAAATGAAGTACAAAAATAATTAATCAAGATATTGCTGGTTTTTTAACAAGCATTAAGGTAATTAATAGACTAAGAATTAAAATGTTCAAAAAATGTCATTTAATTTACTCTTTATGTATGGAGAAAATGGATACAAATTACTCTTTACACTGCTAAAGTCATCTATTTAAGAACTTAAAGCTTATCTCCCAATACAATGAGTTACACGACAAAGTTAACGAACTTTCAAGCAGTTGCCAACTCACGTAAACAGTTTCGTATCGTATCAAGTAAATCTCTATGGTGTTCTTGATGTCATAGTTCAAAATTAGCACAATGGACACTCCACTGATTTTATCACAAGTAATACCAAGAATGATTTCAAAATTATCGATAAATTAACGACTCATGAAGTGAGGGGTGAATTATCTAGAGAATTTGGAAATCAAGAGTGGCATTTGTTAGGATTTTATTTAACGAATAAAATAAATCTATTTACTCACAATCATTATTTAAATATAGTTATTTTAAAATATTTATATATCGAATCTAAACGGCGATGTTTGAAAACAAATGAGAAACGATATGTTTTATTTGTTCGTCACTGCAACCAGATAATATTTATTGTCAAATAGAATCGCAATTCTATAAGAATGCACCCTAGTGGAGAAAAAATGAAACACATCATTACAGGTTATTAATTAATTTCGATGTTCTATGATGTAAATATGTCAAATATTTTTCTGCAACGTTAATTCCTGGGAAATAATACGTTTAAGAAAGAGCAAATAGTGGTTTCTTTCTTTTTATGGTATAATCAATTGCTAAATATATTTGTATTATATCTCGCAAGCAGAATCTGGTTACATTCGCGCACTATATATATAATCTGGGAGCCACTTGATAAAATGAAAGTGATAAAATCGAGGTGAAAAACGACTGTGAATTGTTGTAAATAAAAAAAAACATTGAAATCTGATTGGTCATTACTCCCATTTGGGCACGAGTTAAATAGTCACATTAAAACCATATCATCCCCGCCAGTACTTATTATAATTTTAATTTATTACTTGATTTTATCTCTTAAAGTAACAATCATAGATTCAATGTTCTAATGAATGAACTCCAAAACAAGACATCCCATCACTCCACAGTAACAATTTATCTTCATTTCGCAACATCAATTACCATAGATAAATCTGGCTATGACGGAAGTTAAAATAATTTAAAATAAATACAAAATATATATTTTCGTAAATATACCAGCAGATAAAATTACTTATAAATATGTTTGTGTAATGCACATGTTTTCTATTTATCATCATTATCTTCGTTGTTATCATTATCTTTATTATTATTATTATTATTCATTATTATTATTATTATTATTATTATCATTATTAATGTAACGTCAACTTTGTGTGTACCAAAATTCAGTATATTTATTTTTTTTACAATTCTAACAAGTTAAATTAACTTATGTTACATTTTTCATTCTTTCTTTAATCTATGCAGTAGAGGTAGATAGGGGCTACATCTTGTTGCTTTCATGTTAATAAAATGTTAATCCCAAGAACTCATAGATCTCGGAATTTAAATCAAGGACTTTCTGAGTATGGAATTCGTTGATACAAAAAAATGTATTCCAATGTTTGAAGTTACATAGATATGGGTTGAATTTTAATACATTTCCAATACTTGTAATTTTATTTTAGATTAGGTTTTACCGAAATTTTTTTCTAATTGTAAAGAAAATATTTGATAAAGGTACATATTACATAACTGTTAATATGTTTTTGGGGAGAAGCAGCCCTTTTCAATGTATGCGCACGAACACACACACTCACACACATCATATATATATATATATAGAATGTAAGTTATTCAGGCGATCTACATATTTTTCTTATCTAAATTTCATATTCCACATACCGTAATGATTTTTTAACATTTTGCAACCAAATAGACTTAACAATAGTAGTAAAAGATTTCTCAACACATAAGTTTTAAACTATTTGATAGATAATGCTGATTAAATATATGATCCACTACTTTAAATGAAGTAGTGCATTTCATTTTTCTTTTCCGAAATATCAGATGAACAATGAATTGAACAAAATTAAATTGCTTTTTATTTCAAGATCGTACACATTTTTTATATTTAAATTTATTCATTTTTATTAAATGTAAATACAAAATTTATTTTACAATTAGTACGATTACGGATTGTAAAATGGATGAAATATTAAAATATAAATAATTCACACACTTTCATGGGTTTCGCCCACTGTAAACCAGACACTAGGATGCAAGAGAACAAACATTAGAAATACAGTTAATGTTAAACTACAGAACCACGGCAGTATGATGTTCTGTTTTTAGTAATTTACAGATTGGATCTGGTGGCAGCTTGACTTTTATTTTTTGTAGTTATAGATTTGTGTGATTAATAGATGTATGATGTAATGTTAAATAATACAGTTGTGGAATATTTATCCATTCTTAAATGAGAAAAACTAATAACTTGGTTTCCTTTCTATAATAATAGTGTTCTTCTCTCCGTTTATCAATACATAACATTAAAATAACATTAACAATCTTGGTAACTATTCAATAACCACAATTAATCCAGAAGAAGACGCAACTGTGGTAACTAGAATAACAATAATTTACGTCATTAAATTAATGTCGCAAATTTTCTCTCCTCCCAGACTCAGGAACTGAGACTAGAATAAAGTTCATTGTTGTTTTGGAAGAAACTTGGAGGTGGGAGGAAATGGGACATCTATAACTATAAAAAAGACAAAAAATAAAATTAATTTTTAATATTAAAAAAAATACTATAACGCCATTTCTCAGAACAGCGCTGCTGTTTAGGCCCAATCAATACTGGAATGAGGGAGGAAAAACGTCAACTGAATTAATTCTTCCTTCTTCCAAGATGGCGCTGGTGACTCTTTGCAGTATTTACCCTGTTTGTTCAGACACATCATCGAATGACGTGTCGACATTTTTAGGAAGTGCGTCTCACTGCTGTAAGTCAAACGTCGCAGTGGCCGCCTTTTCAATCTCAGGCCAGTGTCTGAAACATAAATTACATAAAACAGATTTAATTAAATTCACAACATGAATATCTTAGACAACACTACTTTAATCATCTAAATATTCTCAGTAATGTCAAAGGGACTAAATTATGCGATACGTCCGAAAATTCAATCTTAGTGAAGACGCATATTAAGGTTGTGTTTATCAGTTAAGTTGGTACTAAAATTGAACACCTAGCGATAATATTGAATATCATTATATATGGTTTAAATACATTTAAACATTTATAGGTGCAGGCAAAATATTTTAAATAGGGATTTCAGGATGTCAAAAATTCTGAATTATTAATCTATTAGTTTTTAAAATTGTTTAATTTAATATTATGAATCAGATTTGAAACGAAAGAGGGGTATGGGGTGGAGGGAGTGGTTTCAAACCTTAATTATTAGGGATTGAATTAAATAACAATTTAGATATTTTTAAATAATTACTCATTACTTGCCAGCTAGTTTGCAGATTCTCATCCAATCACTAATTGAAGTCCGAAACCATATCATACCACATCCCATATATCTCTTTCATTGGCACGTCAAAGTCCCTCCGGTGTTTCGTGGCTCTGTAGAACAGAACCGTAACAAACATAGCGAAACCACTTATATCCGAGGAAAGAGTATATCGTCGTTGGTGACTGTAATAGGTCGTATATCACCAAAAATCAGAATTGTGTTTTATTTCATCACCGCAAATAGCATTCACCTTTGCACAAGCTGCAAATTCTCCTATGTCATTCAGGAATAATATATAATATTATAATATAATTTTAATAATAACCTTAAAATGTATTATTGATATTTGTAGAGATAATCGGTTTTTTAGCCTACTGAAAAGTTAAAAAAATGACATACAACCTTTTGCAATCATCAAGACGATATTTCCAAGTTTTTCATACGTACTTGTTAACAAAGCGTAACTTGTAAACTTTACCTCTAGAAGGCAGTCATATCTGTTGAAGAACAATAGCGTTCACTGGTACAGAAATGGCTTTTGTGTGCTGCAGTTTGCTAAATGTAAGTCTATTATGATGGTTAAACGCCGATTTCGTACAAAATATGAAAGATACACATACATGATACAACCATTTTGAACAGACTGGCAGTCTCAATATTGGTAAACGCCTTTTCTGCACCAGTGACCTCCATGTATCATCAAGTGATATTACTCCTCTCTAGAAGTAAAATTTACAAATTACGCTTTGTAAACAAGTACATATGAAAACTTGGAAATGTACTCTTCCCTCTGATACAAGTGTTTTCGCCATGTCTGTTATGGTTAATGTTCTACAGACCCACTATGTCCCGGAGGGACTTTTGACTTGCCCCGTATGATCACTAGAATAAAAAATAAACAAATTTAACAAATGACAACTCAGATATTATTCATATGTGATCGTGGATTATCTATTTCAGATTGCTTGTCTGAAATTCTTATATATATTTTTGTTGCCTATTCATTTACAGTCTGAATTACTAATAAAATTGAAGAGACAATTACTTAACAGTATGTCTATTACCCAAATGAAATGCTGCAACTCAAATAATTTACCTACTATTGTATTACAATTGAGACGTTGACATGGGAAACGCAATAAGTCATGAAAAGCAAATTTTACAGGGGAAACAAAAAGAACATTTTCCAAACATTAATTTTAATATAATTTTGACACTACTATACAAGAAATTTTATTTGATAAATAGTTACAAAATATCCACATTGGCTTTACAAAATATATTTCAATTGAAAAGCGTCAAAATTGTTTTTATCTTCCCTGTAAAATTTGTTTTTTTATGACTTAGTACCTTTCCCGTGTCAAAGCCTTTACATCATAACAAGGAATGTCTATTTTAGGCTGATATTATAAGAGGATTAATTATCTTAGATTTGTGCTTAATAACTTTCAAAGTAGATCCCGTTGTTTATATGACGTTCTTTACTGATGCAGATATTGCATTATTTAAGAATTTAAGAGCTTAACTACACTTTAGCCCAGGTGTGTCCAACCCGCGGCTCTCGGTCCCATTGCATGCGGCCCACAATGATATTTGCTCTATCACGTCACATTCGGCCTGCAGCAATATTTGAAAGTTATAATCCAATATAATTTATGAAATAAGTAGGCCTAATTGTATTTGGTATAAGATAAACTTGAAATAGCAAGACTATTCTTGTTTCCAACACATGTGTTTGCAAAAGTTCATCCTAATAATCCTCTTACTCAAAATATGGAGACATTACACCTATTTCAAGAAACGACCAGCCCACTTTTTTATTTATTATCCTACGTACTGCGCGTCGCTTTGAAGTCTCCATGCATTGTTGACTGCGCTGTTGCTATTTTCAAGGGCGAGTGTGTGTCAGATGTTTTATTATCGTTACATTTTTTTACATTTCAAGTTAGTGTCCAATTTGCATTGTTCGCTCATATTGTAGAGGTTTGAAGGCTGTAATTAATTCTGTGAGTTTTATAAGTGTTAATTATGGCTTCTAAGTGTAACGGCAAGACAACATCGTTCTATTTATATTTTTGAATTAGATTTTACATGAACAAGATATATATTTAATTTCATTTTAAAAATAATTTAACCAATATATGAATATTATTTTAATAAAAATAGCATCACAATATATTAGATATTTTATATTTAAATTAATTGGTTTATCTTAGATCCTATTTCATACCGTAAAAAATCGGATCATGTGGCCCGCAAACCAATTCATCTTAACAAAAGTGGCCCTTTTCCAAAAAAGGTTGGACACGTCTGATTTAGCCTGTACTAAAATTATACCAATTATGCAGACTCCTCATATGTTTGAAGTGTATCATAGATCAAATGCTAAACAATGTTGTGTACATTTATTTGAGAGATTATGTAAGATTCGTAAAACAAACGTACAAAATCTCGTCTAATAATTGTGATCGAATGCTGTATTCAATTTTGTAGGGATCAAAAACAAACAGAATTTTCTCGAGGCTAATATTTTATCTGATGGAGGCTAAATAATACCTTCATCATTCAGAAAGCTGAGAAGAATTCTACCAATTAAGTTTCAGAGGTTATGCAGGGACTTTCTCCGAGTGTTTTAATACGAGATTCATCGTATTCGCATTACTATAAAGTTATTTGATACTCATATTTCGAAATTTGCTAGATATGGTAACCTACGGATATTGTACTTGGAAACCTTACTGACAAGAAATTAAAATAATCTCTCAAAGTAGAGACCAACAGATTCTATATTCTTGAGCCATCTTTCAGCGAGGTTTATTATTTTACGAGGATGCCAGGCTCTGGTTTTTGTGCGAATAATTCGTTGAAACTTACTTCAGTGTTTTCAAGTGTTCGAAATTTGGGGCAAGAAATGAGTAATGGATTGAAACAGATGGTTATCTGTAGGCGCAAAATTACTTCTATATGCTAGGTGTGATAACAGTTCAATTCCTGCCAATTCGTGAATTTATGTATGGTTGTTCGTTAGGTATAGGATCCTGTCGAGTTTGAACTAGCGATCCTCAAAATGTCATGAACTTGTTCCAGTTGTTTAGAATAAAGAAATGCAACTACTTGACACCAGTTAGGAATGAACTCCCAGTGAATCACACCTTCAAAATTCCACCAGACTCATTATATTAAACATAGAGCTTATTTATGAAGACAAACTAATATTAAGCTAGGAAACTTTATTATTATTTAATGTACAAATTCGATCAAATATATACTCTGTTGTCTAACGTTAGAATTTTGATTATTTACGTTTGTGTATATATATATATATATATATATATATATATATATATATATATAACTTATATATATATATATATATATATATATAATTAGTGTAATCATGCACTTTGAACAGAGGTGTGGTTGAAGACGTGGACATAGATGTGGCAGGCGAGACTAAGTAAGCTGTATATAAGTCTATACTTTAGATAATCAATTGGAGTGTAAGCCTGTCCATTACTTAACAAGACTCCAGCGTGGCGTGCCCCCCTTACTTAACTGTACTCTGTTATTACTCAACCAACCTAATTAACAATGTTGCCATGGTAACTCCAGTCCAACACCCAACAAAATAACCACCGACACTTTCACCATACACCTCCATTGTCATCGCCTTAACATTTTCAAACATATTTCAGAAAATTAATTTAACCTTTGATATTTGTTAAGTTAATGACACCGTTACAGCTAGAGGTAGAATTATTTTGAACTTGCTTACTTTTTATGGTTGAAAAATTTAATATATTATGAAATAAAAGTAATCAGTTTCATTAAGCTCATTTTTTGTAATCTTTAAAACATTATACTTTCAGATATTTTATTGATATATTTCTTATAATTGTACGTCACATTGTGAATTTGGTTTGGATTTTTTTAAAAATTAAATATTAGATCAGACCTAAAGCTATAGCCTTACATAACCAGAAACTCCTAATGATTAAATATACTTTACATCATTTGATAGATAAACTCAGCAAGAAAAGACATATTTTAAATATTTGTCCCTCCTCCTTTCGTAACAATTATAGTCTATCGTTTTCCAAACTTAGAGATTTTATTTTTTAGAATTTTTAAAAGCTCTTTCTTATAATTTTATTATATTTATCTCTCGTGCAACGAATTATCTTATAATACTCTTCTATTCCTCAAATAATGCCTTTAAGCTGATTAACTCTATTTATATTTTTTATTATTATATTAATTATCTTCTCATTTATAAATTATTATTTCTCCAATTTGTTTCTTTAAATAGGCCTATTATTGGTGGTTTGTGAGTTTATTACAAATATAATTTTGAATATTATTAATGTAATTGGTATTCTGTTGTACTTAAATCTAGATCTAGATTAACTTAATGTGATATTAGTAAATATATATTTTATTATTATTACACCCATATTGTTATTAATATTTAATTAATGATCTAGTGTTAGTAATGTTTTACTAATTAATGGACTGAAAGCACTAATTTACTTTTCTTGTAAATATATGTTCAGTTGTACATAATGATTCTTACTTGATCTTTATTTTAATACTTTTTAATAATATTTCAATTTTATTTTTTTGTAATCTGAAACTTTCCAATTTGTTAAAATTCAAGATATAAAAGCTGGGTAACGCGTTATCATAAATATATTCTACAATTAAATAACTTCAATAAATGAATTTCGATACTACTCTTTCGGATATAATACTTGTTCTCTATATAAAAAGAAAGAATAAAGAAGGAAGCAAACTCGTCATTTTTCAAAGTCCCAAAGTTTTCTTCCAGAGTACAGAGAATAACTTGTGTGATAAATGACAAGATAGAAGCAGTTTCTTTGTGGTTTGTTTCTTGTTTTTTATATATATCTCGTGTTATGGTGGAGCCCTGACATCGAGGATCGATAAGCTGACATCACGAATGCGGTGTTTGTTATTTCCATGGTGACAAAACATCCATCTTATTCATCACACATTTTTATCTCTGTTCCGATCTTGTTAATTGCTAGTCCCCCTCCCTGTCTGAATGTAACATCAATTACAAATTGAATTACTGCAAGAAAGTGACATCAAATGTTACTGTCCATTTATACAGCTTGCTATTATTCTTCACACACCATTAACTCTCGCAAGCAAGTGCTCATTTTATCTGATAGATGTTAGCACTTCCATCCAAGTTAATGTTAGGACGTCATCAGCATGTGCTCCATGACGAAACTTCTTTATTTCCATCATTAATTTACCTCACTAAGAAACTTGTTACCAACAATAATATTTCATTCAGCTAACTTTCTTTATATTAAACATAGCACAGAGATTATTTTTTCTTGTCGAGTTTCTTTATAGAGCTTCCGCTACTTCATTTTATTCAAACGCTCTGGGCGTACAATTAAGATAACTTTAGGCACTGATTAGACAGGTAAAAGATTGCCTTGTTTAGTCATCATCACATAATTTATTGTTTTCTCTAGAACATGAGAACCTTGATTCCAGGAAATAACTTGACTCTCATTCCTTCTCTTTTGAACTCTAAATTCCAGTGGACAAAACATTATTGTCTTGTAAGCCCATGTTTCCCTTAACAGAGATTTAGGCGTTCTCCCCTTGCAGGGAAGAATTTGAACCATACTAATTTAGTTACAATTGTTTTCGCCTCATACTGACATCTAGGAAACCAAGGTGGTACTAGGACGGGAAAATTCGGTTAATTTTGCTTAGAGGCCTTTTCATTCAGGCTTAAGGATCTTTTACGAGCCTGAAAATCTTCAGACTCGGGACCCACGGCATAAAGTTCCTCCCGGAAGTCTTACTCCTTGGATTTTTCCATCCTAAAAAATCCATCGACCCCGGCCGGGTTTGAACCCGCGACCCTCGGGTCCATAGGCAAGGAGCATAACCACTAGTCCACCGCAGAACCCTTCTTATAATCGTTCAAATACCAGTGGACAAAAGAGACACATTTATAGAAACAGGATAATGCCATTGTTAACTCAGGAGGATTGTTCTTGTCATTGATAGCTGCCATGAGCCAGTTGTGTGCGGCAAGGTCCTCGGGTTCTGAAATATACTATACTGGGAATACACTTCCAACATACATAAACATGGTAACATAGTAAAATTTAGAAAATAGGAGAAAGTATACATGAAAATTAAATGGAACCTTCACTGCAGTTGAGCATGGTGAGCATTGTTTAAATATATATCTGATTAGATAAAAGGTGGGTACAATGTAAATGGGCAGATTTCAAACATCACTTAATTCAAATGTTTATAATGGAAGTGTCATGTTAGGCTGCTATTGTAACTTATTATTTCTCGGAATAAAATGTGCGTCAATGATCCTGATTTAAAATTATTGACCTAAATTGTATATATTAACTTCCTTGTTTGGTATTCTTCACTAGAATACATAAGAATGTGTTGCAATGCTATCAATTATTTTATTCAATTTTGAGGCTGGGGTACTTCCTAGAATTAAAATGTATTTGGGCTCACACAATAAGCTGTTGTTAAACAGTGGTTAACGGTAATTCAATGGTTGGCAGGTACATGTACCTAGTAAAGCGAAACAAATGTTTATTTTAAAAGTGTAAATTTGATTGACGTGTTGAATGTGGTCAGATTTACATAACAATAAGTTTTGTTAAAAGGAATACTTGAGCCAATTTTAAAACTTCCTTGGGAATTGAATATAAAAGGCCAAGAAATGTTATTGTTAACAGAGTGTGGCCAGTAGCTCCCATACGAGTACATACACAGAGAAGAGCCAGTTGTTCTCTTGCGAAAACAGAGTGAGCTAGTTCATCATATTACGAGTATTCAGAGGAGCCTGTTGCTCCATTATTATTACCTAAAAGTGTGAATCAATATATCGTACGTAAAATATTCTAGGGAAGTCTAGATTGGCTCAAGTAGTTTATAAGATATTAATTCATAGTGAAAATTGTGTTTCACAAATAGTCTAATACGCAAATAAACCCTCTTTAAAATTACACTACCTCATCAATTTTACAAAAAGCTCGCTACAAATGTAAAACCAACGGTGTGGCCCGAACAATAGATTAATCGCCGGGTGATAGACAAAAATAAATCAGTAACAAAGTGATCGATAACACCAGGTGACAGTGACCAACACGACGTCGGATACAGCTGCAGATGCTGAGTTGCGAGGAACCAGACGCAGATCGAATCAACTGAAGGTAGCAATATCAGTGGACGCGTAAGTCAAAAAAGAAAAGTAATATAATTAAATAGAAAAAAACTTTTTTTTACAGTGATGCATAATAAAATATACCCTATGTGTTTAAAATCTAGAGATGAAACAAATGTAAGAAAATATATGTATAATTTGACATTCCATAAAAGTAAATTATACTCAGAAATCATAAGAAGTTGATTAGCCAAAAGTCAAAAGTTAGCAATATGGAAAATATTAATTTAAATAATTAGTTCGCGCATGGACAAGACAGAATGGAATCTCCAATTACAACTAATGTAAGTGTAAATGAGGTTCATTGTGGAAGCTCAATATCGGTAACCCAAGAAAGTAATAAGAATGTCCCGAGTAATACTAATGAAACTCGAGACTCGTCAATACAAAATAGTCCCCAGATAGATTTGGAATATTTGATACAAGCCATACAAACGGCAAATAAGTCATTGAAAGATGAATTAATTGGATCGATTAAGTCAGTAAGGACCGAAATGGAGCAAAACCATAAGATAAATAAGCGAGAAATTGAACACAGTTGTATACAACATGACCGAGAAATTAGTCACGGTTGATAATGTAGTTCAGAACCTTAATACGACAGTTAATAATTTAAAAGACGAAAACGGAACTGTCCAAGTTGTACTGGCTAATGAGTCTAGGGAACGAACGAAAGAAATTGAAAAAAAATGCGGGAAGAATTGACAAGAAAAATAAAGTATCAAGAAAATAAAATAAAGTCATTAGAAAATAACCAAAACGAATCGGAAATAATGGTAACTGATCACATTGAAGAGATAAAAAGAACCGTGGAGGGAAATAATGAACTGGTAAATAAAAAAATATCGACGTAATGGGACAGGTACAAGGTCTAGACCAAAAATTAAATACGATTGTAGAAAAAATTAACAAGTACTCACGCGAGGCAACAATTGAGTCAAACAGCTTTGGTTTTTTCGTGCTCGGAAAATATAGAGGTTAGGAACAAACCAGCAGACTTAACCACTGAGAATATGCGAATGTTAAGTCCGGCAGTTAAATCCACTAGTGATATAGCAGAAAGAAGTATAGGCCTATGTACAGGTCACACGATACCCCAGTTCCAATCATATTTATTGGATATACCATTGCCCAAATATGACCCCAAAGACGATGATAACCCTATACAATTTTCAGAAGAGTTGCATAATTATTTGAAAATTAAAATGATCCCGACTCAACATTATATGTATGTAATCAGTAAGTGTCTGGTAAATCATGCGCTTAGTTGGGTTGAAGTGACCCTTACAAGTGACACAGATTGTGAAACCTTTAAACGCGTTCCGTAAGACATTTTTAATGCAGAACGGCAGATGAGAATTTGTAATGAATTGCGCAATGGTATCTTCACAGGAGATAACGGCGTTACATTCTTCGAGTATTTCCTGACGCTCGCGAAAAGGCAAAACTGTTATCGCCCCCACCGTCAGAGGCTGAGTTAACACAGATGGCGATAAATCATTACCCAGTATCAATAAAACCAAGCTTAATAGTTTCAAAAATAAGTGACATAAATCATATGCTAGAGTTACTTTAAACTTTAGAACCTATATATGTAAAGACGGGGGTAAATTATAGAGGAACGGAAGGAAAAGGTACCGATGGGAAGAAATTTAGTGTAGTAAGAACTTAAAAGTGGACGGAGAGGCAGATAGCTCCGTCATGGATAATTACAATTCCAGGGAGAATAGCTACGATTCTAGGAACAAGTATCATAAAAGAAATGAAAACAGGAACTATAAACAGAATAGACAAAATGAATACAGACGACCCAATAATAATGAAAATTGGCAAACAAACATGTGTAGTATAGGCGGGGGTGCTAACATACAGCATAGGCCCTTACTAAAAGGTAGAATTGAAGAAAATAGATGTGCCTTATCACGACACAGAATTTAGAAATGATCGGAGAAGTGACCACAATTACGATAATTATGCAAGCATAAATAATCGTAATTTTCATTGTAATTCTCAAGGAACTGAGAGATGTCGAATAGATATCAATCTAATGACATACGGGCCACAACTCGAAATGAGGATCCATTATAGAAGGACTTGGAAATAGTTATCGAGAAATTTGGCACGCACACATTCCAAATAGGTCATATGAATGATTTACACAAAAGTCAGGGCGTATTCCACCTTCAAACACTACGTTCTTAAAAATAATTGGGATAAAAGTACCCGGTTGGATACGAATTCGCAAAAAAAAAAAAAAATGACACGGTGTGAATGTAACAGCAAGATGTACGTTTTCAAGTGTCTAATGATACAGTAATTGAATAAAGTGTTGGAATAAACGGTAGTACGTGTGTTTAAAAAAAGTAAAGTGCAAAAGAAAAATATATATACAGGAGATGACTATTCTATTATTACTATAAGGGTTTATATTTTGTATTTATATGTTAAAAGTTAGAAAATGATCATAAAATTGTTAAGTGTGTTGAAAGTTGTATGTACCACGTTTTCAAACAATGATTAGAACGTGGACGTTGAATCAAAAGAAAAAAAATTATTCTCAATTTTATGTTTTTGGATTCAAGAGACATTATGAGGCTGGGGTACTTCCTAGAATTAAAATGTATTTGAGCTCACACAATAAGCTGTTGTTATACAGTGGTTAACGGTAATTCAGTGGTTGGCAGGTACATGTACCTAGCGAAGCGAAACTAATATTTATTCTTCTTCTTCTTCACTTCCTGGTTTAGGCAAGAGTTGCCTGTTCCGTCTTCACTAATAGATCTAAGACCATCTCTTCCGAGGACGTCCGACATCTCTTCTTCCTCTTGGAAAATAATGGAAGATTTTATTTGGTAATCTACTTTCTTCCATTCTTTCTACATGTTCTTTCCACTGTATCTTGTTGTTAAATATATTTTCTTTTATGGAGTAGATCTGCAGTTCTTCACGGAAATCATCTAATGTTTATTATAAAAGTGTAAATTTGATTGACGTGTTGAATATGGTCAGATTTGCAAAACAATAAATTTTGTTAAAAGGAATACTTGAGCCAATAATAAAACTTCCTTGCGAATTGAATATAAAAGGCCAAGAATTTGTATTGTTAACAGAGTGTGGCCAGTAGCTCGCATACGAGTACATACACAGAGAAGAGCCAGTTGTTCTCTTACGAAAACAGAGTGGGCTAGTTCATCATATTATGAGTATTCAGAGGAGCCTGTTGCTCCCATATTATTACCTAAAAGTGTAAATCAATATATCGTACGTAAAATATTCTAGGGATGTCTAGATTGGCTCAAGTAGTCTGCAAGATATTATTAATTCGTTGTGAATATTGTGTTGTTCATAAGAGGTTAACATAATAAACACTCTTTAATTAATTACACAACTCGTTGTTACTGATCACCGAATTCCTTGTCCTTCACACCGGTAGATCCCAGAAATTAGCTTAATCTAAAAAAACACGCCCTGAAGAGACCTCCGTGCTTTCTAAAGCCGGCTGCAATTTCGAATCTTTTAATTCAATTTTTCGTATACACGAATGAATTAAAAGAAATAGCAAAAGATTTTTTTTTCGTAATGTACTCAGATACATTTTTTGGTAGCCGGCCGCGGTGGACTAGTGGTTATGATCTTTGCCTCTGGTCCCGAGGACCGTGGGTGCAAACCGGTCAATGGATTTTTTTAATATTGAAAAATCCAAGAACAAGTTCTCCGGGAGAGATTTTAAAGAGTGCGTCTCGATTCTGAAGATTTTCAGGCTCGTAAAATATCCTAAGCAAAATTTACCGACCTCATCATACTATAGTACTTTAGTTGCCTGCTAGATGTCTCATTGGGTCGGCATGTTGACTGCATACCATTCATGACACATATGAGAAAATATGCGTAACGAAATTAACTTGGTATAGTAACTCCTAACAAAGTAGAGGTTTAAGGCTCAACATTCGGCTACGTCATTGTAGATGTAAATAGTTTAGTAGTTAACGTTAATACTCGTTATCGCTATGAATTACTACAATATTTAGTTTAGAAATTTTTCGGTGAAACCATATGCCTATACACTTCGGAACAATGTGTATAAAATATTTTCAATTATATCTATACCAAGTAATTAGAACTTAAAAGATACGAACTTACTTTTCTGTCACTCTCAATAATTTAATTGTTTAGAAAATGCCACATACCCATATGTAAAATCTGATGGTATTTTAGCATTAGGTTCTTCATGTATCCAGAGACATTGTTTTAAAAAACCATGAATTTTCTATACCATCCTATTTGCACTGAAGTTGCAAACATAGTGGAAATATGGAAGGCGGCGAATAAGGTGGTATAGAATATAGTCTAATGGCTGTTTATTTTTGTGGATTATCTATGCTTCTGCTAAAGATAAAGGAGGGACATGATAATGGAAAAGCCGAGAAGAAGAAAAAGATGATTTCATTGCACATAGAGGGACACGATCTAAAACGAATTCCGAAAATTTGAACATATGACATTTTCCAAATAACTGATTGAATAAAAAAAATGGAAACCGCGGTTTATCTCGACGATCTCCATGGCTGGTGATTAATTAATCGCTGGTCTTTCGGCAAGAGTGTGCTGTTCACTGATAACAGTTCCCAGTACTCCGAACATAACTGTGTCCAGTGACACTTGTGCAATATATTACGTTGAAATTTAAGTTCTCAAAATGATTGTACTCTACTCTGTTACAATGATTAAATTTAATCTCATGAAATCCGAAATGCCCCATGTTTAACCAAACAATAGTATTAATTCTCATGTATAAATATTATATTCACGCTTTTTGTACTTTCAGTAGTTTTTTTTTCTTATATCATACTTTCATAGATTTAAGATCACAGATAATTCGATGTGCCCTTGTCGATTAGATGCACAAACTATTGATCATCTACTGTGGGAATGTCAAATATTGAAGAGCCGGTCATGTCATTTATGTGTAGTTTGTGGTATCGACCTTTTCAGGTCATGTTCCTTTATTTTTTGTGCTTGCAAGTGTGTGTTAGTAATTTTTGCTTTGCTAAAGAAGTATTCCTCTCTTTGCTTTCTTTGTTAATTTTATATAAATGTGTTTTATTGACGAGAAATTTTCTTGGGTGACGAGAAAGAAGGGTAAGCATTTCGGCCTTAAAATCCTTGTGTGTAAATGTAGTATTTAATGTGTAGTGTGTATTGATGTTCTATATTGTAATATAGTAAGAACGTGTGTGTTACCTGTGGTTTGTATCAGTCTATTATCATGTAATTAATATGTTCCTTGTCGCTTGCGTGCTAAATGTCTAATGCGATCTTTGAGGAACGAAAGACTCGAACTAAGAAACTGTACAATACGCGCTGGCGGACACTGGTCAATAAACTATAATGTTTTAGCTCAAAAACACTTAAAACCGTACCAGAACTTCATAAAAAGTATTAAGTTACCCAACCAACATACAATAGACTCTGTTAATATTGTGTGTTTATATTGTAAAATAAGACTTAAAATAGTGTATTTTAAAACACATTAGCACGTAGTATTGCTAGTTTGTGATGGAACGTGATCGTGAATAAAGGTTCATTAAAATAAAAATCTGTCCGCATCAGATTTTATATGATACTAGCTGGCCCGGCGAACGTCGTATCGCCTTTAAATATTTTTACGTTAATTTTTCTGATGTTTTAATAGTTATCTGCTATTCGGGGCGGAAACAAATCCAACATATCAAAGATCATAAAAATCGGTCCAGCCGTTCTTGAGTTATAAATAGTGTAACTAATCCGACTTTGTTTTATATATATATAGAAGTCCCGGCCACGCGTTGCTGTGGCTGAGGTATACGTTACATTATGTTGTAGCAAACTAAGTGAGAAATCTAAATCAGATTTTTTTTTGTTTTACACAATTTTTTAGTTCTGGTACGTTAACTACACAAAGTATAAATATGGGTGGTGGTTTATGTGGAAGTGGTTTTGTTGATTGAGATGAATTTATGTTGTCTGCATTCTCAGTATCATCCGTAAGTGTATCATAAGGATTATATACATTTATTGATGCAATATTTTGAGGAGGCTTGCTGATTTCATTATACTTTCGTTTTTTTTTCTACGAACTTGTTGGCAGTTTGGATTCTCATCATCATCAAGAAGTCTCTGTATAGTAATATCATCTTGTGATATATTATAGTCATCTTGTTTTTCATTTAATTGAGGCATGGAGATTGTTTCTGTAATATTAGGCATATTATTATAACTAACAGACTTACTTACTGTTCTGTTATTCCGTTCCTTAGGACCTTCATATGTTTTTAAATTGACATTCTTCTTAAATGTAAGATTTATGTCACATAGGCCTATACCAATTTGCGGAAATTCACTTGATATCTTATCATTCATGGTCTCTAGAACTGATTCGCCATACATTTCAATGCCCCTTCTCGGTCCAGTTAAATTTAAATTAAGTTGCTGTCTTTCAGCCAGATTACTTAAAACTAATACTTACACACGAAATTAATATTATTATCAATATATTGAAAATAAAATAAACACAAACACACTTAAATTATGAAATAATCAATATTTGTAATTCAATTGAAATTCGCGGTTGCAACAAAAAGCACAGCCACCTGGTTAAATAATAAGCCAATTACCTTACACGGCCATCTGTTAGAATCGTATGGAACTCACAGATAATTATAACTCTTTGTTAAATAATAAACAAATAATTTGCAATAAAAATAATACGAATAAAAATTTAGTTATAAACTTCCCTAAGTCTCAAGTTGGATCAAACTGCACACAGTGTGCAACATTTTATTAAAATCGGTTCAGTAGTTTAGGATCCATAGCGGACAAACAACGTGACACGTAATTTTTATATATTAAGATAACGGATAATTACATATTTTTATAAAAACCCGCTAATTTTAATGTTTGAATAAAATGACACCCTCGTTATTTTTTTGTGTCTTTCCTCATTTTTAAAAACCACAGTGGAATGATACCTCTTCCCTAAACTCTTGAACAGCCCATGGAATTTAGTTTATGGGTTGATACAAATTCACGTTTATCTCTTACTTACTTTTACTTTTGTGGGTCTCTCCACTTTTCAGCGGTTACCCTGTATTCCCATTCGCCATTCTTGCCGATCACGCCATTCATCCTCCTCTAGCCTCGGTCGTTCATCAATGTATGGATCTCTCCTCTCCAAGTTGTTCTTGGCCTGCCCCGTTTCCTTCTACCAGAAGGTGACCATTTCAAAAGAGTTTTGGGCCACCTATCATCCTCCATTCTCCTGACATGGCCATACCACTGAAGAGCTCGTCTTTCGATCCTTTCCATCACTGTCTCATCCATATCCATCATCTGCCTCACTTCTTCATTTCTTCTTCTTTCTAACCTGGACACCCTGGCACTGCGTCTTATTCCATCCATCTCCACTGCCAAGATCTTAGTTTTTTGTCCCTCTACCAAAGTCCATCCCTCAGCACCATAAGTCATTATGCTTTCCACAACAGACTTCAAAATCCTCTTCTTCGTGTGGTTTGACATGGTCCTACTCCACAGTACTCCATTCAACATTGTTTATCTATAGTCTATAATTAAATACAATTTGGGATTCATAATATTAATTATTTTAACACTTTTAGTATTAAAGGAACCATGAGATGTGTGAGAATAATGTGTGTATTAGTAGTCGAGTGTGAAACATTTGTTTGGTTTTATTCATTTATTTTCGTAACAGCATGCTCCATTACAATGTATTAATATTGCATATTATATGTAATCTTTTTAAAGTATTATAGATCATTATCCTATGTATAATTTACGCTATTATATTCTTCTTCTTCTTCTTCTTCCTTTCAAGTATTAGGCCAAGGCCTGTTATGATCCTATAGAAAATTTTCCCTCCAGATCTTCGTCCTCTTGATATATAATTATAAACAGCTTTGGGGATCCGATTTGAACTCATTCTTTCAAGATGGTGTTTCCAGGGGTCCTCATCTAGGAGATATGTGGATGGCGACCACAATGTGCCCAAGCTGAGTAAACATTTCTTCCACTTACTTGTGTTTTGCACTCTTTTAACTTTACTATCTAACCTCTCTTGGTTAATTCTTGTTTTTTCGACCCCGACACTATTAGGGCATCCGAGGGCAAGGGCGTCTTTCCTTTCTTCCATTTCTTCTTTCCTTTATTTTCTTTCCTTCTCCAGAAAAGCCTGACCAGATGCTATTAAATGGCAGCAACCAACCGAAGAGGTTATTATTATGCTTTCAAGTCTTATACGCTATTTTATTAATTGTTTGAAAAGTTAAAAAATAAAGTTTTAGTAGTATAATAAAGCGGTTGGTAGAGAATATAGAATAGAATTTTTCGACTGTGTTAAATTGACATAATGTTCAGTAATGTCTACTGAATCTACATTTTCTTAAATAAAGTAAAACTTGCTCAAAGCGGAATCGCATGGGGCCAATTTTGTTTCCACGTTAGACAAAATTCCGCATTATAAAAAACTAAAACTTATTAATAATCTTAGATTTTAGAGTACTGTATGTGTCTTTTTTACGTACCTTGGACTAATTGTACTTCCGCTGCCTTTGAAAAGTGTATATATGCTAGTATATATAAAAGGATTCGACGGTAACGCGCGAAAAAACAGTCCCGTTTCGTCAGCCTTAAAAAATGTCTCTTAGGCGCGTATCCTGAAATTAAGGTTTGCAGTTTCGGTTTTCGTTCACTAACTACACTTTCGTCCACATCCTTTGATTCCCTGCAAATTTCATTCCACGCAACATTGTGTCGTCATTTAAAACTGTGCAGCCAATCTGATGATGCCTTGAAATCGTTATTCCCTAGGGATTTAGAACAGTTAGAGCTTGACTTTGGAGCATCGGTTCAGAACTTTCGAGATTTATCTTCAATAATTTTCACTTTTTCGTTTAATGACAATGATACATACGTTTTAACAATTTTTATTCCGTAAATTCAGAATGTTGCCTGTGAAAGTTCGGTCTCAGAACTTAAACTAATTTAAGATTGTACAGTGCAATAGTTATTTGTAAGACGGGTATCTGTGTTTTGCATAACGGGCGTGCAGTGAGGCCTAAATAAAATTTCAGGTACAGGTAGAATGTCTACTTGACCAGGCGGCAGAAATCATTCCTTTATTTTCCCGCCTAATGGGAATTCAATGAAGTGGAAACTAATATATTTCTCTGTCTTTCTGTTTTATATTTTTTTCCCATGAATTGTATAGAAATATCATTCCGTTTCTGCGTTGGACAGATTCGGTTTTATGCAAAATAAATACACGTAAAATTGCTATTATTTCGCCGGGACCGATAAATGTGTTCATTGGACAGATTTCCTCATTATTCACGTTCCGGATTAAACAAGTTTTACTGTATCTTCAATTGGTTCTTAATACCTAGTAATTTTAAAGGTATTTACATGTATTTTTGTAGGTAAGAACATAGACTTTTGGGTTATGGCTTAATTATATGTTCTGTGTTTGAAAATTTCTGTGTCATTCTCATGAGTTGCACAAAGTAGAAAAGTATATAATAGTGAGTTACATGATATGTATAGGAAGCCAGATATAATAAGAACAGTTAAGTCTCGTAGGCTGCGACAGGCAGGACAGGTGGCACATAAGATGGATGAAAGAGGTGCATGGGAGATTCTGGTAGAAAACCAGAGGGGAAACGCCCAGTTCGTAGACCTAGAATGAGGTCAGAGAATAACATTATCCATGATTTGAGGCAAGCAGATTATACAGAGAATGATTGGAAAACATTAGCTCAGGATAGGGATGCATGGTGCAGAAGTAATTTGCTGTTCCACATAGTGGTGACATTTTGAAGCAGTAATTCTCTTCATGCCCGATGTTGTAGTAAGATTTTGAAGAAGGATTGATGTCCCAAAAAGAATTACAGGTTCAAGTTGGGTTTT
Source organism: Diploptera punctata (assembly GCA_030220185.1). NCBI lineage: Eukaryota > Metazoa > Arthropoda > Insecta > Blattodea > Blaberidae > Diploptera > Diploptera punctata. The sequence goes on from JASPKZ010004588.1 coordinate 394,764, forward strand.
GTTTTTCGGTAGAGCCGGATTCTCGTCTTAGGATCGGTAGTTGGAACACTGGATAAGAAAGCACTTTAAAAATCACTAAAAACTGTTTCTTGTAGAAATAATTTCACATATATTCACTTTGTAAAGTTCCCAGCAGATTAAGAAAATGTAGGTGGTATTATTCTTCACCGTCGATTAAAATTAAATTATTTTCTTTTCTTGAATAAATTATTATTCTTGTATTAAATATTACATTTTGTCTTGAGAACTCTTCTTGCTTCTATCTTTGTGGAAAGTTATATGCAGAATGAATAGTGTAATTCTTTTTTTTTCATTTTAAAGAACATTATTACATCACATGATGTTAAGTTTAAAATTCTATTGGTTAATAGCCCATTAAATATAAGGTTTAAATTTCATTTGTTAAATAAAAAAAAGTTAATTGTTTTAACATCCAATCAGAATTTAGTTTACTTTCATTTAAAAATATGAAATAAAGCAGGTGTTCTTATTACAGTTATAACAGAAAGCTTTATAATTTTGACAACAATGACTTAAAACAATTTGAAAAGCATTATGTAGAAATACTTATGTAATACAATTTCTTTAATTGTTACTGAGACATTTTTATTCAACAATGAACAACAATGAATTATTTAGATGTTTTTTATTCATTTAACTTATATTTAAATATTAAAAGAATTTTAAAATATAAAATTATTAACTTAAACTTTCATATTTATTATGATATTAAAGTGCTGCTTTAATGGAGAGCTTATGTCCACGCGGACATGAACCTACGCGTTCGATAGAGCCAGTGAGCTGGTTATTGTTTGAAAATTGCTGACGCACTTTGGTGTATGAATCAACCTTCAGCGTAATAAGGTTAACAGTATCCTCGGTTTTTCATAAAGCAATTTCATTGTACAAATGCACTACTTCTTTATATGCACTACAGCTGCTTATCTGTTGGTTGTAGTCGTCACGGTACTAGAATTGGTCGTACCAAGTGTCAACGAAGTTGATTGGATGAAAATATTCTATTGTATTATATTTAAACTGGAAAGGCAGACTATTCTAGCAGTGGGACCTGAACGATCTATTATTCTTTTCCCATTTATCGAATGAACAGAAAGAAATCTACTTTACTGTGTTATGTATGGAAGAAAGTAACTCCATCGCTATTTCAGTACCTTCAGACTCTCCATTACATTTACTAATTAGGGAACTTATCGCTCCTGAAGAGAATGCAAATTGTCTATCTTCAATCTAGTTTACATTGATTTAATAATTTATTTACACTCAATTGTGATATATTTATCATCCTGACTTTCAGTTTGATTTTAGGATGGCATATTACGAGCATGCTTATTGACAAATGACAATCCTGGTGTTCCACAAAAATATGCAAATATCTGAATTTATATTTCAATAAATAAATATTATAAAACATACTCCTTTTCACAATGTTTAACGAAATGCTGTTTTATATCAGATCAAATCTAGCAATTATTAGAATATATATATATATATATATTTGAAAACTCGAAACAGTTTTAAATTACTCAGTTTATAAGATCAGCCTAAATCATACTAATAATAATAATAAACACACCAATATTAAATAACAATAATAATAAACTCTATTACGTGGATTAACGAGAGATTGAATGGTGTACGCTAGTAAAATTAAAAATAATCAAAATTATGAACCATTTTCTCTTCAACTGTTTGAGATAATAAAATGAAATATTTACAGTGTGTAAATTCACATATTGTAAATCCACTGATCTGTTTTCAAGAAGATGTCATAGAGCATTATTACTTACTACTTGAAGATAGTATCATTCCAAAACCAAATATATATCCTACCAAATGTTGCATTTGGTATTTTTTAATCTTTATACTGGCGGCAAACTAATTTCTTGTTCCCTATTATTTAAATGTGTCGGACCGCAGTGAGAACGAAATCAGTTATATAAGTTATTCTTGTATGTGGTGTAATTCGACACAAATTTAAGTAATTTATAACAATTACTTCCTTTGTTTTATTAAAAAGCTAATTGGAACAGTTCTGATACTATTTAAGCACATGCGCTTCTAAGGAGATGAGATGGTGGAAAATTAAATATCCAAAATGACAGACAATGTCGAAGCCAGTGTTTACCGAGATAACTTACCTGAATTGTGACAGTATCGATGATATTTATGCCCAAATTTGATCCCAACCAGCCATAAGGGGAAAGGATGAGAAGGGGTGAAAAATACAATTCAAAAAGTACTCAAGATTAGAGTCCAATCCAGTTTTGAGGGTGGCTACTCTAATAGGTCATAATTCCAATGGCGTATAAACCCAAATTTGACCCTTAGCATCCCTAAGGGGGTTGAGAAGTGGAGGAGAATAAAAAGACAACACTGACGAAGGTTAGTTCTCGGGGTCGGAAATTTGATTGATGACATTCCAGATAACACATAAGTACATATTTGAGCCCTAGCATCACAAAGAGGAGGTGACAACATTGACCGCTATTAATGGCGAATCTATATTTATCGTGTTCATTAATCTGATTTATGGCAGTGCAGAAGATACATAATCACAAATTTGACCCCCTTGGACACATAGGGTGTAGGAAGGGATGAAAAATAATATGTCCAAAAATTACTGATATTAATGTCTAATGCATGATTTTTTGGATCCCTTTGCTCATGTATAAAAACTGAGATGTCATATAGGTCTAGTTTGGTATCTATCAATCCTAAAGCGGATGGACGAGAATTGATGAAAAATAATGTCTTAAATTACCATTAGTGTCTAATTCATAGTTTTCGGGGTCATTAATCTCACTAGTCACAGTCCCGATCTTTAAGCTCAGGTTTGATTCTTACAATCATTAGCGGGCTGAAAGAAGTTTGTGAAATAGACCTAATCATACAGTATCGAAATTAGTGATGAACCTATAGTTTTCGGGGTTAGGTATTGAAATTCCTTTAAATCTAATTTCAGATCCCATTTCCATAAGGGGATGAAAATGAGTGATGTATATAAAATGTCCAAATTGACCAAGAATTGTGTCCACTCCATAGATTTCTTCGGATCACTAACAAGACTGTTGCCAAGAAGTTTGGGATTAATAAATACTCGAGCATCGCCGAGCAATCGGCTAATATTAAATATATTAAACCATGTTATCTTAGCAACATATCTTATGTTGTTAATTTAATTGTTAAATATATTACACAGGGTGTTGCAAGAAAACACCGACAACGGAGATGTGGTAGTATATTGAGATGTGTTGACCATTTTTATTAAGGTACCAATGTCCGGAAATGATGCGTTTTCACACTAACTAATTAATTATATCGCAAAATCAGTGGTAATTCGAAGAATTTGATGACTCATTACGTGACAACACCTCACAAGTACGGAACCTGTGATACGTGGCTTCGCAACGAAATGTGGCTGTAACATGACGGAGCTCCAGCTCACTTCGATGCCAATGTGAGGAGACATTTGTATACCTATCCAGTCGATGGAGTAGCAGAGCGGACCAGTCCCATGGTCTCCGAAATAACCCTCTCACTATTTTTTTTTTGTGGGACGACATGAAACAGTCTCTTTAACAGACTCCAGTCACGTATGGATCTTATAGCCTGAATCCTCGCTGCTAAAAAAAAAAACAAAAACAAAAACAAAAAAAAAACGATTCAAACAAGGCCAGGCGTATTTGAACTACACCGCCGATATACGCTCTGCAATGAGATGGGAGGTGGACATTTTGAAAATTTGATGTAACAGTGACAGTATTGTCAAGTATTGAGTCTTGCAATCCAACTAACGAAACTCTTGAAAAGTTAATTACTCATAGCGTGAAAACGCATCATTTTCGGCCAATGGTACCCTATTAAAAATTATCAACATATTTTAATGTACCACCTCACCTCCTTTGTCGGTGTTTTTGCAACACCCAGTATATTATTAATGAGTGAGAATATCTTCTTGAAAGTAGAACAAATAAGGTATAACATATATACTATTATCGCCTCACTGTGATAATTGTTCGTTTATATAAAAGCGAGTGCCACGACAATGCTTGACAATGATTAACATTGACGTAGCGGTAGTCGGCATCTTTTTATTTAATTAAATATAATAGCTGCGGGGAAGCAAATCAAGCCGCTGAACAACCATCATAGTGAGGCGATAATACCAAAAATGTATTTGTATTATCCGTGGTTTCGAAAGGATTTGGACATACGTTTGGGTATTTTATCAATACCTAGTGTCACCATTCATTCCCTTGTTAAGTCTTATTGAAAAATGTACTGTGCATTAAAATTAAAAAGTACATAGCAAAAGGATAGCTTACCAGTGCAGCGTATGGATAAACCCTTCATGCCACATGATACATGCAGAAATCTTCATCGGTGCACGTAAAATCAACAATAACATTCGTGAGCACATGAAAGCTTTCAGGAGCAAGTCATGCAATCGTGCATTCAACAAAAACAACAAGCAAGTGCAGACCACAGTAGGGGAAGTTTCCCTAGTGAGGGTAAATACTTATAATATATTTTCAACCAATAATGATTATATTATAAAATGTATTTTACGTTATTGTATTATAAATCTAACAAATTTTATAAAAGACAATTCTAAGATACAAAAAAACTGGATAAACGTTATAAAAAATGTATGATTGTTATATTATCCATTTTAACAATAGTGACGATCCACTAATTGACATCAGCGAAGGCTCACAAAAATTAAATCAAGTTTATAATATATGTTCCAGATACAAATTTAATGTTCGAAAACATGAACACGTTTCTCCATTTTCCTGGAATTATCATGGTTCCGATTAGAAGTTCGGAGAAAATTGCAGAGTTTGGTTATTCTAATCAAATCCCTCCGTACTTCATATTGCTTAGCTTCTTGTTTCCAGTAATTATCCTCCAAACATAATTTAAACACTTTATCAAATATTAACATCTTCCTTAATATACCTGTATATAGAATACTTAATCATAATTATTCTATGTATAGTATATGAACTTCATGCAATGGAATTCTGGACATCAGAATAACGAATATTTACATTTGCTCTAACTTTAGTTTAAATATTAAACTTTAGTTTAAATATTACCTTATTGATAATTTAGGTATACCATATCAATTATATAAATTAAATCTGGTTATTATATAATTATAATATATTAGATAGATAGATCATCGGTTGATTAATGTCTTTGACATCGTCCGATTCCTAATAGCCAATTTTGTCGGTCCATCCAATCTCCTGGTTGTAGATGTTTCTCCTTCATATATAAACATATTCCCTGACTCCAGGAGGTTTTAGGTCTTCCTCTGCTTCATCTTCCCTCAGGTTTCCATTCCAAAATAGATTTTGGTAATCGATCCTCTTCCATTCGCTGGGCATGTCCGTACCATCATAATTGCTGAGTTTTAATATAATCTAAAATAGTGTCTTCAATCTTCATTTTCTCCCTTATAACTGAGTTCCTAATTTTTTCTCTTCTTGAAATTCTTGCGGCCCTTCGTATAAAATCCATTTCCATTGCCAAAAGGTCCCATTTTTATTTATTTTAATTGCTAAATATGTGATCTCACTACAAGATTTTATTGATTCTCCAGTCTCAAAAATTAAATTTTGTTCTGGTTCACCAATTGATAATTTTTTTTTCATGTTCAAATTTAATCCCCATTTTTTATATTTTTCTATTAATTTTCTAGTCATATATTCTAAATCTTCATAATCTTGTGCAATTAACAATTGATCATCTGCAAAATGTAAGTTGTATAAATATTATATTATTATTATTATTATTATTATTACTATTATTATTACTATTATTATCATTATTATCATTATTATTATTATTATTATTATTATTATTATTATTATTATTATTATACCACGTTCACTATAAAAAGTACATTTTACAACACTGTATATATACGTATCCGGCGCGGAAGTAAAGTGGGTTACTACATTATATCTTGATCCAAGCTACAGAGGAAGAATTTCTCCATGCAATTTCGTCCAATTTTGGACTTGTACCCACCAATTATCGTGAGAAATTTGGGTTAACCCGTCAGCGTGGAGCGACGTGACGTGTACGCAAGTTGAATTCTTCACCAATTGCGGAACGACGTGACATGTACGCTAGCTACACGCACTGCTTTAAACTGTAATTATGACCTTTGTGTTTACATTAACTATTTACAGTTTATACAAATTTTATGTAGAGACTTCAAAGTTTATATTAGTGCATATATTAACTGATTACGGCCCTCAGTAACAATTTAAAATAATTTTATATTTGCATTTATTCTTGCGGCCTCTGACATTTTTCTTAAATTTATAACTTGATAAAGGATTTCTTTTAAAACTAAATTCGCCTTTTTTTGTAGATTAGCTTGTCTATCAAATTGAATCTATTTTCAAATCTCTTCATTTTTAATAATAATGTCGCAAAATTCAGTATATATAAAGACCCAACAAAGTTATATCCGATTTACGTTACAGTACAGGACCACAATAGTAAATTTCAGATATATATATATATATATTTCAAATGACGATATCCTTACATTATGGAAAAGTAGTTAGTCTACAATTCAGTCAGTATCTAAAAGTTAAAGTGGTCCACTACAGACCTTAGAAGGTTCTTGGGATATTAGGAGGTTAAGGCTCCCACTTTTCTAAACTATCGGTACTTGATGTAAGCCGAGTACTTATTTCTGTCTGACGGCCCATAACAAGCATCTGGTACTCATTTCAGTTAGAGGCTGAGTCAACCCCGGGTTCAAGGTGCCGCCTGAAGGTTTGGTTCAGTTTAAAAATCCTGATCCACCGGGACTCAAACCCTCGATCTTCAGGCTTGTAGCATGTTGATCTTTTAAGTCCACACCTCCGGCGAAACTATTATAGTCATATTTCATCAACTGGTTTCGGTTTGGAAACCAGAAGAAAGGCATTGAAATTTAGGGTTGATGAAGGTCTTAGTACAACAGGTCTGATGTGTAGAAAGACCATTTTTTGAAGGCACACGACCTAAAATAATGTTTCCAAAGTGTTAGACACATTTGGAGAAGGCTGCCCCCCCTACAAGAAAGAAGGTCAGCGCATAGAAGCAATGTGTTTGTAATAAACATGAACAAAGTAAACACAAGGGGAAAAAAATACACTTATTGTTGCCCGAGTGTCAAACAGCTGGTTTACATTTTGAAGATTTATCACACCGATTTTTGAAGTTCATACTTTTTTTTTCAAGACCCTTTTCTTTGTGTAAATATTTCGTTTTGTTGTTAGGTAAAGCCGGTTCTCTGAATTCTTCAAAGAATCCCTAGTGCAATACACTGTGTCACTTATGTGAGAAGTTTACAAAAAGGACCTATTTCAACTGTGGCACAACAACCATAAATAAGTCTGCAAAAAATGCAGCGATGTTACGTGAGAACCGTAACAAATTTAATTAATTAAATATTATATTAAGGGTTCACCATAAACGAATTGCAAAAACATTTAAATTACTCATGATATATCAATTTAAATGCGTTATTGGAATACTGGCACTGAGCGGCTGAGTTTAAATACCGGTGAACTTCCTCCCGCATCAGAGTATTCTCGGCCATTTAAATCTATCCGCTCTGAAGGGTTAATGGTATAAGTAGCGGCTCCAGGTGAGTAAACAAGTTATAACGGCTGGGGCACATGCTGACCACATATCATATACTGATTATGATCGTTCCACCTATAAATGGTGCATGCGTGTGTGTAAGATCAAAAGCCGGCTGGTAGGCCAAGGGCCTTCTATGTCTGTCGCGCCGTGAATTTTGTGAAATGATTTATAGGCCTATATAGACTATTATTGCAATATGCATTTTGCATATTTGTTGTCTTTAAATGGAAGAGACTAAGCCATAAGCCAGAATAATTAAAATAGTTTGATTTTTATTATCATAATTACACAAGTCTGCATTTTAAAACTTTTTCTCAGATGATTTATTTAAAATAGGTGTTTTTAAATCAATTATTTTATACTGATACCAGAAATGATTTCCATTTTTGCCTGTCGCGTCAGGTTTTTGCACAAAATATGAATTTGTATTTTCACGTTTTAGCTACTACAAGCACAAATATCCAAAACTTCATTTCACACAAGATAATTTTTTGTTACAAATATTGTAAAGAACTGTCCTAATATTTTTTTGACTACCTTGTAACAAAACAGAAAGTAAAAGGTGTTCCATTATTTTGAAACCTTCCCATCTTTGACTTTTTTGAAGTTCCTCCATTTTTAGTCTCTCTCATCAACATCCAACAACAGTTTCATTCTATATTCCCTGGTACCTCCTCTCCATCACTTTAATATCCTGGTGAAAACGTTCACCTTGCTCTGCACTATAATGTCTCAGATGTTCGGGGAAGTAGTCTATATGGGAATACAGAAAGTGAACTTTCACACTCATGTTACAATTCAACTTTTTTAAAAATATCTAACATACTTTCCGCAATTACCTTATAATTACGATATGTGTTATTGCCTAGAATGTTTTCAGTGACAGATCAGAAAGCGGTCCCGGCTTCTCTTTCATTCATTTGTTTTATTCAAAATATTCATTCTTCAGCAGTTTATTTATTTGCGGACAACAAAAACCCCAGCTTTCAATTTTTCTTAAGTTACGGAAATTTCTTACAAAGGTACTTAAATCAAGGCCGATCCTTTGGAAGAGCCCTTACAAACTGCTTGTTGATGTGTTATGGTGGAAGCAGGACTTTTTGAGGGTCTACAAGTGGTTCATGTAGGACGTTTTTAGTTTCAGGCACACATTCCTTTGGCAAATTCAGATTACGAAATAGATCATTAAGGTCACTTTGAGAGAACCGTTGTGGAGTAAAGCTGTCTTCAGGCTGATATATATCATCGTATCATCGTCAGGTTCCCTAAAACAGCTGGAGGAAGAGGAAGAGGCAGCTCTTCTCCAGGTGGAACTAGCCTAATGGCTGAAGGGATGATTGATAGACAATTTGGTTCTTATTTTTTTGTAATTATACCCCTGAACATTAAGCAAAGATGAGTAACAGTCATTAAGGTGGTCTTTAGGCTCCTTCCACACCATAGGAATCGCAAACGGCATGCACGTTTTCTTCCCTTTTGTCCACAATCTTAACCCCTCAACGCAATAGCGGCAAACTTTCTTTGGCGCCGACGCCTTATCCTGGTCACTAAGTTTCACTTTAAAATAAGCAGTGAAGCTTGTTTCTCAAAGTCCGTAATATCAGTTCGTTGCTTAAGCATTGTATAATTTCCACAAATTTAGCAGAAAACGTTAGGATTGTTCACACACTTGCCTATAGACATTGCCATACTTTGCAGACACGATAGAGAGATAAAATGAGAACAGAATTCATAATAGAAGTTTCTGATATGAACAACACTTCAAAGGTCACACAATTACACTTAGAACTTGAATTGACAAATTTCCCTCCAACAATACTCATTACCGTCTGGCATATACTATACTCTTTCCAATAAATATACGAAAACAGATTAGGTCCATTGTGAAAAACTCTACGTAATTGAAGAAAACTAAGAACAGTTCTGGAATCAGCATAAAAATAACATACAACATATTAATTTACAATAATCTGATATTATGCAGATTAGTGTTACTATTAATATTATTAATATTATTATTATTATTATTATTATTATAACAAAATATTTAAACAAATGTAAATCTTCATTAGTGTCCACTATTTTAAAATCTTAAGCCTATATTTGACATAAATAGTCATGACACGAAAATAGATAGGTGCTAGGATCATTATATTTCATAATTCCAGGTACATCAATTAAAACAGGCTAACTTGTATAGAAAATTCGGATAATATGACCTGACAGGTAATAAACCAAATTCAGCAGGACAATCACACTTCCCATAACCATCGCAATATTGAGATATAAACATGGTCACAACATGGTGGTATTAAGCAGAATTCGCTGAACTTCCATTTTGAAGTTGCGTATAATTAGATACATCTTAATCTGTTTGAAAATAAACCGATTATTAGACACGTCACGAAATTGGACACGTTTGTCCCATTTAAAACTGATAGGGAAAATAATTACGGGTAATTATATGCATCACGAAATTCGTTTGATTCATTAGATTTGCACAGTTTAGCAAAAAAGAGCATTACGTATAATTAGATACAGTTAGATTTGCACAATTAAAAATATTAGGCTATACAATAACATACAATTAGATACAGCGCTATATGTAACGAAATTGGTTAAGCTAATCTTATATACGAACATAGTAAAATTATTAGATGTCTCTGAAATTAGAAAAAAAAATAGGTAAACCAATTATGAAAAGTTAGATAAATGTATGTGTCTGAAAATTAAGCAAGTTCACACCACTTAAAAATCAGAATCCCATTTTAAAGTTATACTAGAAATTCCATTAAATTGGGCAAGATTATCATATTTAAAATGTTTAAATAATTATCCCATCAGAAAATTAAACAAACCTCATTAAAAGGTCTTATGCAAGGGGTTTATATTTTTTTTAAATGACAAAGCTAACTAAATGATTAGATAATAATAAATGATACATCTAAATTATAAATAGGAAACGTTCCAGAAAGCGCTACAAGTCTAGCGTGTATATTCCAATGCCACTAATGGCACATTCCGTTGTTCATGTTCCGACCTAAACGGATATACACGACGTTAATATGGTATTTGTATTGTATTCTAAGCCTATGTTTTCACTTTACAGAACTTTAGGCGCTCTCCCCCTACAGGGAAGAATTTGAACCATACTAATTTAGTTACACTTGTTTTCGTATAGATGTCATCTTGAGTGGTCCGTGGTCAGCGTTCCGCCTCATACTGACATCTAGGAAACCAAGGTAGTACTAGACGGGAAAATTCGGTAAATTTTGTTTAGAGGCCTTTCCATTCAGGTTAAGGATTTATTACAAGCCTGAAAATCTTCAGACTCGGGACCCACGGCTTAAAGTCCCTCCCGGAGGACTTGCTCCTTGGATTTTTCCGTCCTAAAAAATCCATCGATCCCGGCCGGGTTTGAACCCGCGACCCTCGGGACCAGAGGCAAGGAGCATAACCACTAGTCCACCGCGGCCGACTGTTAATATGGTCTGTTTTCAAATTACATACGACTTCGAGAGATCACATGAGTAGGTGATGTGTACTTGCATAGAGAAGACTTAAATACAGAAGTGTTTGTGTGTAGTGAATACCAGGTGACGTCATAAGACAATAACATGTACAACTTCAGAAAATACTCAGCACCTATCTCTTCACGCATTATATTAATTTCTGACTATTTAATTTATCTCAAAAGTAGTTCTTGTCTATTGTTTGCTTATATTCGTACATCCACCTGGTGAAAGGTTGATGCCTAGCGGGAGTTACTTAACCAAATTAATTTAGATGAACTTATTTCCCTACAGATGCCAGGGAGTGACACGCGGTTATCACATCCCCTAAAAATCACATAATAAGTAGGGCTGAAAAAAGTATCGGTATCATGATAGTAACTAACTTCTACACACATTATTTACCAAATGCGTGCTTTTGTCGAGCGTCTCCAGCGCCTGCTCGGAGTGGAGAGTTGTATATTTGATTATCCTTAGTAATAGACCTGTTTACGTGATGTGTGGTTGTATCAGAATGCCGAAACAAAAATTGTGCAAAGATTAGTCCATTCTTACACAAAGCGGATTGTATAGAAGTCTGTCCCGTGTAGCACGTATCAACGTGCAGTTTGTAAACATAGCGGTCTAAGTACGATTCAGTCTAGATTATAACCAATAGTTTTCTTCAGCCCTAGTAATAAGTAATTGAGGTATTACTTGGATGGAAAAAAAATGTTCACTGGGCCAACTGAACCTGAGTCCTACAAATTTCACTGCCTACATAGATTAATAGAACAGGTAATCCTAGCAATTAAAAATAGCAAAATGGTCATGTTCAAATGAGTAATTGAAACAAATTAAAAAGGTATGTTATAAATGGAATGTGACTTACATACAGGGCAAAATCGGAGATTCAATAACCCTTCTTCCAAAACAGTGGGAAATTTATATATTAAGACATGCAGGAATCTGAATTATCCGTAAAGCATTGTTGACACAATCCGTCGGTAAAATTTCACTCAACATCTCATAATCAACTAAATGCATTCATGTAAAACTTATAATTTTTTATTATATTGACGATAATATTTTTTCAATTGAACCGAAAGTGTGATTTTCGGTTCACTACTGCAGTGTCGTTATCCTCCCTGGACAGTAAGATTCGTGAACTATGCCAATATCCTTTCTCTATGCATCTACCCCCACTCTCCCTCTTTACCTCTCCTGGTGCGCTGTTTCTACGGCGCATCCCCCCTTCTACCACGGAACGCTCAAATACGTTATGCACAGCGAGAACGTTATCATTCATTCCTTCATCGATGTTTGGATCGGAACTTTAAGTTGACAAGGTCGTCTGGAGCCGCGAGCGGCGGAGTTTAAGTTGGTCCTGAAGACCGGGGAAAGCCACCCTGGCTTGGACTTTAGCATGAATGTGGTGTGAGGTATGATGTGGTTTTTTTTTTGTCATGTAAAATCATTATTATTTGTTTACTTTTTTTGAATGATCAAATGTTTATCTTTGTTATGTTTTTACTTCAGACTTCTTGTTTACATTAAATATCATTTTTACTTATCCAAATTAATGTTCAAAGTGATTTATGTGCATGTGGCTGTTTGATATTCCTATACGGAAACTCACTTATTTAGGAGATCATTCTAGCTCCCTTTATTTTTCTGTCTAGCTTTCCTGATTAATAATTATAGTGAAAACATTCGTTTTAGGTCACTCTGGTGTTTTGAGAACTATTATTGATTTATGTTTAAGTGCTTAGGAAAGAAATATGAATCAATCTTTGCCTCCTATGGGCCCGGGGCAAAAATCTTTGTGATTAATAACCTTGGATGTAATAAAATCTACGCTAGTAGAAGTAACGGAAACAAAAGACGATCCCGTACTAATGGTAGCGAGTAACGTGGTTATCGCCGGCACACAATCATTAAAATTACAGTACATTTAGTTATTAACGATTAAAAATGTATTGAAAATAAAATTATAGCCTATGACATATAAAAAATTAAAAATATTCGAAGAGAAGCATACCACCAATATAAGGATCTTTATAAGAGATTATGAAAATTGTACTTGTGAGAAAAATTCACATTTATATATTTAAATTTCGAGAGTCTAAAATATTCATAGAATTTATCAAAATTGAAATAAGCCTATAATGATACATATTACTAGCGATGGTATAGAAGTTTTTTCGATGGTTGAACGGTTCGACTTTCTTATTTGAAATTCGATATCAGATTGTTTTCTAAGTTTTATTCATATTTGTCCTTATTTACGTAATACAATATTTTTTGTTTTGTTTTAGTAATGCGATAGAAAGCAAGGTGGCATGAAAAATCTAACCTGTCATAACTTGAAAATGATTTTGAATATTTTAATAAACCAGGAAGGATATCCTCATGATAAATATATTGTATATTATAATAGCGTGAGGAAAACCACATGTTGACTACTCAGATATAAAAAAATTAAACTATTATACCAATGTCATTATTATTATCTCATATTTCGTTAAAAAGTTTTGATTTTTTAAATTAAAAAATCCAAAGTACAAAATGAACAACGCCTGTATCCACTACACGTTTCAATTTGGGTTTCCATAATATGTGGGCATATGATAATAATAAATAAGGTATATTTAAAATTATATTCTGGTTTTAAACCCCACTTAAGCCAATAAGCTGTTAACAGTAGAAACGGATTTTTGGAAGCGATCGACAAGAATTTCAAGAAGGGATAAATTCAGAAACAGCACAATAAGGGAAATTATGCAAGTTTAAAAAAGCATATTAGAAAGAATAGAAGAAAAACGTTTGAAATTGTAAGGACACCTCATGAGAATACAAGAAGAGAGAATAGCAAAGAAGATCCTTAATTGGAAAGCCAATGGAAGAAGTGGAAGAGGCAGACTTAGAGCACGTTGGATGGATGGAGTGAGGAGAAGTATGGAAGCTAGAGATCTGAGAGAAGAAGGTGCTCTAGACAGGAACCTCTGGCGACAAATCACTTTGGGTTGAAGGAGAAAGACTGCATTTTGGAATAATAATAATAATAATAATAATAATAATAATACTTTATTTATTCTGGCAGAGTTAAGGCCATAAGGCCCTCTCTTCCACTCAATCAGCACAAATACAAATAAATATTCGACAAATATAGATATACACTATACTAATTATAAACAGTTAAAGATACAATAAATGTAGCAATGTAAATGTCATGTACAAACAACATTTTATAGGGTAATAACAATAATCCCTAATTAAAAAAAAACACTTTGATTACGAAGGCGGAGAGAAAAACAATCAGGATAGGATGGGACCCATAAACGTGGATTATGAAAAGGAGATCGAACGGCACATGAAAAATTGATATATTTGAAATATAATATATAATATTATCAAATTGCTTATCTTCAGCACGTATTACGAATGAATAAACAGCGCATACCAAGAAGAATGTATAATTATAACCAAAAGGGAGAAGAATGTTGGGAAGACCATTGAAGAGATGGAAGGATCAATTCGACCTATAATGATATCGGAACAGGCCATTGGGCTTAATCTTTGTTGTTGATGATGATGATGATAATATATAATATATAAAAACAGGTTGTGAATTTCTTTACAGTTGTGAAAATGATTGTTGTACCTAAATATACGGACAAGATATCGCTTTTTAGTTGTATCTTAGAAAAATAAATGCAGGTCATGTAGGTTAGCAGAGGTGAGCCAACAATTTTATAACAAAAAATAAATTGCTTTTGTAAAAGAAGGAGATGATGTTTTGAGATGAATATAAAAAGTATCCAGTTTCAGTGGTGGCATCCTTAGAAAGCCATCAAAGCTCTTGGGCTCTATCAACAAGAAGAGTCATGCATATTAATCATGCTAATTGCAAGGAGCGAGGAGAAATCAGAATAAAAAACAAAACTGTATTAGTAGCACTTGCATAATCGGATACAGAGCGAAATGATGTGCAAAGGAGACAGTGAATGTATTTCACGCTGAAGTGAAAGAAAACATGCAATAAAGAACAAGAACAGATTTACACAACTTAGCCCAGGTTTTCATTATCCTTTTGCATGCGCTCAGAAGTTTTAAAACTCTGATTCACAGTTCCTTTTTTGTCGGTTTTGCACTTCAAACTTAAAAGCAATACAACACAGTTCACAACAGCATTGCACGAAATCACTGCCTTTCCCTTTTCTTTATAGCAATGCTTTACAACTTTCTTATTCTTTTTAAATACAAATATTCTAAACAGAGGAAATCGTTCTAAAAAAAAAAAGAATCAGCTTTCATTTGATATCTTCCAATATACTTCAATTTCATTCACACGAAAGAATTGTAATAAAAAGAAAGTCATTCTTCCAAAGTTTGAGTATGCTTATTACAAGCTAATTAAAATTTTTAATTAATCATTGTTATCGCGAAGTATCATCATGTAAAATACGCTAGAACTTAAATTGATTCTCAGATTTCAATCTTTGCCCTATGGTCTTCGAAACGAAAGAAAGTTAATAAAATTACATACATGGATTTCTCAGCGGCTCCGTGGCGCAAGTGGTTAGTCACTCCTTCTCCACTGCTAAGTTCGTGTTTTGACCACTCCATGTGGGGTTCGTGGTGGACAAATCAGATTCCGGTCAGGTTTTTCTCCGGATTTTTGTCGTTTTACCCTGCCAAAGTTTTCCTCCGCGACTTCTCTATACTCGTACTTTCGTTTTTTTTTTTCCCTTTTAACCTGATTTAGTGATGATGTAATAGCCTGGCCAGCATGTTTCCGCGTATATCGTACATTGGGAAGAAGACAGCCACAAGTGTAGTTTAGTTCAGAGTTATTCGAAATTAAAATTTAAAAAAAGGAATATTAAATTCAATATTTGATGTGGACACAATATTTTATCCTGTCTCCATTTTATTGCACATGACTGGCTGCTATAAAGAAATACATTTTTAACAATTCTTTCTAACAGATAGTAATCTTAAATTATGACATTTTTACACTTGTGGTTCTCTTCTTTCCAAGGTGCGATATGACAAACTTCCTACAATAGAGGCTTCATGCCATCTCATTTCTTTACCTGGCGTTACGCGCGCCGAACACAAGTACAGAGGTTTATATTTTACATGGATTTTTCAGATGTATAAAAGAGAATGGACATGGACCTTTGAATACTAAATTTCTGAATGATCACTGATCACTATTCAGGAAGATATCATGTAAGAATATGCAAACAGAGTGCTTCATAGTAATCTCAAAAACTAAGTTTAAGATTATAACACAGGAACGAAGATCTGTGTTGATATTACTATGTTCTCTTCTAATGAAAGAAGGAATCCTTATCTAAAATTTTGTATAAAAATTACAATAAACTATGTATTTCAAATTATATTTAGAGCTGAAAAGATTTTGGATATATCAGTTTGAAATGTATCAATTTCTTAATTTTAACTACAAATTCATTGTACATACTCGTGTATATATTATCATGTTATATATTAGCTTTGCTTACTTGTTATAGGAGCTACTAGGGGGCAGTGGAGACCAAGTCTCCGCTATATCTCGTAATAACAGAGTATGTATATATATATATATATATCCAAAATCTTTTCAGCTCTAAATATAATTTGAAATACATAGTTTATTGTAATTTTTATACAAAATTTTAGATAAGGATTCCTTCTTTTATTAGAAGAGAACACAGTAATATCAACACTGATCTGGAAATTATTCGTTCCCGTGTTATAATCTTAAACTTGGTTTTTGAGATTACTATGATGCACTCTATTTGCATACTGATATCTCGTTTGATAATCCAGTGCGCTACCACTTACGCTACCAGGCAAATCTAGTACAAACATTTATTTTCATATATATAAATGTTTGTTCTAGATTTGCCTGGTAGTGTAAGTGGTAGCGCAGTGGAATATCAATCGAGAGGTCCGGGTTTAAATTCCGTCCAGGCATTTATTTTTATTATCATGTCACACACACACACACACACGCACACACACACACACACACACACACACACATACATACACACACACACATTATAGATATATAGATATGTGTATATATATATATATATATATATTCCATTTCACGTCTCTTTGATATCGGAACTCTGGAATCTGATTATGGAGAAGAGAAAACACTTTCTTACTATAGAACCATAATGCATAAACGATAGTTTATGATTTATTAATTGTTACAAGAATATATTAGTTATTTCTTAAAAACTTTCAAAGAAAGCAAATCGATATATTTACAAGTCACAAGAAATGCAGAGTCACACAGCAGAAGTTATAACACATTCAATAAACGTAAGTATGTATAGATATAAAATTTGTTGTAAGTTTCATTTAACAATATATGTTTTTTCACATGATTAGAAAAAAAATTCAACATGTATTTAACTAAAAAAATAATACCATTAATTAACATGTAAGAAATTTCAACACGGAACATGACGTCTAACGAGCATATTCTTACAGTTCACGTCTGCAACTGAACGTCCAGTAATAAACGCTGTTTCATACACTCTTTCTGACATATGTATTCTAAAATCGCTAAACAATGGGAAGGAATTCCAACATTTACATATCAACTACTAGATCTACTATCGAGAGTGCAAAAAAAATGTTATTCAGAATGCATTTACATTGAACGAAATTTCAAGACAAAGAGAAAGAAAAATAATAATCATATACTCACAGCAGGTCTCAGCAGCAGGCGCGGTATACTGTCACCAATGACGTCATTAGTGGCATCCAGAAGTGGCCGTTACAGCTGATGGTGTCACCACTGTCTGCAACATAGTGTCTCAGTCTCAATATCATTAACACTAACAATACAAGACAGTAATTACAAGAATCCAAGTTTCAGGAATGACAGGGCAGAAGACAGAAAAAAACTTAGTGATGTGACATTGTAAACAAATTTAAAATAAAATTATTAACAGAAACAACTGACTATTATTACTTTTTTAACTGTTATTTTTTTTTCATTATTTAATAAAATTAGTATTACGATTTGCCAATATATTTACCTAATATCTTATATATAAGCGATAAATTAATTCATTAGAGTTTATTTGTTTCTTTGTATATATTTTTTCTTATCTTTTTATGTATAGTAAAATCGAGCTGTTATCCCTTTGAGTATACATTATTCCATTAGTTTAATTTTAATTGTATTTAATTTTATTGTAGTATTATACATTATTTTCATTATTGTTTACTTTGATCAGATAATTGTTTAGTACGTACTGTTATTGTAATTAGTTATATTTAAATGTAACATATGTTTGTCCTGGTGAGTGGAAGAGAAGGCCACGTGGCCTTAACTCCACCAGGCTAAATAAATCTATTCTATTATTCTATTCTACTGTTCACACGAAATTCTCATTGATCTACCTAGAAGACTATATATCATATCTCCATTTACAAAGAAACACATTTTCTAGATTAAAATTAAAGAATGAACATATGTTTTGCACCCAATAACTGTCCACTATTTCATTCTCCATAGGTACTAACATATCTACCTTGTTACAGTTACCCTCTACTCAGTTTTATACATATGAGGCAGAAAATAACACTACAACAACATAACAGTTTAATTTCGGGTTTCCTACTGAATAAGAGTTTTAAAGAATACATGCAATGTTATGTTTGTGAAAATTAGAATTTCTCCTTGGATCATTTGTTTTGAACACACACACACACAAACACACACACACACTCACACAAACACAAACACACACACACACACGAGCACAAACACACACACAAACACACAGAGACACACAGACAGACACACACACAGATATATATACATACATACACATATATATATATATATATATATATATATATATATACCGGTACATAGTCTTTTTTGGAATCAAGATGATATACTTCTGATAATTAGAGGGATGAGAAATGTGCGCTTACACGCGTTGAATGGTAGACTGTTATGGCGTAGGCTATTGATACGTTACAGGTATATCCAACATAAAAATTCCCTACTCGAAAATTCACATTTCAGAGGTTTTCCGGAGAAATGTACGACGCAACATAAGTCTACAATTCGCAAACAATTCAATGATTCAATGATTATATCACAATTTCATTCCAGTATTTAAAGATTTTGAGTTTTGAAATTGAATGTAGTGATGATGTTCTGATTAATAAAATGTATTCTCCTGCCGCTGTTTACGTGGACCGATGTAAACAGCAGGCCTATAAACCATTAATACTCAATCCATGAATAACGCCCTTCAGTGAAACACATTGTGATATCGGAACTCGTAAAATCGATTAATCTGAAATAACGTTTTCTATCTTTATTAAAATTATAATTAAAATATTCTTATCGATACTGCAATTATGAACTTCTTCCATTAAATTATTAATTTGTTTCCCCTAAAATAGTATAGTTATTTCTTTGGCTATTCTAAATGTACAAGTTAGAAAACTGAAAATATGGAAGAGTAATATAATATATATTATCAAATTGTAAAATGCATTGAAGTACGAGAGCCTACTAAATAATTGCAAACTTCCTGAATATTTTTTGTTTTATTAAAAACTGATTACGGGAAACCAATGTGAACTTTCAATATGAAACTGAAATGTACGTGATGAACTTCGTTTCAATCTAATATATTGCTCTAGGTTTTCATGCCGGAGTTCATATTAGGAACTTGCAGAAGATTTTAGGGCTGTTGGTCGTGGACTTACGGCTTAAAGTTCAAGCCAACCTTTGAGGATGCCGGACGTAGTGTGGCGAAACGTCGGGGAATTTCAAACATCAAGACTAGGACCAACAGCCCGAAATTCTTTACAAGGTCATAATTCTTTTAAATCTGTTTCCCATTTAACATAGGGTTGAATGGTAGCACATCTATAACATTATTTACAATGTTACACTGTGTCCTTATGATGAGATTTTTAAAATAAATAAAATAAAATTGTGTCTAGTAAAATCTAACCTGAACTATAAAAAATGTTCATTTTTGATTATGTTACAGCTATGCATAACTTTGTATTTATAGTCTGTCCGCTGAACCTGCAGAGAAGCCGTTCGAAATAAGCCATCTATGCAGAAGGCGGGAAAAAATGCACGGTCAATGAGGCCGCAGAAGGAAGTGCAGGAGAGAGAACAGATCAAGTGGCAGTACTCATTTCGCTCTTGAGCTTCAATCGATAAAGATGTCTAATCGGAAAGCTGCCGAATTTCTCTACACATCAATGGACAAACTATAGGTGTTAAAGGCTTAAATGAAAATACAAAATGCATTTAGAAATGAACAACTGATTTCTGCTTACTAATAAAGGGCAGACGTAAAACCGACAGAACATTTAGGAATGGCATAATCTCTCACTTCGCCATCAAGAACGTGGCCAAATGGTTTTCTTAGTATAAAGTGACCAAAGGAGACGAGGTTGGCAGCACCGTGTTATGAAATCTTGATTCAACATGTCTGCATCGATTCCTACTCCTCAATACTCTTAATAGGATTCAGACTTTTCGCTACATTATGGCAGATGTGCGCTTCCATTAGTTATGTTATACTTATTGAGGTCTCATGGCACAGACTGCTTTCATTGAGCATTTAACATTGGTGAGAAGTAGCCATAGTTTTGGACAACTTTGTTGAAATAAAACTGGAAAATTATTGGAGAAAAGAAAATTACAAATTATATATAAAAATCAATGTTCGTTCGTTTGTTTGTTTGTTTGTTCGTTCATATTCTATGCGCGGCCATACCGATTTTGATGTACGTTTTTGCAAAATGTTCAGAAGATTCAACATAGGCTATAAGAGAGTCGTGATATTCAACCCCTTCACCCCAAAAAATCACCCTTTGTAGTGAAAAAGGTGAAATAAAGTCCCGATTTTGACGCTTAAAAGGCTGACGCTGCCTGAACCATAACAAATACACCAAATTAATGCACACAGAATTGAACACCTCAAAACCCTCTACAAAAAGTCCGCGACAGCATACGTTTATCTTCTACGGATAACTCACAATAACCATTCTTGATTTTCACTGATGCCAAGAAGATCGGGATAAGTCGATACCCGGACAAACGTGCTCTGCCATACCGTTCACCCGACTGAGATGGGGCTTTTTGAAAAATGTTGAGGACATTCCGGGGATGAACATAGGTTATAAGGGAGTTGTAATACTCAACCCCTTCACCCCAAAAAATCACCCTTTGTAGTGAAAAAGGTGAAATAAAGTCCCGATTTTGACGCTTAAAAGGCTTACGCTGCCTAAACCATAACAAATACACCAAATTAATGCACACAGAATTGAACACCTCAAAACACTCTACAAAAAGTCCGCGACAGCATACGTTTATCTTCTACGGATAACTCACAATAACCATTCTTGATTTTCACTGATGCCAAGAAGATCGGGATAAGTCGATACCCGGACAAGCGTGCTCTGCCATACCGTTCACCCGACTGAGATGGAGCTTTTTGAAAAATGTTGAGGAGATTCCGGGGATGAACATAGGTTATAAGGGAGTTGTAATACTCAACCCCTTCACCCCAAAAAATCACCCTTTGTAGTTGCCCTTTTACCAGCCGGCTGCTGGCCCTTCACATCCACATGTGTCAATCACAGAGGTTGATGATCAACAGCCAGTGTAGGGGTGACACGTGGTTAGCATGTCGAGTCCCCCAGCCGTTATAGCTGGTTCCTCAACCTGGAGCCGCTACTTATTGTAGCTACCCAATTGCCTCACGATGCTGGGTGGGCACCGGTCCCATACTGGCCGAAATACCGTGAGAAAATTTCTTCCCCCATGGAGACTCGAACCAGCGCAAGTCCCGTAGCTCTGCGCCAAGGCTTCCTACCTTAACCGCTCGGCTACGGCGCGGGACCCTAAACCATAACACATACACCAAATTAATGTACACAGAACTAAACACCTCAAAAACCTCTAGAAAAAAGTCCGCGACAGCATATGTTTATCTTCTACGGATAACTCACAATAACCATTTTTGTCTTTTATTGATGTCAAGAATATCGGGATAGACAGATTACCGAACAGTGCACGGCTGGTGGTAAAAACATATTAACATTTATTTATTTATGAGTAGCAGCTCACGCCCGGGTATTAACTAATATTTTATAAGAATTATGGCATACATGGGTGGAAAGTTAAAAAGAAATTCAAACGACCCGTGTCTAAATATGCGAAGCACTTAAATAAACTTTTGGTGCATAAACATTTATTTCTACTTACTCTGCTATCCGAGAAAAGTGGTAAACGAATTTATAAACAACCGTTACTCAATTTATACGAAGTATTGATTCCATCGTGATTTTCCCCTCATTTAATATTAAACATTTTACTACAGACTCCCCTTACCTTAAAATTGTTGGAATGACACGAGTGCTATTGAAAAGAGAGGTTATGCCATCTTTGAATTACCTTACCCTTTCACAACAAGTCTGTCATACAAAGTTCTGCAACAAACCTGTACTGGACTGAATTTTCTCATTTCAACATAAATAGGAAATCAGTGTATGATTTAACGCCAGATATCAAGTTGCACTCAACTACAGAAACGAAACTTTTAGATTGATTTTAGAGGAATGTAAACAACTAAGAACTATGAGGAAAACGAAGGGAGAAAGAAAGAGAGGGAATCATGTAATGAGGAAAAGAGGGAAAACTCAGAAACATATAAATACATGTCAAAAATTGTATATAAAAATATTATCTCTGAATTATTTACCAATTGCAGTAGGCGAGATTTTATTAGAGAGGTTCATAACATAAAATTTTATTTTATTTATTTTTTTGTTTTAAAGTATAAATTAAATTTTCCTCATATGCAACTGTGAAGAATATTTACTGAGCTATTTTCAATACTTATCTTGAAGGGTCCTGTTTCAATGCATTTTCTTCCAATATTCTCAAACTGATATAAACTGATTTTATATTTCATAAAAAAAACTATGCAAGCTCACAAATGCCAGAAACAAAATTCGTAATGTATCCTAGATACATCAGTTTAATATTTTAAATAAATCAGAAGAAAACAAACAAAAATAAACCACTTAAATATGTGTCTAATTGTGCAATATACCTAATAATAACAGTTATACAATATTCCGTTTTCACTGCGGTTTGTCACATTCAAATATTTAACACAATACATTTGTGTTTTGCTAATTTAAGGGTTAAAGACAAAAGGAATTCCAGTACGTTATTTCGAACAAATTATCTGACTTTCCATTGTTCTATGGTATTTTTTAATATTCTATTCTATAGTGTTTTGCCGTAAGGCAGGTCTTACACTGCAATCATAGCACTTTCATGCTATTCTTGCATCTTTACCATCTTTACTAGGGAATTATAGGTGTGGTAGCTTCCTGTTGCTTTTCACACCGGTGAAGGATGATAATGATGATGGACAGATGATGTTCAGGTCTTAAAGTTACCTGACATTTGACTTACAAAAGCCCGGAAAAACCTCACCCAGGAAGCTTGTCCCTACCGGGAATCGAACCCGGGCCCGCTGCGTCACAAATCAGCACGCTACTTCGAGACCACAGCAGTGGACATTTTTTAATAAATAGTCGAAATTTCACATCTGTCGAATGACTTCAATTAAGTTTAAGTATATGTTAACTAACCAACGCAATATTTTTTATCCCCGCGCCGGGCTTATATAAGCTCTCCATACACCCCTATCCTGAGAAATGTGTTTGTGTTGGCATATAATTATTTGTATAACTCATATCTCTTAAGGCCATGGTTAATGTTATTGGATACCTCATTCTTGGCCTATCTAGGAGATCCTTGGTTAAGGTTTCTCCGTTGCAGACAATCGATACGAAAGATATTTCGTTATTATCCCTGGGCGACCCGCCCAACATAGGCTGGTACTTACTTCCATTAGAGGTTGTGCCGACCTCATGGTTATGCTACCGCAAGAAGCATCATGCCAGTATAAATACCCTGACCCAATCGGGAATCCAGTCGTGACTTTTCGGTTTCAAATGTACTGTCCTAAACACCACGCTAATATTGACTGAAATAATTCTAATTTAAAAATGCATTTATACAGAAACAGTGACATAAGATAATTCGCTTTTCTGTAGCTCGGAATCTACCGTGACCAGGATCTTTAGGTTTAGCATACCCAAGAATTTTCATTTCTAGGAATATGTGAAAACCTTTAAAGGAGGAGAAGAAAAAACTCCTCCAGGATAAATCAATAAATTAATTAATTAAATAATGTGTATTTCGAGAATAAAGTTCTTGGAAAATGTATGGATGAAAGAGAGATGAACAGGAACAGATATATGAATGGAAAAAAACTAAATGACAGTGAGCTACATAATATTTATTGGAATCCAAGCAGTTAAGTCTCATAGACTACGGTGGGCTGGGTATAGGCAGATCTTTGAGAACTGCCAGTTTAAAATTATCCAAGTCCCACATTTCTAGTCAGCTTGCAGCTCGAGCTGTCATTCCTTGAATAAACACTCTATTGTTTTTATAATCAAAACGAATATATGAAATAAAGAAAAATTTCATTCTACTTCAACTAAGGTTTTAAGTTATAACAAAGTAATAAAATAACAGAAATGGATTTTTTTTAAAAAATTATAGGATAATCATTGAGATACAAAATTCGTACTGCTGGTAATAAGGAAGAATGCAGAATTGAACTAGTATTCTTTTGGATTAATGATCGAAGATTAATTTAGGACTACTATATCAATATAATGGAGGACAATAGATTAGTAAGACAATTTGAGATTAGATACCTCTGCGAAAGAGGATTTTTAGGATGGATCGATGGAATTCGTAATTACAATCGGAACTGAAATGAATAGACCCTATAAAATATTTTATATTTAATGGAAAATAGACATATATAGGCCCATTTATATATATATATATACACATACAAGCACATATTATATGCATTAAGTCATGTATATATATATATATATATGTATATATATGACATGAAAAGAAAAATAAATAGGCTACCCGAGTCGGGATTTGAACCAGAGTTTCTAACTTTGTATTTTAGCGTTGTAATCATCTGAGCTACTCAGGAATTCTAACACAAACATTTATACTATATATATGTAGTATTCTTAATTTACACGAGAGGTAGCGGGATATCGTTCCAACTGCCATCTAGTGGCCACGATAACAAGTGAGTATATTTACTTTATAGCAGTGATGCTTTTATATTTAGATGTTATAACATCTATATATATATATATATATATATATATATATATATATAGGGTGTTTCAAAAAGACACCGACAACGGAGGTGAGGTGGTATATTGAGCTATGTTGACCATTTTTAATATGGTCCCAATGTCCGGAAGTGATGCGTTTTCTCAGTATGAGTAGTTAACTCCTCAAGAGTTCCGTTAGTTGGATTTCAAGACTCAATACTTGACAATACTGTCACAGTCATATCAAGTTTTCAAAATATCCACCTCCCATCTCATTGCAGAGCGTACATTGGGCGGTATAGTAATTGGCCTCGTTTAAATTATTTGTGTAGCAGCGTGGATTCGGGCTATGAGATCCATACGTGACTCTACTGGAGTCTGATAAACAGACTGTTAGAGAGGGTTAAGAACAGGAGATCTCGGAGGCCATGGGACTGGTTCCCTCTGTTCCAATCCATTGACCTGAAACGTAACTTAATGTCTCGTCACATTGGCATCGAAATGAACTGGAGCTCCGTCGTGTTTGCAGCCACATTCCGTTGCGAAGCCACGTATCATAGGTTCCGTACCTGTGAGTTCCTGTCAAGTAATGAGTCTTCAATCCTTTGAACTAACACTGATTTTGAGACATAATTAACTAATCATGGTGTGAAAACGCATAATTTCCGGGCTTCGGTACTTTATTAAAAATTATCAGCATATTACCTCATTTCCGTTGTCAGTGTTTTTTGCAACAACTTGTATATGGGGCAATCCATATCAAATCGGACAGCAAAAAATCTTGCAATTTATTTTTTTATTTTTATGTATCCCTAAATATAGTGAATACACTTATAAACGTATTAATACAGAAATTTAATTTGTATCATTTATAGGTTCGTAGTTATGATGATCTAAAATTATCGTAAATATGATAAACTAAAACGTTTACTAACTAATATTTCTGAAACAGTAAACAACAAAAAATTGTTTCAAACATATGCATATAGGTGATATCATGTAGTTTAAGGGTGTTATTTTTATAATTAGGATATTTTTATTTTCGGTGTCAATTTTCTGTTTTATGGCGGTTTACTGCAGTACATATCAAAAAATGAAAACGGAAAAAATACAGGATACTATTCACGTAATAAGGATTAAGTTCCAGCAATTACCCTTTTGGAGAATTGAATAGTTCAGACAATATATTTTTTTTATTCTATTTTCGTAAAAAAAACTCGCGGGTCCACGGCGCAGCAGATTCATTTCACGACCAAGATCGCGCGCGTACTTTATTGAAAGAGCTTCATCAGTGACTTTTTCAACTGTCATTAAATCAAATAGATTATTTTATGTTCTGCTTAATGGAACAGTACCGTAAATTTATAAAAGTGGCGATATTTTAATTCTTACGCAGTAGATATTTATTTATCAAATTTTATTGCTGAAGTGAGAAGTAAAGAGCTCTGTTATTTACGTTTACTGTGAATTATTAAACAAATTATTTATAACTAACTCACTCACTGGCTCTGTGGAACCTGTAGGTCCATGGCAGCGCGGACATAACCTCTCCATACATCCCATCCCGAGATAACGTTTTCCAATTATCCCCTGTATAATCTACTTCCCTCAAATCATGTATAATGTTAGTCTCCCACCTCATTCTTAGTCTTCCAACTGGGCGTTTTCCCTCCGGTTTTCCTACCAGAAATTTCCAAGCACCTCTTTCATCCTCCATACGTGCCACATTTCCTGCCCATCGCAGCCTCCGAGACTTAACTGTTTTTATTATATCTGGCTTCCTATACAGATCATGTAGCTCACTATTATGTAGTTTTCTCCATTCACCTGTCTGTTCATCTCTTTTTGATCCAAAAATGTTCCTAAGAACTTTATTCTCAAATACTCGTAATCTTCTGTCCTTTTTTAAAACAAATTATTTATTTTGTTACAAATTTTTCATTAAAGTTTAAATGCAGTATTATATAATAAAAACTCTTTCACCATTAATTGAATAAACTGGTATAACATTTTATTATGTTATAATTACTAATTTCAGTCTTAAAATAACTTTTTATTCAGTGTATTGTATTGTACCCTGAAAACTTTGACGAAATAGTATTCTTATACGATATCACTTTCAAATAAAACCGAATGTTTTAATACTCGTACCACTTCCTACCAAACGATAATAATGCAATGTCAGCAAGTCTTCCTTAAACATCTGTTTTAGATCAACAATTCTCAAATTCAGATTACATACTAGACAGTGTTTGTTTAATGCATCTCGTCATTTTAAGTGTCACAGTCAAATTAAAAATGTGTTTAACTAACAAGTTTGCAGATCTACAAAGACTGAATGGTGAGTTAGAAGTTAAATATAATTTTAATTATGCATATATTAGTATACATTAGTTATTAACAATATTATGTGTTAATATATAATTTTACAATTTCTTAAATGTTTCTGGAATGAGAGAACAATCGTAGAGGTATACATTTTGTGTTATAAAAGAAGAACAATGGGAAGTTTAGAAATTAAATTAAATACTATATAATAATTTAGCTTATAATAAAAGCTAATATTATCGTGCATTTTAATATCATCTTAGATATGTCATGAGTAGGGGATGCAAGATCAGTAAGTGATACCAAGCCAATAAAATATATTTATACCTCTTAAATATTACTTGTAACAGCAAGAAAATTGTTATAAATTATTAGCGGTAGCTTAACATTACTTACAATATTCAACATCAGACATTGGTGTAGGGCAAAAGTACAAAATATTACAATACATTACAAAACTACTCTCTAGAAAATATTTTTAATAGGCCTGCCAAGCTTGAATCCGTTAGGTGCTTAAGTCCTAATTAAATTATAAACACTATTAACATTAGCCAAAATCAGCACAACATAACCCCGCCCTCCTACTGAAGATATCAATAAAGATTGTTATATTTAATGACGTTTATTATGTAGCAATTTATTTCAAGCGCGAGGTTCTCTTACGTACCATAAATTTACACGGGACTCACGGATTTCCTTCCTTCTGGAGAAAGCTATATTCAGAATTGTTACGCCTTTAAAATTCCATTGATTCCTATCGAGTTTGAACCCGCGAACCTCGGAATCGGAGGCGTGCAGAGTAACCACTTGTCCACCATGATGATGATGATGATAATGTAATAATTGTAATAATGATAATAAAAATAATGTAATTATGATGATAATAACAATAAAAAATATTTGTAAGTGCGGAAAGGACTATTGCCAAGTAGCTCCGTCATTGTTTGTACGAGCGAGCGATCTCCACTCACGCGAAAGGTATTGCGGGCAGTCTACACATAGGAGATTTTAAGAAAAATAATTATTTTTGGTAGTTTCCTTTCAAGACTCCACTTTAATACTAATTACAAAAAATTAACTGGTGTTCAGGTAATAATGTGGCACTTTTTGATTTTATAAAATTTTTGGTGAGGAAGGTCAATTGCATATTAATTGCATTTACGCCCTTCAGAAAAACGTAAATATTAACATACTAATTTTCAACCGATAGAGCATAAAATCATCTATAATGTGACTATCTTTTCAAGTTGAGGGAATAACCATACTTCGAGAAATGTATTTTATAAAAGAGACTATTTAAAACAATACGATAAATTGACAGCTCTATTACTCTTTAATTACACCAAGCGAAGACTTGAAATTCGGTTCAGATATTCAGTATATCATAAAGTTTCACTGTAAAAAGAATGGTAAACTTTTAAAGATGTGAGTTCATTTTTCACAATTTTTTTTGCCGATTTCGTATGGAATGTCCCATATATGGTTTAGCGCACATAATATATGTTGACTGCTATTTTAAGTTTTATTGTAACTGAATTTTAAAGTTAAATTAAAAATCAAACAACGATTAT
Organism: Diploptera punctata; assembly: GCA_030220185.1. Classification (NCBI taxonomy): domain Eukaryota; kingdom Metazoa; phylum Arthropoda; class Insecta; order Blattodea; family Blaberidae; genus Diploptera; species Diploptera punctata. The sequence continues at coordinate 424,099 of JASPKZ010004588.1, forward strand.
TATCATACAATATTGAGACAACAGCATTAACAAAATCTGATTTCACATACTACCTTTGTACACAATATATTGCGTTTCCTCATCGTTTGTTACCCATAAAAACTGTATTTTCATTTAAGCCTGCACTTAACACATGTGTGCGCTAAATCATATATATATAATATACGGGATAGCTGATAGTAAGTTAGTAATTACTGTCGCTGCCGGAATTATATTTGTCCCCATGGTAATATGTACCCTATAAATGCTGTAGCCATGGTTAAAAATAAAATTAGAACACCTACGAATCATGTATGTAGGAATATATATATATATATGTATATATATATATGTGTGTGTGTGTGTGTGTGTTGTTTAGAATTTTAGCTTTTTTTAATACATACGTTTTACCCTTTTTTTAATGTCGTTAAAGATGAAAAATATGGCAACTTACGTCTTTGTCCTTTTAAGAAGTCTTTCAACACTTCTTCTCTAGCAGTTCCTATCTCGTTTCTCGCGATATTTTCTCTCGCCATTGTCGATTGCGTCAAAGTAGTTAAGATGACTCTCCGGGAGTCAAGTGCGCATTGACAAGTCCCATAATGATTGTTCTTGCACGATAGTGCGTTCTGTCGTACTTACAGTAATGACGACCATGATTGAAATATCAATTTCCTAAATTTCGGGATTGCCAACCTATAAATAACTAAATAACCATACTGTAGTATTACAAATTACCTACCTAGGGCAAGAAGTAAAACCACTGCCCTTTATCTATACTATGTACAATTTATATACAGTAATATATCCAAAAGGTAGTGTTAATAAATTATAGGCCTACGAAACAAATCACTGCATTTTAAATTAACTGAACTTTATTTGAAATAATACAAAACAATTAATTCGTATACTTGCCGCGATTTAATCCCTGTTTGGTGTCACGGCCTGCTGTAGTCTCGACTAAATTATTTTCGGCATTTACCATATATACATTGGCCAGACTGTTAACATTAGTCAAATGTTTGTAATGAACGTAAATATTTCCAACAAATATATATATATTTTTAATATTATTTATTACTTTGAAAACACCATCGTGCAAAAAATAATGTACGACACATGTTTGTGAAGTGTTTTACAGAATCTCGCAAATTAAAAACCGAGCTACATGTCGGAATTTAATCATTTCCTCGCTTCTCTAAAAGCCACTTCCCAACCTCGAATTGCGATATACTATTATTAGTTACCAAAGGGCAATAGTTGTGATTCGTCTATTCAACAGCCATTTGTGTTCTTCAATGAAGGAGTTAATGTTCATTAGTGACTATCAAGATTAAGATTTGTCATAGTGTAGCTAATATGGCCTTCCGGGAATGATATGCGTTTGACGCGTCCCGTTAAAATTTTAGTTGTCAACGAGCATATGAGGGGATTATATGTATTCCGGTATCTTCGTGTAATACCTCGATGGAGTGTTGATTATCGGAAAGAATAATTATTAAGTTGTCTATTTTCTACATTGTTTAAGCTACATACTTGATTTTTTGTACACAATTCATGCCATAATAGGTAATATTATACCGACGTTTCATCCTTCTAGGCTTCAAGCTTTGCGTTTTGGAAGAAAATCCATTTAAAATATTTGCATATTAAAATCTTTAATTAGTCCCATAATTTTTTAGCAAATTGTTTATTTTTTTCTACACGACCACTGACTTATTTAGAACAACACTATGCATTATTTTTTTTGTATTGTTATAATAAAGGGAAAAAAATATATACATCCCCTGCATATGACAATTTATTTTTTAAATTACTACACATATTTTATTTTATATTTAAAAAACCATCAACGTTGTTTCAAAAGCTATGCATAGAATTATTACCCATAGTGTGTGGGATATGCAGTGAACATTTCGTGCTTCTATCATGAAATTTACCAATGTTATTTTATTTGAATGCATTGAAATGCAATGAAAATAATAGTGTAGAAAAGCCAATTTGAAAGTTTGTATGCAGTTAAATTAGAATGTGGCATACATGCCCTCCTACAGCCGTTAGGGAGACTTGCAAGCGCCATAGGACACTCACACTTCACGAACTTATACTTTAAGGTACATAGTACTTTAATACAAGTAAAAAATGCTAAATTTGACCAAAAATGTCGAAAATGTCACCCATCACCTCCCTTAAATTAAGAATCATTGGATTCGAAAATAAGGCTTCACCTGGTGAAACAAGACGCGGTTAATAAACGTCAAGCGTAGTTAAATGGATATTTACTAAGTTATTCTACTGATGATTGGAAATTCCACATTAAATAAATATTAAAGTGCTTTTTGCTCGATACCTAATTATATTATTTGAAAACCAGCGATGTTCCAATAGACTTACTGTTTCGTTTTTATTTTTATTTTACCTGATCGAGTTAAGACCGTAAGGTCTTCTCTTCCAATTCACCAGGGTTACATTATACATATGATAACAATTATGAATTATCTAAAACTTGATTAATAATACATAATACGTATAGGCTACATAGTATAGAGTTGACAAAGAAAGAGCAAAACATAATAATAATAATAATAATAATAATAATAATAATAATAATGTGGTACTCAGTTGAGTGGTTACGTGGACTATCAATTTAAGTGACTTCAAGTCCTTAATTTACAGATCAGATTTTCTTATGCAGGGCTATTCAGAAAGAAGGAACAGACTTCAAACATTTATTTCTTCCAAACTACAAAAATGCAAACATAATTCCAAAGTTCCTGGATAGAGAAAAGTTTGAAGTTTCGATCACGGCCTCATTTTTCTAACCACGTCTAACACCATTCCATGACGCTGGATTGAAAGAGGAAGAGCAGAAGATCAATTTCATCGCCGGTGGCCTCTCACGTCATCAGACCTAACCCCGTGTGATTTTTATCTGTGGGTTTTACGTACAAGATCGTGTTTTTATCTCTCCTATACCTGACAATTTTGAAAATCTGCGACATCGAATTGTTGAAGCTGTGAATTCGGTAACCAGAGACCAGCTGAAAGATGTATGGCAAGAAATGAGCCACCGTTTTCACATTTATCGTGTAACCCATGGTGCTCATATTGAAGGCATGAAATAGTGAAATTTGAACTTTTCTCTTTCAAGGGATGTTAGAATTGTGTTTCTATTTTTTTTTTGTAATTTGAAATAATAAATGTTTGAAATCTGTTCCTTCTTTTTTGAATAGCCCTATATATCTAATACTCGTGAATAGCTGAATCCGGCCCTTAGTTGAACGGCTCAGCGACCGCCCAACTGAAGGCCGCAGTCAGCTATTCCCGTGTGTTAGAAAAATGTGATTTATGAAATAACGACTAAAAGTCACTTCATTTATTAGTCCATGTAACCCCTCAATTGTTAAACAAAAGGTATTTAACCCAATACTCCGAGATAAATTCTACATCGGTCTCATATCCTTAAAGTATAGGCCTACTTAAACGAAAACTTCCCCAGTCGTAAAGGTGCGGCGTCAACATATGTGTTAACGTAATTTTTAACTATTGCATATTATTAACTATTTTGGCAGACAAGTGCCCCAGTGTTCGGATATTTCCATTACACACTTGCAGGACTTGTAGAGGGAACTGATAAATAATGTTTTCAATAGGAATCGTTGACCGGAAACGTGCCGCTTTCATGCTGTAGGTACAATAAGTTCGCATTAATAGTTTAAATTCCCATCTTTTGCCGTGGATAACATGAGAGTAATTTAATAATTTATCATCATCATCATAGTACATTCACGAATTTAGGCCATTTGTTGACCTGTTTCGGCCTCAAGAGAAACACCATCCAAAAGTCTTTTGAGTGGACTTCTTCTTCCTGCAGGTTGATATCTTAACATTTGTTTGGGTATTCTGTGATCTTCCATTCGATGAACATGTTGCATCCATCTTAACTTAAAATCAGAAATTTTGTTTTCTAAAGATTCCATGTGTAATTCTTCTAAGATGTCTTCATTTTTTTTTGATCTAGTAGTGTGTATCCTGCAGTCCTCCGAAGGTATCTCATTTCAGCAGATCTAAGTCTCTGTATATCCTTCTGTTTCAACGTCCATACTTCGCTACCATACAAAAGAGTTGGAAGAGCCAGTGTTTTATACACTTTCAGTCTTTAATGCTTTTGGACTAACTGTGGCTTGATGATAGAATTTATTAACCCTAAAATTACTTAATTACATATACATAATTCAACATTCACTGATTTCGTGACATGTCCAATGTCAAGGGAAACATAAAGGTATTTAATTATGTCACTGTAAGAATAAGATGGAAGAGTGTACCAGAACACGATTCGCAGGTAGAGTGTGTGCAACGAGTTAGCCGGTCGCCAAATAGAACATCTGTTGTAGTGGATACGTTCTAACCACAATGTTAATTAAAACCGAATTTTTTTAGTTTGCGTATAAACAATTATTCTTATAGTTACAAAGTTTTTTTCTTTTTTCCATTGACAGTGGAGCTTGTCATGAAATCAGTGAATGTTGGGTTGTGTAAATGTAATTGAGCCATAAATCATTAAATTACTATCAATTTATCCCCGGTCGGACACGTGAGATTTAAACTCTTATTGCGAATTTCAAAACGTTATCTAATGTGTGTCCTAGAAGTTTGCAATGGAAATTTCGGGATCACTCCGTATATAAACAAGATGATATATATATGTTATATATGATTTTTGGAGAAGAGCTGTCAGAAAATCTCGACTGGAAAGAATTAGAAATACAGACATTAGAAAATGGATGAATGCAGAAAGAAGTATAATGGATAAGATTGAACACAGAAGGCTAATATGATATGGGCACGTAAGAAGAATGCAGAATGGAAGACTAGCAAATGTCATCTATACATGGAAAATTGAAAAAAGGAGCAGGAAAGGAAGACCAAGAACAACCTGGAAGAATAACATTCAGATTTAATGAGGAAATTTGGTGTAACAGACGAAGACACAGAGGACAGAAAACAATGGAGAATTTTAATTAAGGAAAATTTGTAAAGGTGTATTACAAACTGATAGTCTATAAGTCCGTAGTCGTTTATGTATTTTTAAAATTCAGGTTAATTTTTAAGAATATGGATTAAAGATATCTACAGAAAAGACAAAAATTATGGCATTTCAAGGTGTAGATCCTGTCAGAAGTAAAATTGTACTGAACAATAAAATTTTGGAGCAGGTGAATAATTTTACATATCTAGGATGCAATATCTCATATGAAGAAGAAAAGGATGTAAATGCAAAAATATCTAAATTTTTAAGAATTTTAGGGTTAATAAATTCTATCTTCAAGCCACAGTTAGTCCAAAAGCATTCAAGACTGAAAGTGTATAAAACACTGGCTCTTCCAACTCTTTTGTATGGTAGCGAAGTATGGACATTGAAACAGAAGGATATACAGAGACTTAGATCTGCTGAAATGAGATATCTTCGGAGGACTGCAGGATACACACTACTAGATCACAAAAAAAATGAAGACATCTTAGAAGAATTACACATGGAATCTTTAGAAAACAAAATTTCTGATTATACGTCAAGATGGATGCAACATGTTCATCGAATGGAAGATCACAGAATACCCAAACAAATGTTAAGCTATCAACCAGCAGGAAGAAGAAGACCAGGACGTCCACTCAAAAGACTTCTGGATGGTGTTCCTCTTGAGGCCGAAACAGGTCAACAAATGACCTAAATTCGTGAATGTACTATGATGATGATGAATTTTTAAGATTGATTGGAGAAAACCCTCAATGATGAGGAAAATTCTCAAAATGAATGAATATATATATATATAATTATATATATATATATATATATATTCCCGTGAGGCCGGTCCGGGTTTATATTGGAAGCCCGTTATATATTTATATATATATATATATATATATATATATATATATATATATTCTATAGTGTTCTGCCCAAGGGTAAGTCCTTCACTGCAATCATAGCATTTTCATGCTACTCTTTGCAGCTTTACTAGGGAATTATAGGTGTGGTAGCTTCCCGTTGCTTTCCACAAATATATAGGCCTATATACTAGAAAATCGCCATGTTTTATTGGTCATAAAGCATAACAAAAATTCAGGTACGGCGAGTGTTTAGGTGCTATTATGCTCTAAAAAAATTAAAATTTGCAAATCATATTAGGCCTACATATATTTAGGCCATTGCCGGACATTAGCTAGTAAATTATAAAACATGATATCCACACATTACAATCGTAAATCTGTGGCTTTTTTCATTTCATACTCTGACAGATTATTTTCTTACAAATCCCATCAGGATGTCTTTATGCATTTTTGGTACGGTATACATTTCGTGACCAGAGGGCGTATGAGGGCTTAAATCCCTCTTACATCCTCCCTGGATTGTTGTGAATAGAACTTTTATTTGACACGTCAAATATTTTATTGATATAATTTTCTGTTTCTAAGTTTTTCTACAAGAAGCTTCCACGCCCATTTTTCAATCCCTTTCGTGCCACATGCTCTGCCCATCGCAGTCTACGATACATAAATGTTCTTATTATATCTAGTTTCCTATAAAGATCACATAGCTCACTGTTGTGAAGTCTTCTTCATTCGCATGTGTTCTAGGTCTGTCGCGTTATGAAATTTAATTTAAAAAAATGCAATCATGAAAGTATTAAATCTATTTCGGTGGCTAGAAAAGCAATAAATATAATTAGAAATTCACGTATGAGTGGGATAATATGAAGGCTGATTTTCATAAGTAATGCCACAAGAGAATTTGGAAATTAAGAGTGGCATTTGTTAGGACTATTTAACGAATAAAATTAAGCTGCTTACTCACAAATCATTATTTAAATATAGTTATTTTATAATATTTATGTATATGTAATGTAAACGGCGATGACTGAAAACAAATTAGAAACGTTTGTTGTGTTTCATTTGTTCATCACTGCAAGCTAGATCATATTATTTATTGCCAAATAGGATCACAATATTGTAAGAATGCACTCTAGTGGAGAAAAATTAAACACATCAAACTGTATATTATAACCAATATTATAGGTTATTGATTATTTTTTTAGGAAACAACTCCATAAAATCTTATTTAAAAACACAATCAATTAACACACGATTATCAAATATGTAGTTCGAAAGAATCTGTTCATTATTAGCTTTATTCAACGTATTTGTTCGAGAGTCAGTCACTACAAAATAATGCTCTGACCTGTTCAGAATATTAAAAAGGAAGAACTTCCTTTAATATATAAGCATAAGTAGATAAATATCGAGGTGAAACACAACTGTGATTGATTGTAAAACAAAATTCATTGAAACGTGATTGGTCAGACTCCCATTCGGGACATGAATTTAATAGACAGAGCTAAAGCCAGGCTCATGGCACCGTAATAAATAATAGAATGAGTAATATATGTATTTGTAATACCAAAGTGGAAAAATAAATTTAATAGCCATTCATATGCATTTATTTATGTATTACACTGTGTATTTAATTCATTGCATGGAGGAGAGGTCATTTAGCTTCTAGTCAGTCAACATCCAGGAAACGTGTCATAACCCTTGTCAAATATCTATAAATCCAAATATTGTAGCAGTTAATCAAAGATTAATTGAAAATGGGAATTGATATTAAAAAGTAAAAGCCCGCCGTGAACTGATATAGATGGAATATTAATCATTAAATTATCTTGCAACACTTGGATCTGATGTAATCTGATGCTGTGCTAAATCATTTGGGATACAAGTGTTTATCCCGATATATTATGATATAATTCCGAGATTGTTCCATTACTCGCTATGATTACATTTTAATAACCAAATGTAATCTCTACACAGATAATCATTTTCAATTTATTAATAATATTCATAAGCGTCAATTGCGAGATTTTGTTAAATGTTTAATTAAATTTTATAACGCTCCTCTCCATCAATTAGAATTCACTTTTTGTTAATATACTAATAGGATATTTTCTCTCGTAAATTGTCATGATTGAAAATGTGACAATGATGTGACATAATGAAGCTTTAAAATTTTGCATTATTTTCAAATGAAGTTCTATACGGTGACAGCAATATCAGGTCCACCATAAGGATAAAAAATTTGGACCATGACGCGAAATGACATTGAGGAGGGTGGTGGGTGAAATTTATATTTTCTACATTTTTTTAGTTAGAGACTTTAGTTTTTTTTTAACATTCACTGTATGTTACATAATGATGTGTTTAAGTTTCATTCTTGTGAGATATTTGTTTTATGAGTTATTAAATATTATATTTTTTAAAAATTGCATATATCATAATTAAATGGGTTCCACAATTATTTAGTAAAATGTCTGATTTTTTACAAGACCCCTGACATATTTAGAAAAGCATCACGCATTAGAATTCTTATAATGTGAATACAAAGGGAGAAAAAATGTACCTCATGCGTGGAATTACAAAAAAATTAATAATTACATGCATTTTATTTTTTTATTTCTTAAAATACTACTTTAATCATGGAACACATGCACTACTTTGTTACCCATTGGTTTTAGGATATGCAGTAAAAATTTGAACCTTCTAGGACAAAATTTGTGAATTTCATTCAATTTTGAATGTACAAAATGCAGTGGAAATAAAAGTGTAGAAAAACAAGTTTAAAGATTTGCATGCAGATAGTATTTAACTGGCGCAGCCTTTCAACTCTGACGTAATTTAGGGAATTTAGAAGCGCCATAGTCATCTGAAACTTTGCCAACGTATAATTTAGAGTACATGCTATTTTTTAGTACAAAAAACAAAAAAATACCAATTTTGATCTCAAATGGACAATTTTCACCCATCACCCCCCTTAACAAATTGCCGGATACCCAAATGACGTCTTGAGATCAGTTAAGGGTTGTAAATGTTAGATCAATTTAAAAATGAGGATATAAGAAAATAATTAATTGTAATATCATTCGAGGAAAGGAACCATCATTATACAGATCAATGGAGTGAACACACAATAAAGAATGAACTGCAGTCATATTCCTGGAAGAATTTTTATTATAAACCTGAAGAAAGGAGAGATTTGGAAAGACCACAGAAACGTTGGTTGGTGAAAAAATGAAGCCGGAATAGACTTAAGAGCCTAATCATTGATTCAAGAAGAAGAAGAAGAAGAAATAGACGCTGATTTTCACGGTAGAAATCTGAACTTCCAATGTAAAATTGTGTTAATAAGTTTAATTTCAATTAAGTAATCAGTAAAAAAAATGTTAATCAATGTCAGCAGATTGTCATTACGACATTTCTGGTATTCTCTCCTGGCATGTTGTACATGTAACCCACTTCTAAGGTTGGGGCATCTGGAAGGCTGGGTTACGCTGACCAGATGTTGGGGGATGTGAAGACGGTGGTAATAATGCGCCAGGAGAGGCCTTATACTAGACTTAATCTAATGAGGTGAATATGATAATGATGGTCAGATGGTGTTCGGGGACCGTTTGGGCCTTAACATTTCCTGGCACTTATCTTATAGATGAGGAAAACACAAAAAAAAGTCACCCAGGAAACCGACCGGGGATCGAACACGGGCCCGTTGCGTAATGAGGCAGCAATCTACCTCCAAGCCACAGCAGTATGAGATTCAGCAATTGAGAAGCTTGCTGAAAATTAATTCAGTTTAGTGGTCTCTTTTTTCAGAAAATCGTTAAAAATAGGTTATACAGTATTTGGAACAAGCTTTGTCAAAATTCTGTTACCATACCTTTCAAACCGATGATGTAAGGATTTTTTGCGCGTTAGTGCATTTTGTCGTACTTACAGCAATGGCGACCATTATTGAAAGTTGAACCTCCTACATTTCGGGTTTGTCAACCGAAATAACTATACTGTAATATTACATTTACACCCACGTGCGGGAAGTAAAATAACTGCCCTATGTGTATACTACGTACAAGGTATATACAAAAAAATATCCAAAAGGTAGTGTTAATACACATTCTACAAAACAAATCACTGCATTTTAAATGAACTGAACTTTATTTGAAGCAATATAAAAAAATAAATGCGTACTTGCTGTCATTGTATCACTGATTGGTGTCATGGCCTCCTGCAGTTTCAGCTAATAAACATTGCCCACACTTTTAACATTAGTCAGTTGTTCATAATGAACGCAAATATTTACAACAAAGATGTTATTATTTTACTATTATATATTATTTTGAAAACACAATCGCGGAAAAAAATAATGTACAACACACGTGCGTGAAGTATTTTACAGAATCTCGGAAATTAAATTCTCGCTCTCGCTAGGTTTTTAAACATTTTCCTCGCTTCTGTGAAAAACCACTTATCAATCTCGCATCGTAATATACTATTGTTACACTATATTGGCTAAGACGATAGGAAGTAAAAGCTTATTACATTATTCTTGTACTCATTTAATGATTAGGAGAGATTGAATTGTGTAAGTTTTCATTAAAATAATTTCTCCAAGGATTTTTGTAACACTGTATTGACTAATAGATGTGAACTAACTGCTGATTACATCATTCTTGTGCTCACTGAATGTTAGGAGAAATTGAATTGTGTAACTTTATATTAAATTCGAAATAGATCTATAATAATTTTTCTATATATATATATGTACACCGCTATGGTCTCGACGTAGCGTCCTGCCTTGTCACTCAGAAGCCCTGAATTCGATTCCCAGTCGGGACAGTCTCCTGGTTGAGGTTTTTCGGAATTTTTCCTCACCTGTACGACAAATGTCAGGAAGCTTAGGGTCCAACGATCCCCGAAATTATCCGGCCATCATCATTATCCTTATCATTATCCTTATCATTATCATAATCATCCTTCCCCGGTGTGGAAAGCAACGGGAAGCTACCACACTTATAATTCCCTAGTAAAGCTGCAAACTATAGCACGAAAATGCTATAATTGCAGTGAAAGACCTGCCCTCGGGCAGAACACTGTATACATATTACTTTAATATCATACCAGCCTCTTGGGCTAGTGGTCAGCGTTTCTAACTACAGTTCAAGAGGTCCCGGGTTCGATACCCGGTCAAAGCATACGAGTTTTTCCTTAAAAGGAATTATTCATGTGGTTGACATGGTATGGAATTTAGGTTCAGTTTAGATTAAGAACTCTCCTGGCATTGACTATAATTAATCACCCATTATATCATCAGGGTAACGTAACCCCACCTTCCAGGTGCCCAAATTTAAGAATTGGATTAAAATTCCGCCAATGCCAGGGGAAAAAGCCAGGAATGTCATAAACGACAACTTGGTGGCAATTAGACAATACAATTAAGATAATGTTATACTTTAATAACACAAAATGAGTGAAATACTGGGTAAATAAAGCGCTGATATTGAAAATGTAAAGTTTCATATCCGATCGGAATTAAGAGAAAATTAAAAATAATTGTGGAAAAACTACTCTATGTTTTTAAATGCCATCATTGTTACTAATAGAAATTCAAAATAAAAATATAATGGGTGAATATGGGGCACGCCGTAGCGTAGTGGTTAAGGCACTGAGCTACAAGCCGGAGGGTCGAGTGTTCAAGTCCCGTTGGGGTCAGGATTTTTAATCTGACCCAAACCCTCTGGCGGCACTATGGCCCTGGGGTCGACTCAGCCTCTAACGGAAATGAGTACCAGACACTTGTTCTGGGGGTAAAGACGGCCGTCACGCAGGGCTGACAACCCGGCTGACATAAGGTGCCGATTGTCTAGAAAAAGTGGGAGCCTTAACCTCCTACTACCCCAAGGGCCTCCGGGCCTGTTGTGGGATCACTTTACTTTAATGGGTGAATATTTATACTGATTTCTTCTTCATTCTATACGTTTAAACCTTTATTTCTTCAATTTGTGTTTCCTTCATCTTAGGTCGTCATACCACCGCTTTCTGGGACTCACTGTTGTCTTCTGCCCCTAGGTAGATTATCCCTTGCAGTCTTGACAATTCTATTGCTGTCCATCCTGCTTATATGCGCATCCCATTCTTGTTTCCTCCTATATATCCATTCCTTAATATATTCGACAGTACATCATCATCATCATCACTCCAAGGATTAGGCAATTTCCCGTTCCGACTTCATAATGCATCAGCCCAACGTCTTCTAGGTCTTCCAACATCACGTCTTCCTCTTGCTTGATAATTTTTTGCTAACAATGGATATCTCTCCTTACTCATTCCATCCATGTGATCAATCCATTTCTGTCTGTAATTCGTGACTTTATCCAATAAAGGCTGTACTTTCAATTCTTCTCTTATATCCTCATTTCTTATTCTATCATGTCTTGTACATCCTTTTACTTGTCTTAGGAACCTCATCTCCGCCGTCTGTATTCTATCCTTCTGTTTTTTCACTGGAGCCCAAGTTTCACATCCATACAATATTGTGGGAACCGCCATAACATTATACATTTTTATCTTGGTTTCTTTTCTAATTTTATTTTTGAATGTTCTCTGTATTGTTCCACACACCGTCTGAAATTTATTAATTTTGGAGTCAATATCTCTTTCCACATTGTAGACAACATCACAGCCCAAATATTTGAAACTAGACATCTGTTCTATACTTTGATTTTCTAAAATAATTTTGGATCTCACTGGATCTCTTCCTCTAAAAGCCATGGTCTTCGTTTTCCTTACAGAAATCTTTAGATCGTATAATTTACATATTTCATTTAATGCATGCATTGCTTTCTGTAAGTCGTCTTCATTTTTATGTATTATGATTACATCGTCAGCAAATAGTTGTTTATCTGATATATTCACTCCTTTCTCTATCCCATACAGTTTTGTAAAATAATAAATTTGATACATGGCCATTAAACATGAAATGCCCATAACTAGTATGATTTTTTAAAATTATAACAAAGATAAGGATTTAGCTTGCAATTCTTTGACAATCTTTGGTTCCGATGTATGGCTATTGGACTTGCAAAGAGTGGCTATATTAAAAACATACATTTTATTTACTTTTATAAGATTCATCATATGTTCCATTGATATATTATTCAAAAAATTAAAGTATAAAATTATGGAATATTTACCTAAAAGGTCCATCTCCTAAATGTTTAGTTCTTTTTTACATTATATGTAGGAAAATTCAATTTATATCCCCATTTCTAGTAAATCTGTTTCCTGTTTATGAATTTTATTTTCGTAAGGTTTGCAATCCTTTTATCTTCGAAACTGTGTGATTTGTTATGTTTCAAATTTGTATTATGTTGCATGGCTTTTAATTTAATCCACTTCTTGTTTGTTTCATATTTGGTGCACATAATACTATTAATATTGTATTTGATATTCAATAATTGTCCATCATTTACCGAATAGCATAGCGGCCTCTTGTGTTTGGTAGTATAATTGATTTATGTTTTGTTTTTTTTATATATGGGGCACGCCGTAGCGTAGTGGTTAAGGCACTGAGCTACAAGCCAGAGGGTCGAGGGTTCAAGTCCCGTTGGGGTCAGGATTTTTAAACTGACCCAAACCCTCTGGCGGCACTATGGCCCTGGGGTCGACTCAGCCTCTAACGGAAATGAGTACCAGACGCTTGTTCTAGGGGTAAAGGCTGCCGTCACGCAGGACTGACAACCCGGCTGACATAAAGTGCCGATTGTCTAGAAAAAGTGGGAGCCTTAACCTCCTACTACCCCAAGGGCCTCCGGGCCTGTTGTGGGATCACTTTACTTTACTTTTTTTATATATAAGAACCTGATTTCATTTTTTAACCAGTTGATTTCAGCTTGTTTCTGTATTTTTGCTGCTGTATTATTTCTGTTTTTTATTTTAACTTTAGCGTAACCCCCTCTGCCAGATCTTCAGTGAAACACCAGTTTTGAATCCTGCTGATGATGGGACTAGTCCCGAAAGCGCTACAGATAAATAACTAATAAAGTTGAGGAGACGGACCTTTTAGGTAAATGTTCCATAATTTTATACTTTAATTTTATTTACGCAAACATTTTTTTTTTGTTTTCTCAACAATGTAATTTAACTCAGGTCTTTTTTTCAGCAATCTCCTCAGTTGCACCTATATACATTTATAGGCTCAACATAGTAGTCCCGCGCCGTAGCCGAGCGGTTAAGGTAGGAAGCCTTGGCGCAGAGCTACGGGACTTGCGCTGGTTCGAGTCTCCATGGGGGAAGAAATTTTCTCATGGTATTTCGGCCAGTATGGGACCGGTTCCCACCCAGCATTGTGAGGCAATTGGGTAGCTACAATAAGTAGCGGCTCCAGGTTGAGGAACCAGCTATAACGGCTGGGGGACTCGACATGCTAACCACATGTCATCCCTACACTGGCTGTTGATCATCTACCTCTGTGATTGACACATGTGGATGTGAAGGGCCAGCAGCCGGCTGGTAAAAGGGCAACCGCTGAAAAGTGGAAAGACCCTCAATCGGAACATAGTAGTTTGGTTGTATCGTATTTAATGTTTTTTATAAAAATTAAAAATAATCAAAAAATTAAATTGTGAATCTGTAGTTATGTTCCCAAAGATAATGGCATGTATATTAGTCACCACATGGTAAACGAACATTTTATGACACTTTTCAGCGGAGTTATATATTTATTTCTTCTCAGAATGTACTAGACAAGGGAGAACTGCTATGTAGAGAAGGCTTGTGTCCATCCCGACAGAGTAATGTGGGTGCCCGCATAAGGTGAATTTTTGACTTGGGTAACGGCGGTTCTTCTCTCATTTTAGAGAGAAAACACCCAAGTTGGAAACTCATTCCTTTACTCAGTTTTGCTTCATTCTGTTATACAGTTTATCACGATGGACACTATAGGGCCTATCCAATAAAATTCTGTTTAAATTATAAATAAACAATTTTGATAGTATGACCGCATTTAGGCTTATTATCTTGATATTCCACACAGTAAGATAGCTGAGATGAGATGATAGATAAATCAAACGAAATAAGTCTATTAGGATTCTGATTATTCCAAGGGAAAAAAAAAACTTATGTGAACAGATTTCAGTTCCAAAATGATGGACGTAGTTTTAAGTAGTTGGTATAGCTTTAAAAACGAAATTGAATGGTAGATTATTTGCTATAATTAAAGAAAATATGTGAAGTTTCATATCCTGTATGCAGTAATTTGTTTCTTATCATTATTACATCGTCAGCGTTAAATTTGTGAAAATGGCGACTCCTGCACAGAAGCCATTCTGTGTGTTGCAATTTGCTAGGTCTGGTTCCATTGTTGCAGTGCAGCGAGCTTTCCGATGGCAATTTGAAATTGATCCTCCGAAAGATAAGATTATCCGTCCATGGTATAAGCAGTTACAGACAACTAGATGTATCTGTAAAAGGAAAAGCCCAGGACATCTACGAACATCAAATGCGTCGGTCCGGATGATATGGTTTATTCCCATAGCCTCCACGTCTCCCGATCTCACACCTTGTGATTTATTCCTGTGGGGTATGTAAAGGATCATGTTTACGTACCAACACTTCCGTAGGGTCATGTCTGCTGACATTGATTAACATTTTTTTACTGATAACAAATTACATAATTTAAATTTAACTTAGTAATTAAATTTTACATTGGAAGTTCATATTTAAAGTTTCCCAAATTTCGAGCGAGACTTCTTCTTCAATCATATTTCAGATTTTGGTGAATATGCTTAATTCTGTTTTATAGATTATCACGATGAACACTATATCCAAATACAATTCTGTTTAATATTATAATAAACAATGGTGGTAGTCTGGCCGCATTTAGGCTTATTATCTTAATATTTCATAGAGTAAGATAGCTGAGCTGAGATGATAGAAACGAAATAAGACTTTAGGAATTTGATTATTCCAAGGAAAAAACTTATATGAACAAATTTCAGTTCGTTATATAATAGGGTGATATTTATTTAAAGCTTTAATATTTTACGTGACAAATAATTTAAAATTTTATACATTTAGAATAAGCGTTTGATTTACTACAAACGTAACTAACTCACTCATTCACGTGCTCTATTGAACCCGTAGGTTCGTGGTCGCGCGGATATAAGCTCCCCATACATCCATATCCTGAGCTAATGTTTTCCAATCATCTCCTGAATAATCTACTTCCCTCAATTCATGGATAATGTTATTTTCCCACCTCATTCTTAGTCTCCCGACCGGGCGTTTTCCCCCTGGTTTTCCTACAAGAAGCTTCCATTGGGCTCTTTCATCCCCATACGTTCAACATGTCCTGCCAATCGCAGTCTACGAGACTCAACTGTTCTTATTATATCTGGCTTCCTATTTATTTCATGTAGCTCACTGTTATGAATTTTCTCCATTCATCTGTCTGTTCATTTCTTATTGGCCCAAACATTTTCCTAGAAATTTAATTCTCAAATACTCGTAATCTCCTTTCCTCCCTTAAAGTAGGAGTTCATGTTTCGCATCCATATAATATAACCGAGAGTAACTGTTCTATATATTTTCATAAGTAATGCCACGAGTGATTTCCAAATTATCGATAAATTCACGACTCACGAAGTGAGTCGTGAATTTATGCAGAGAACTTGGAAATCAAGAGTGGCATTTGTTAGGACTATTTAACGAATAAAATTAAGCTGTTTACTCACAAATCATTATTTAACTATAGTTATTTTAAAATATTTATATATTTAATGTAAACGGCGATGTTTGAAAACAAATGAGAAACGCTTGGTACGCTTCAATTGCTTCTTTTGTTTATCACTACAACCAGATCATACTATTTATTGCCAAAGGGACGCAATATTGTAAGAATACTCTCTAGTGGAGAAAAAATATAACACATCAAACTGTATATTAATTCATTTGTGATGTCGTATGATGTAAATATGACAATTATATTTTTCTGGATTATTACCTGGGAAAAAATACATTTAAGAAAGTGCAAACAGTGATTTCTTTTTTTGGTGGTATAATCAATTGTTACAAATGTTTTTATATTAACTCCTGCAAGCGCTATGTGTTGACATCCATGCACTATATATACAATCTGTTAGCCGTATTTCTTGCAGAGTCGGTCACTGCAAAATAATGGTAAGACCTGTTCAGAATATTAAAAAGGAGGAGCTTTCTTTAATATGGTAAATTTAATATTGATAAATATTTGGTGAAACATGACTGTGATTGGTTGTAAAACAGAAATCATTGAAACATGATTGGTCATTGACTCCCATTTGGGGCATGAGTTAAATAGTCAATGTAACTACAAAGGTAAAGTCTACATAATTTTCTAATTATGTACGTATTATCAACATTTTTCAACCAACACAGACTTTAACAATTTATCTAAATAGTCTTATGCATAGAAATGCAATTTTATTTAATGTTAATTACGGTACTATAAAATTTAATACATTTCGGTGAAAATTGACAGAGTTAGGAAATGAAAATACACGTCATTTAATATTAATTGCAATCAGATGTTTAAAATATAAATGAAATATTCTTAATATATATATATTTATCCCCATTTGACCCTCTCGAGGCATGAGTGCTCACATAATGGGGAGTTCCTTCACCTATTTAGTTATGCTTATTTTCTTACAGATGTCAGAGAGCGAGATGTAGTTAAGACACCGCCACGAAGAGACACCTACTGAGAAACTATGGTATTAGGCCTATTTGGATAGAGGAAAATCGTTTAAATTTTGCTTACAGGTTTTTTTATTCGGGCGTTAGGTTCTTTTAAAAACTTGAAATTCTTCTGACCCGTGATCAGCTGTGTGGAGTCCCTCCCGAAGCACTGTCATTCGCATTAACTAATCATAAAAATCCATTGACTCCGGCCGGGTTTGAACCCGCGATCCGCGACCAAGGGGGACTTAACCGCTAGACCACAGCGGCCGATAATTTTCTGATAATTATTTTAGAGACGTGGATTTAAAAGGAGAGGCATATTAATGGCAGGATAAAATTAATAAATTAATGATTTAAAAACTTTAAAATAATAAAAATAAAACGTAGTTTTATTTGATTTTCATATTTATTATATAATTCAGTGACAGCTGTTATAATAAATATGAAAAGCAAATAAAACTACGTTTTATTTTTATTTAATTAATGAATATGGATTTTCATCAAGTAGACACCAACTCAATAGATTATTTAAAATAATAATTGTAACCATTAAATAACTTCAATGTTGCGTTACTTATCGGTCTTTCCAATTTATTCATTACTCTATATTGTTGCATTGTTTCTCTATAATGATGGTTGCAAAATTAACATACTATATGCATATATAAAACCATATTGACCAAGATAGAATAGATCGAGTTTAATTTATAGACATAATTAATTATATATTAATAAACATATACGGTATGTGTACCTAATTATAGCAAAATCCAAGGAAAAACCACATAATCTATATCAAACTTTTCAAATTCCGACTCAGATTTTTTTTATATAAAATTATGTTAATTTTAACAAACCTAAGTTCAGTTTGGAATCAATAATGTCCATATTGATATCCAAAATCACCGGGCTCCATTCAAATGTGCATTATGTTTTACTCGCTCCTCCACACTTGTGTTGACATGCGTTAAATAATTTATCATAGGCTAAGTAATGTCACGAGTGAATTTATCTAGTAGATTTGTGGAAATCAAGAGTGACATTTGTTAGGACTATTTAACGAATAAAAAATCATTATTTAAATATAGTTACCGGTATTTAAATATATTTATATATTTAATGTAAACGGCAATGTTTCAAATCATATCAGAAATGTGTGGTTGTGTTTATTCACTGCAACTTGATCATATTATTTATACCAAATAGGATCGCAATATTGTAAGAATGCACCCTAGTGGAGAAATAAATAATGAAACACATCAAACTGTATATTATAACCAACATTATGGTTTATTAATTTATTATTTTGTAAACGACTCAGTACAATCATTATTTAAAACCACAATTATTTAACACACAATTATCAAATGTGTTGTTTGAAGGAATCTGTTAATTATTTGCTATATTCAATGTATTTATTAGAGAGTCAGTCACTATAAAATAATGCTCTGACCTGTTCAGAATATTAAAAAATAGAAGCTTCCTTTATCACAAAAGCAGGAGCTGTTAAAGAGAAATCGTAAAGAGCGAGGTGAAACACGACTATTATTGATTATCAAACAAAATTAATTGAAACATAATTGGTCATTGACTCCCATTTGGGGTATGAGTTCAATAGTCATCTTAATGGACTGACTCGAAGATATTTCGACCATAAAGTGGTTAATCCTACTATTTTTAGCCGTTTTTATGTACGTTTTAAAAATATTCCTGACAGATCGTCAGTTCCAATTCTTAAAGCACATTCTTCTCAGCTATTTTTAAAATTTAAAATCTCACTTTAAAAATAATGCTTATTATTTTTAATTCCAATATAGATTGTTTTGCCATTCTTGCATAACCAACTAATTTCTTTATAATTTCATTTCGTTTCTGTAGTATTAATTGGTATGGTATTATTTCTATGTCCAAATTCCGCTCTCATAGGATAAGATCGGTTATCCATTTTTCTGTTTATTTTAGCCAAACCTCTGTTATTTAGCCATATTTTTGTAAATTATTATATTTGTGTTATTTTTCCCATCTTCATATTAACAATATTGTAATGGAACTACACAACTGGCATTATTTTATTTTAATTTGTAAAATTTATTATTACTGTTTACAGCTCCCGTATTGCCTAAATTGTAAATTAGATAAGTTTTTCAAATGTTTAAGAAATTGATGACACATAGGCGTATATCATATTACTAAATAACAATTTAATGGTTTAATAATACTGAATTTATTTCCACAATAACCTAAACACTCTCTCTCTCTCTCTCTCTCTCTCTCTCTCTCTCTCTCTCTCTCTATATATATATATATATATATATATATATATACACGGCTAATATTCCTATCAGTCTACATATTCTTTTAATATAAACAAAATATTGACATACAATAAGTTTTAAAGCATCACTGTCATCATGTATCATAGAATTCCCGTGACAAGATACCTCAAAGTCTGTTTCAGGGAAATCTAGGAAGATAGATGAAGCAATGGAGAAAAAAACTCAGCTGAGTTTGAACATGCCAGAAATCCTAATCATTGATATTATTTTAATTATACTGATCAAAGTACAAGGAAGCACAAGCAAACATTAGGAGAAAAGTTACAGAAATAAAAATAAATGAGACGTGGCAGAAGCCATGTGCTATTGTGGAAATGTATCCTGCAGGTGTAAAAAGTAATGGAGCAAGGAGAACAATCACTAAATTGAATAAAAATAATTATCAATCATATTTTATAGATTATATTACACTTCCAAAATGGGAAGCGTATTTCAAGGAACTTATAACTGAAAATAGACTTTTTTATAAACATAACAGAAGAATTAAGAAAAAAAGGCAAATTAGTAAAAATTATTATCGACTCTAAAATTATGATAATTATCAGATCTTTAAAAAGTAACAAGGCATGTGGAACTGGAGGAAATCCGGCGGAACTTATTAAATCAGGTACTAACAAACTATATGAATTGATACGAATCCCTTGTGAAAGGCGTATAGATGGAGAATACATCCCAAATGATTAGAAGATAGGACTTATATATGTTTATCTACAAGAAGGAAAAGAAGTTATGTGAGAATTGCAGAGGAATTGCTGTGACACACACATTCAGTAGAATTTATGGAAACAATTAAAAATATTTTGTGGAACTAGAATATACCGTAGTAAAGTGGAAACAGAAGAACAGGCAGTTTTTAGAAAACATCTATCCACCATTGATCACATATTTAGTTTAAAACAAATAATTGAGAAAAGTGCACTTTCCAACAATCAAGTCACCTATTATGTATTGATTTAGAGATAGCTTACGACAATGTGTCCCTGATTAAATTATGAGACTTGAATGCACAGTAACTATAAATAAAAGCATTATCCAGGCAATAAAAAAATTATATGATGAATCTCCAGAGTAAAAATGGGTAAAACTAATACATCAGGTTTTGAGTTACTAAAGGTTTAAGTCAACGATGTTGTTTATCGCCGATCTTATTCTAAATATGTCTACAAAACGCCTTAACAAAGTGAAAAGACAAATGTTCACCTATCGGAATAAAATTAGAAGAAGATACGATTTATTCATTGTTATAAGCTGATGATCAATTACTCATGGCAGAAGATTACGAGGATTTAGAATATATGGCAACAACACTGAAGGAGGTATATGCAAAATGGGGATTACAAATAAAGTTTGACAAAACGAAGTATCAATGTTTTTAAAATACATTATGAAACTCCGTTGAGGTTACTGTGTTAAAGTTTTAATAATTATATAACAGTATCTGATATCTGAGTCGTCCTCAATAATTCTGCTTTAGAAGATGATACATAAGTTATCGAAAAGCCTCCTATAAAACAACACTGCAAATTATTGAGCAGAAGGAGATATATAAGTTATCGAAAGGCCTCCTATAAAACAATACTGCAAATTACTGAGCAGAAGATGATATACAAGTTATCGAAAAGCCTCCTATAAAACAACATTGCAAATTATTGAGCAGAAGGAGATACATAAGTTATCGAAAGGCCTCCTATAAAACAACACTGCAAATTATTGAGGACGACTGAGATATCAGATACTGTTATACAATTATTAAAACGAAGTATATGGTAATAGGAGATAAATCAAAAGATCTAATTTTACAAAATGAACATGGAAAGAGGAAAACATGTGACGAACTATACATTTGGGGACAAAAATTAGTGCAGGAGAAAGTGATGAAGCTGAAATGAATGAGAGAATAAATAAGGACATATCTGCAATATCAAAATTAAATGGTATTTTATGGAATCAGAATATAACTACTAAAACATAAACAATCATTTTTATTACAATAATAAGGAGTACAGTAACAAATTGTGCAAAAACATGTGAATTGAAATCAAGAATAATAAGTAAATTAAAATCTGCAGAAATAGATTTTTGGAGGCGTTCAGCTGGAATTTCTAGAAGAGAAAAAGAAATAAGGAACAGTGTAATTAAACAAAAGATGA
Source organism: Diploptera punctata (assembly GCA_030220185.1). Taxonomy (NCBI): domain Eukaryota; kingdom Metazoa; phylum Arthropoda; class Insecta; order Blattodea; family Blaberidae; genus Diploptera; species Diploptera punctata. The sequence continues at coordinate 446,168 of JASPKZ010004588.1, forward strand.
ATGTTCAACCTCAATTGTGCATTTCATAAAAAAACAACTAAATGATAAGGTCATGTAAAAAAGAATGACAGGAGACAGATTCCCAAGAATAATACTACTTGGTGGAAGAAGAAGAAGAGGGTGGAAAAAATAGCGTGGATTCATGGTGTTTTGAGTAAAAAAGAATTGATCGATGGAGATTGGAATGACAGAGATGTGGAGGAGAATGAAAGTAGTTTCATCGGGTGATGGAAGATGTGAAACTTGATATATAGCGCCTATATGTACAAACGCATGCAGGTATAGAGTTCCTTATATTAACCCCTCACTCTAAAGTTACCACATAGGCCATAACCCTCGTTTGCTGAGCCTTACAGGGTGACGATGTAACGAGCAGACTTTTTAACTCTGGATTGTACCTGCTTTATTCGCCACACAATGACGTGGTGCCTCTTCTCGGATCGGATGAGTGATCAACTCCTGAACATTTAAAACAAGACACACCGTTCACAGTAAACAAGACGATTGTGATATGGATGGTTATGATGGCAAGATGGTGTTCGGAGACTATTTTGACCTTACAGTTTCAAAATATTTATCTTTCTGCGAGGAAACCCTGAGAAATTCCACCCAAGAAACTTGTCCCACTGCGTCCGAAGTAACGGCATTATAGCCTATCTACGTGTATATCATTAAGATGGATGCAATAATCCAATCCGCGAATTGAATAATTTCATACATTATATAAGCAATTCACAATTCCTAAAAGAAAATAATAGCAAAAAGAGAATTATATTAAGATTAGTCCACCGCTGTGGTCTTGAGGTAGCGAGCTGCCTTGTCACGCAGCGGGACCGGGTTCGATCCCCGGTCTGGACAGTTATTCTGGGTGAGGATTTTATCGGGGTTTTCCTCGCCTGTAAGACAAATGTCAGGAAAACTTTAAGGCCCAAACGGTCCCCGAAATCATATCACCATTATCATTACCATCCTTCACCGGTGTGGAAAGCAACGGGAAGCTACCACATATACAATTCCCTAGTAAAGCTGCAAAGCATAGCATGAAAATGTTATGATTGCAGTGAAAGACCTGCCCTCGGGCAGAATTACTATGGATGGATGGATATTAAGATTAATTATTAAATCTAAAATTTCCAGGAATATCCACTGTCGATCTAACTGGGATTTGGACCTTGAATAGCTCATGAATAATAATAATAATAATAATAATAATAATAATAATAATAATAATAATAATAATAATAATAATAATATATAATAATCATAATCATCTTATTCTAGTAGTAGTAGTAGGACTTTATTAGACAAAAAGTAAGATTTTAGGCCTACAATATTATTTACAAATATGGGTCGCACGGGCACTAAGCCGTACGTGCTGTTGACAGTCCGTTACAATAAAGTAATAATTGGTACTAGTGTAAAGAAAAATAAACAACAAAAAACAGCAATAACATTACAATTGCATAAAGAAACACAATAATATTACAATTAAGTAATAACACAATAGCATTATACACTAGAAAAATATTAACATTACAATTACATAAAGAAAACACATTAATATTACAATAAATAATAACACAATAGCATTATACACTAATTATTTATATATAATTGTTAATTATTAATGGTATTGCATTTTGATAACATATATTTATTCATGAATGAGTGTGTTGTCCTTATTTTTCGCGTTTTGTCCAGAAATTTACCGAGGTTTATCCAATTTTCTGGATTTACCAATAACTCGTAGCATGCCAATCTTTTCCCGATTTGAATTTAGAAATCTTTCCGGTAATAACTGACGTCTCCAATATTCTAAATCATTACATTTTCCTAATATATGTATCTCATCTTCAAAGTTCCCGCACATTGGACATATTCGCATATCGTGATCGTCGATAATTTTTAGAAATTTCCATGCCCCTAGCCTAAACCAAGCAAGCCCTGATCTCTCCTTAAATCCTAGGTTGAGTAAATACGATTCTTTTCCCCAGACGTGTTTTAGGTCTCTTTGTAAACACAGTGAGCGTTTTCCTGTACATTCGGCGAAAGTATCTTGTTGGTTTATATCTAAGTACCTCCTCCTTATTTTTCTCCACACGTTCTTGCGATTTTCAGTCCCTTTTTCCCATATCCAGCCCATCCCAATCTTTTGGAGTTCTCTCCTAACCTCGTCTGCCCAAAATTTAACATCTAATTTTTTATTTGGTGGTCGTAACAAATTGCCCTAAGCATTGTTTGTTCACCTTGGATTACTCGCAACCAGTATTTGAGTACACGACTTTTACAGTTAATGTCGTCCTGGAATGACCCGAATTCATATAAAATTCCACAGCTAGAAACGGCCTTAGTCCTGTAATATAGTTTAGAAAATGCGTATATACCTTATTTAGTATTTCCGTTCTTTGGAAACCCCAAATCTCACTACCATAGTGCATTACTGGCCTGACCATCGCTGCATACATTTTTTTCTAATGTGCTGACTGGAATATCAGGCACTCGACTCAGAATACCGAGTACACTGTTAAGTTGTCCCCTCCCTTTAAATAATGCTATATCAATATGTTTTTTTCCACTTTCCGTTCATTTTCAACGTCGTCCCAAGATATTCAAAATGTTTCACGTTTTGAAGTACTTGATCTCTATATTTCCATTCCTCTGCTCTACCATAAACCGTCCCATTTTTAAAGGTCATTGTTTTTGTCTTACTAACATTTACAGTCAATCCCCAGTTTCTACAGTATATTTCCAGTAGGTCAAGACCTCTTTGCAATCCCTTGATTGTCTTGGAACAGATAATTAAATCATCTGCATACAACAGGACTGGGATTCTAACATTTCCTATCTCCGGAGCCTCAATTTCTCCTTCTAGCATTATGTCTACAATATCATCAACGAATAGATTAAATAGCATTGGTGATAAAATGCAACCTTGTCTCACTCCCCGATTGGCTTCACTGCTCTCTGTAATGTGCCCTTGGTCTACTTTTATACAAAATTTAACATAATTATAAATTGACATTAAAGCATGTATCATTTTATGAGACAATCCTTCCGATTTAATTTTTCCCAAAGTGCCGCTTCGGTCCACAGTATCAAATGCCATCTTAAAATCAATGAATGCACAAAATAATTTACCCCCCTTCATTTTCAGATTGTCATCAATTAATGTTCTCAGAACAAATACGTTGTCCACCGTGCAGTACCCTTCTCTAAAACCTGCCTGATATTTTGAGAGCCTATTGTTCTCTTTAGCCCATTGTCTTATTCGTTCGTAAAGTACTTTACAATATACTTTTTCCGAACACTGACAAGAGACAAATTCCCCTGTAACTTTCTGGTATCTGTGCCCCACCTTTCCCTTTGTATAACGGTGGGATGACACCTGTCGCCCAGGCTTCCGGATAATCTCCTCCATTAAAAAGTTTGTTGAACGCAGTTTTCAAAACGTCTGATAATTTATTGGATGATATCATATTTTTCAAGAATTCCCCTGGTATTCCATCAATTCCAGGTGCTTTACCATTCTTTAAACATTTAATGGAAGAAACCACTTCATTTTCCGAAATATCCTGATCCAGTAATTGAATATGAATTGGGTCAGGGATCTCAACTATATTTCCTTGATTATATCTTAACCTCTCATTTCCCAGCACCCTATAAAAGTAACTTCTCCATTCCCCGGGCGTTATTCTTGTCCGATTTAAGGACTTTACTTTGAGTTCCCTTAACGCTTTCCATATGTCCGCAATGTTCCCACTTTCAGTCGCGACTCTCATTTCTTCGGATTTCTTATTTTGCCATGCTAGTTTTTTTTCTGCCAATAATTTTTTATATTCCTTTCTCTCTTGCGCATAAGTTTTTCTGCTTTCATCTGTGCTTTCTTTTCTAAACTATTTAAAGACTACTTTCGACAAATTTCTTTCTTCTTTTTTCTACATGCATTATTGTACCACCCTTTGTCCTTCTGGTTCATTGCGTATTTAACCTTGAATTTTTCCCCTGCTTTTTGAAAACATTCTGTCAAAGTTTTAATAATTTCCTCCCCGCTAAGATAATTTAATTGCAGATCCTGTATTAGCGTTTCCAAACTCCTGATAAATTCTTCTCTCAGATCCTCGATCCACCTGAAACGTGTAATTGGCCGCAATATTGTTGCCACCTCATCATTAACTGTCTCACTAATACCTTTCATATTTAAAATAAGTTTGTTTGGGAAGTGGTGTGATTCGATTCTGGAAACTATACAGAAATTACTTAGGACTGGAATCATGCCTTGTGTGCATATTGAATAATCGATTACGCTACTTCCATTTTTATTAATAAATGTCAGTTCTCCATTTTTATCTTCTCCATATTTCCAATTCAGAATTTCAAGTTCAAATGCATCGCAAAAAGCTAACAATTATTTTCCTTCTGAATTTAAAATCTTATCTTTGCTTCTCCTACCCTCACCTCGTGTTTCATTATCATCTGATTTTATAGTGATATTTTCCTCCCCAATCCTACAGTTAAAGTCCCCCTAAAATTATTATTCCCGCTTCCGGAAACCTATCTTTTTATTTCTGCCAACGAGCCAGACAATTCAACGAAAAAATTTGGATTGGCATACATGGAATTTAGTGGTTGGCGGTAAATAGACAACAGACACATTTTTGCTCTTTCTGTATGGTAATATATACAAATTTCCTCTTTTAAAGTAATATTTACCTTTTTAATATATGGGTCTAAGTTAGCTTTATATAAAATGGCAACACCGCCTGGATATCTACCTCTCTTTCCTCTATTTTGATTACCCTTAAAATAACCTTTCATATTACATAGATTTACGCATTCATTAGCTTTTAACCATGTTTCTCCTAGAGCTAATATATCAAAAGTCTCAATAAACTCTACACATCTGTCCATTGAAAGTTTTTGTTTTAACCCTTCGATATTCCATGAACCGACTGTCAACAAACCCTATTGTGTTCCCTTGTCATTAGTCTTACCTGTATTTTTCGAACTTCCCCTCTCAATAGTTCCTTTTCTGCGGGTAAATTCAGAAGTCTTAGTGATTTTCTTGTTGGAGTTCTTGTGTCCCGCCGGTCGTTCACCTCTTAGAGGTTGGGGTATGCTTTTTGCGTTCGGCCGTTTTTTGCTGTATGTTTATTGGATTCCTGGGAGTTAGTATCGTAGTGCTCCCTCTCCCTTTCTCTCGTGTAGAATTTTCTCCCTCCTCTGCTGTAAGGAGACCACCTGCTGTTGAAGCGTCCCCTATAGGTTTTGGGGACTCGCTGTCAATGACCTCTTCAAATTCATTTTCAGAGTTTTCCATATTTTGTAGTTGTTCCCTGCTCCAGATTCGTCCATTTATAATCAATTTATTAAATTGCATGATTGCATGGCAGCCCTACCTCCTCGCCTCGAGCATGTGTCGCTTAAGAAAGTCCCTTTCGCAGCGCACCTTCTCACTAAAGTCTTCGGCAATATTGATACCGGTCGCTTTAAGATATTTACTGTCTCTAAGGATCCAACATTTTATTTTGTAGTGTGATAATTTGCATACAATCGGTCTCTTTCCACTATTCCAACGACCTACTCTGTGCGCTCTTTCAATATCACTGTCCACCAAATCAATCCCGATTTGCGCCACTAATCTTTTAACTATATGTTCAATTTCCTCCCAGCTCTCTCTGTCTTCTTCATGCACACCATATATCACAATATTATTACGGCGACTCTGATTTTCGAGATAGTCTAATTTAGATTCCAGCCATTTCAATCTGTCCTCCATCCGATGCATGTTCGTCTCAATATCACGAATTTTTTCACCCACGTTGCACTTTTCAAACCCCTCTTTCACTTCAGTTGACAATGTTTCAATCAGCTTTCTAACTTCTTCCATTATGCTCTGTCCCCTGCACACTTCAACCACTCTACAAAAACACGTCCGCTCTTCTCGACGGCTGCACAGAAGTCTCATCTTATTCTATGTATTAGGCCTGGTGACCCGTTACGGTCTCTTGCTATCTTTTGAGTGGTCTTCCCAAAGATCTTCTTCCTCGGGGATGGTAATTGAAAAACTGACGAGGGATGCGAGATCGATCCATAGCTAAAGTCGTTGCAGTCAATTATTTTTATATGTAGTTATATGATATATAACCGAAGTAATTTGAAGTTCTTAAAGAATATCTACGTTTTTCTTTTTTCCTAACTTTCTGCATCCAGCTTTTCTTCTCTTGAACTTCATTTCGTTAACTGTTATTCTGCTTATATCTCTTTTGTATATAGTACAAGCTTCGTTTCCTTACGTAAGCATTGGTCTCACTAAGGTATTATAAGGTCTTATTCTTGTATGTCTTTATACTAAAGATGGTTTAAAACTATATTAATGGTTCCACGTATCTATTATTATTTTGAATTTTAATTTCGCTGTTATAACTAATGACTAATACTAATTAATAGCAGATTATAATTTATATAAAATATTTATTTTGCTAATACCAACCACACTAATAAAAATAGCATTGATTAAATTTCTAGCTTCCCCAATAAAATTTGGCCTCATTTTAATGTTGTAGCCCGGGACAAGATTGAAGGTGTAGAAACTAGAGACATAAAAAAAATATCCCCCATATGGTATATAACCTTTTTTATTTAATAACATACAGCATATAAATTGTAAATGACAGTGTAAAAACTTTTCTTTTCTCAATTTAACACTGAGACTACAAAAATGTTCCTTTTAATTTCATGGTAGAATTTTCAAGAACTGGTGAAATGTAATGAAGATTGAAGTAGCTGACAAAGAAGATGAGCAAAGACAAAGAAAACACAACAAAATCCATTAGCAAGAGCAAAGAAAAAACAAAGCTACATTTAAATGTGGACATTTCCTTATCCGCTCGATCAGGCTACACAAACAAGCATAAAAGAGACCAAACTAACAAATGACGATCTACACTTCCATTACTGGTATTGTATCCAACTTCCAATTTATTTCCATACCAACGCGTTTTTTATACATTAATCACAACGCTGATTGCTATCTTCAATCATCTTTCCTTTAAACTGTTCACAAATCTGATCTTATCATAAAAACAAAGAGAACGTATATTATTTCTAAAAAACCAATGCTTTGGTAAATTTATAAATTAAACGTGGAAATACACGTTTAACATGTATAAAAATATGGTAAAATCATAATTCAAATCACAATTATAACTGAATCGGTATTTTGAAAATGGGGGAGACACACAGAGATAAGCTAGTATATGTCCAAATTATCTGAATAAAATGAGAAGTGCTGACGGTATTATTAGGCCTAATATTCAAATTTACAGCTACCTGAATAAAGACTCAGAGGTTCTTCTCCGTATAGTAATTAGCCTAGAGACTATATGCTTTGGCAAACATAATGAAGCGACATAATTTGTCAAGAATACAGCTTCATTCGGAGAAAAACAAAACATATGGATGTTAGTTACCGGAGTTGTGATTACGAGATAAAGAACTATATTATATGAAAATATATATATCTGGCGAAATTCCTATTTAGGAGCTCAACCCAATTAATTTAGCTTACCTTCGAGTAAGAACAATCTATGTTGAAGGAAGTTAAAGCGATATTAACCCATTCGTCTCAGAAGACTAGGTACATTCGCTACATTTTGTACATCCCTTGACAGGGTAATCTTTTGATAACATATATGAATAGTAGAGTAGTAGAGAAATGTGTTTTAGCCTTCACACTTATTATGATCGCAAGTACCGTTATATTTTGTTCGTTTTGAATGTCTGAAAATATACAATATAATTTACGGTGATTTAAATTCGGTTTCTGGGGAAATGCATTGAGCATTTAAACCAGAAGCGAATGGGTTAAAGTGATCCCACTAAAATATTTGTGGGTCTTGGGGTGGTAGAGCTTAAATCCCTCCCACATTTTTAGATATTGGACACAGATGACAGCTGAGTCAAACCTGTGTACTGCTGCCTCTACCCCCAGGACTTATATTCGGTACTCACTTCGCTTAGAGGCTGAGTCGAATCCAGGGTCATGATGTCACCAGAATGTTTAGCCTAGTTTAAAAATCGTGACCCCTATCAGGTCTCTAAGCCGCGACCTTCCGACTTCTAGCGTGTTACCTTAACCAACTAAGCTTACGGTGTTTCCACAATTCAGAAAGTATTACATGTTGTTTGTTATTTGTTTTGTTTTATACCATGCTACTAATATCACTTATGACTTTTCTTTTTCAACACGTTGTACAACATCTACTCCCTAAATTATACGTCTTTGTTAAGTACTGGTACATATCAAAATTTGACGCCTCCAAGGGCTAGATTCTCGCCCTCCATCTCCGGGACCCGAGTTTGCGGCGTCTCGGTCTCTTCATATGGGGTTCCTGGTGGACAAATCGGAGCCAGGATTATTTTCTTTGGGTTTATTTAATTTTCTTCTGCCAGAAAAGTTATTTTACTACTACTCCACACTCATATAATATATTTCATATACTCTTGTGATGGTGGTCAGCTGGTATCCTCGTGTACAGTATCATAAACCTTCAATAAAAGTGATTTCAACTCATCCCTCAACCAGTATTATGCTGGACACAAGTAGAGTGTTTTACGTAAGAAAATTGCATTCTGTAAGATACGGCTAACATTTGCATCCTTCTTACTTTCTTTTCCTCTTTCTTATCCTCTTTCTTTATTACCTTCCTTACATTAACTTCGCCCTTTGTAGTTACTTTTAATTGGCTCATTTATATATATATATATATAGGATATATATATATATATATATATATATATATATATAGGCCTATACACACACACATATATATATATAATGGCAACTCCACCTGGATATCTACCTCTCTTCCTTCTGGATTAACTGCCCTTGAAATAACCGTTCATATTACATAGATTTACGCATTCATTAGCTTTTAACCATGTTTCACCTAGAGCTAATATATCAAAAGTCTCAATAAACTCTACACATCTGTCCATTGAAAGTTTTTGTTTTAACCCTTCGATATTCCATGAACCGACTGTCAACAAACCCTATTGTGTTCCCTTGTCATTAGTCTTACCTGTATTTTTCGAACTTCCCCCTCTCAATAGTTCCTTTTCTGCGGGTAAATTCAGAAGTCTTAGTGATTTTCTTGTTTGAGGTCTTGTGTCCGCCGGTCGTTCACCTCTTAGAGGTGGGGTATGTTTTTTGCGTTCGGCCGTTTTGTCCTGTATCTTTACTGGAATCCTCGGAGTTAGTATCGTAGTGCTCCCCCTCTCTTTCTCTCGTGTAGAATGTTCTCTCTCCTCTGCTGTAAGGAGACCACCTGCTATTGTAGCGTCCCCTGTTGGTTTTAGGGACTCGCTGTCAATGACCTCTTCAAATTCATTTTCAGGGTTGTCCATATTTTGTAGTTGTTCCCAGCTCCAGATTCGTCCATTTATAATCAATTTATTATATTGCAGGATTGCATGGCAGCCCTGCCTCCTCGCCTCAAGCATGTGTCGCTTAAGAAAGTCCCTTTCGCGACGCACCTTCTCACTATAGTCTTCGGCAATATTGATACCGGTCCCTTTAAGATATTTACTGTCTCTAAGGATCCAACATTTTATTTTGTAGTGTGATAATTTGCATACAATCGGTCTCTTTCCACTATTCCAACGACCTACTCTGTGCGCTCTTTCAATATCACTGTCCACCAAATCAATCCCGATTTGCGCCACTACTCTTTTAATTATAAGTTCAGTTTCCTCCCAGCTCTCCCCGTCTTCTTCATGCACTCCATATATCACAATATTATTACGGCGACTCTGGTTTTCGAGATAGTCTAATTTAGATTCCAGCCATTTCAATCTGTCCTCCATCCGATCCATGTTCGTCGCAATATCACGAATTTTTCCCCCACGTTGCACTTTTCAAACCCCTCTTTCACTTCAGTTGACAATGTTTCAATAAGCTTTCTAACTTCTTCCATAATGCTTTGTCCCCTGCACACTTCAACCACTCTAACAAAAACACGTCCGCTCTTCTCGACGGCCTGACAATAAAAGTACGTACGGCTTACTGCCCGTGCGACCCATATTTGTAAATAATATTGTAAATATTTTACTTTTGTCTAATAAAGTCCTACTATATATATATATATATATATATATATATATTATTTAACTGTGTTCACTAAATAATAACGGATATAAAAATAAATTTTAAATCCTACAAAATTTTACATTGGACACTTACTTCAAGGGACGAAAGGAGATTACGAGTATTTGAGAATAAAGTTCTTAGGAAAAATTTTGGACTAAAGAGAGAGATGAACAGACAGGTGAATGGACAAGACTACATAACAGTGAACTACATTGTCTTTATAGGAAGCCAGATATAATAACAACAGTTAAGTCACGTAGTCTGCGATGAGCAGGAAATGTGGCACGAATGGGGAATGAAAGAAGTGTATGGAAGCTTCTTGCAGGAAAACCAGAGGGATAACGCCCAGTTGGTTGACCAAGAATGAGGTGGGAGAATAACATCAGCAATTATTTAAGGGAACTAGATTGTACATAGAAAAAGTTGAAAACATTTGTTCAGGATAGGGATGTATGGAGAGTTTAATTCTAAACGATGAACATACGTATTCGATAGTGCCTGTGGGTTAATTGTCCACCGCTGTGGTCTCGAGGTAGCGTGCTGCCTTGTCACGCAACGGGTCTGGTTTCGATCCCCGGTCGGGGCAGTTTTTCTGGGTGAGGTTTTTATCGGAGTTTTTCCTCACCTGTAAGACAAATGTCAGGAAAACTTTAAGGCCCAAAAGATCCCCGAAAACATATGGCCATCATCATCATAATTATCATTATCATCATAAGCAGCAGCATCATCATCATCCTTCACCGGTGTGGAAAGCAACGGGAAGCTACCACACCTACAATTCCCTAGTAAAGCTGCAAGCATAGCATGAAAATGCTATGATTGTAGTGAAAAACCTACCTTCGGACAGAATTAATATGGATGGAATAGGTTAATTATAAAACATTACATACTTTTTTTACTACAAAAGTATATGAAGGGCCTTTTCAGATGAGTTATCAACCTGATTCTAGGACCAGCCCAGTGATTATATATATAAGACAAGAAACACCATTCACTCATATATGTAGTAGTGGAAAGACTAATTTAGAGTAAAAAAATACACTGCTCAAAAAAATTAGGGGATATTGTAGAATAACCTGTTAAGACTATGTTTTTAAGAGCAGTATTAGATGCAATCACTTTCTATTACTCCAAAAGATTGTCAACAAGAGTTTGAAGTCATTACGTAACCTCTGTACCACACCAGATGTCAAAGAGATCCTGATTAGGAATGTGGCAAACAAACAAAGCAACATTAACATGGGTGAAAATGTTTCTTTAGTATGGTGTATGGTCTCCTCGAACGGCCAGCACTGCCTCACACCTGTATGGCATTGATGCAATGAGGTTAGTAATGAGTTCTTGGGGGATACGTGGCCACTCTTCCATAAGAGCAATGTGCAGCTCTGGAACAGTTGTGGGAGGTGCTGGTCTGCCTGCAATGCACCTGCCTAATGCATCAATCGGATTTAAGTCCGGGGAAGAAGCTGGCCATTGCATACGCTCGATACCCTCCACTTCCAGTATGTCGTCCACCAAGCCAGTTCTGTGGGGTCGTGCATTATCGTCCATAAAAAGAAAAGAATCACCTATGACATCAGCATAAGGCACGACAAAAAGTCGGATAATCTCATCTCTATACTTTACCGCAGTCAAAGTACCACCTTGGATAGAGGCCCGTACGTCCACCACTACTGACTCCTGCCTACACCATCAATCCACCGCCACCATGTGGGGATCTTTCACGTACAAAAGCTGGATTGTTTCGTGTCCCTTTTTCTCTCCAGATGAATACACGCCTACTATCACATTCCATGTTGAATCGCGACTCATCAGGAAAAAGAACTGATCTCCATTCAGCATGCCTCCAGCCACGATGTTCCTCCGCCAAGTTTCTGCGATCTCTACGGTGTTGTGGTGTTAACCTGGTACACACCATGGGCCTAGGGGCATAGAGACCACTTCCATGCAGTCGATTAGGGACAGTTTGAGTTGACACCATGCGTCCTGTTGCTGTTTGAAGTGTATTTCGCAGTTGAGTTGCATTCTGCTGTATATTCCGACGGGCTGTTAACAAGAGGTAACGGTCATCCCTTGCTGTTGTTGCCCTTGGTCGACCTTCTCCGGGTGTTCTGTGAACAGTATGTTCTTTGAAAATGATTCCAAAGACTGGAAATCACGCTTTGAGACACCCCAATGGCTTGTGCCACCTCTTGTTGTGTCTGTCCAGCTTCCATCCTTCCTATGGCCCTCCAAGCCATTGGTTCAGGTAAATCACGTTGTCGAGGCATCACTGTCTCTAAGGCAAATCATTCACTAACTGAAAACTGGACTGGATTTAAAAACAGCAACAAAACATTCACCCCCACACCACCCTTTCACATCAACAGTACAGACACTGCCCTCTGGTGTGGTACCGAGGTTACGTAACAACTTCAAACTCTTATTTACATTATCTTGGAGTAATAGAAAGTGATTACATCTAATACTATTCCAAAAAACATAGTCTTAATAGGTTATTCTACAATATCCCCTAATTTTTTTGAGCAGTGTAAAATATAGTACAAGACAGAGTTATTTACAATTGAATCGCACGGATAACAAGTCACATGCCTATGTTGGTTTCACCTCCGCATCGATAATCAATGTCTAATAATAAACATACAACTATAATCTTCAGACAGATTAGTTTCTTTTGATGTTGTTTCCTTATTTCCAAGCATTCCGAAAGACCAAACTATGAAAATTTTATAGATTTGGCTGAACAATAATAAAATTGAAAAAGGAAAGATAGTCGAATATAAATCTGTAACTAAATAATGTATCGATAAATATGTTTTTCAACTACAATAGAAGATTTTATAAACACAATTCAGGACTTACGATGGGAAACCCTTTATCTCCATTCTTAGCTAATCTATTCATGGAGAGTTTTGAACACAAGATAATTAATGGACATCGTTTAATTTTCAAGTTCTGGTGCAGATATGTGGAAGACATAATTGCAATAATTAATCATAAACAGATAGATGATGCATTAAAATTATTGAACATTCAAAGTCAAACTATAAAGTTCACTATGGAAAAGGAAATCAATGGAGAAATACCATTTTTAGATCTCAACTTAAAAAGGAATGAAGAAAATAAGATAGAATTTGGAATTTACAGAAAGAAGACACATATAGATAACTACATAAAAGCTCCAGGTTTCAATCACATAGCTCACAAAGATGCAGTTTTCTATTGTTTGACACATAGATTAGTGAACATACCAATTAACAAAGAAAATTATGAAAAAGAAAAAGAACACATAATCAACGTAGCCACGAAAAATGATTTTGCAATAAAAATGATACTCAAGAAAATAAACAAGTTCAAAAGACAAAAATGTATTAATCAAAGCACTCTTCTAAAAGTAAAAGAAGAAAATGTAAAATTTAGAAAATTCACATATCATCCATTAAAACACCACAAGTTTCAAAAAATGTTCAAAGATTTCAACATAAGGTTAGCACCCAAAAATGACTACAGCATCAGTAGACTGATTAGACCTAATAAAAATGAGAAAATTAAAGAAGAAAACAAATCAGGGATTTATCAAATTAAATTTGAAGAATGTGAGAAATTCTACATAGGAAAAACTAAGAGAAACTTGAAAACTAGAGTGAAAGAACATCTCAGGAATGTCAAGAAAGGGGAAGTAGAAAAATCAGCAGTTGCTGCCCATGCATGATCTGAAAAACATCTTATCGAGAAAGAAGCTAAATTATTAAAACAAATGGAAAACCAAAAGAACTTACTGTTTGGGAAAATATCTACATTCAAAATAGCGAAAAGAAGAAATTGATGAACATTGAAATTCCCGGTGAGAATGACCTGTTTTCGAGGTTTTTCAGTCAGCCAATGGAAGGAGCGAAGGACAGCTCTTCAAGACGACAGAACAACGGTGTCACGACACTGAGGATGGAACAGATACTATGTTCCGAAACTAGTTTATAGTCAAATAAGAAGAACAATATGAGGTGAGTGATAAAAAATTCTACCTTAATCTAATAATAATAATGATTGATGACGGTGATGGTGGTGATGATGATGATGATGATGTTGATGATGGTGATGATGATGATGGTGATGATGATTATAATGATAATAATGGTGATAATTATGATAATGATGATGCTGATGATAATGATGGTAATGGTAACGATAATAATAATAATAATGATAATAATATTGATAATAATAATAATAACAGCAATAGTATTAATATTAATATTAGTAGTAATAATAATTTTATGTCCACCGCTGTGGTCACTAGATAGCGTGCTGCCTTGTCACGCAGCTGGCCCGGCTTCTATTCCCGGTCGGGACAGTTTTTCTGGGTGAGGTTTTTCGGGGTTTTTCCTCACCTGTAAGACAAATGTCAGGAAAACTTTAAGGCTCAAACGGTCCCCGAAATCATATGGCCATCACAGTCATCATCATTCTTATTCATCTTAAATTAAGCTTAGGATTAGAGACTCTCCTGGCGCACCACTATCATCACCATCATATCATCGGGGCAACGTAACCCCGCCTTCCAGGCGCCCCAATCTCAGAAGTGGGTTACAAGTACGGCACGCCAGGAAAGAAACCAGGAATGTCGAAAGACAACCTGGGGCATTTGGAAAAAAAATAGTCTATATTAGTCACAGTAATTACACTTTGTTTAATGCTTTTATTAACAAATAATTGATGTAGTTATTTTCTGTGTCTTATCCAAAAATATGCTCGTATACCGTATAATGATGCGCGGGGCGCGAAATGACCACTATTAATAAACCACACTTCTGCGCTACCATTTGTAGCTTTTTTAGAAACCACGCAGACTGCTACCATTTGTGGGCAAGAGAACCAAGCTATTACTACCATTAATCTGGGATCGGGTTTTGATACTGCTGTCTCTATTAACGTGGATCTGATTTCCTGCAAGGTTACCAATCACAAAGTCGCTTGCCTTGGGCCCATAGAAGGCAGCAATCGATTCATCTTTATCTCTCAGATATAAATGAATAATGATTCTCAAATACATAGAGTGAGTGAAAAAGATAATAATTGTCATTCAAGAAAGCTAAACAGCATAATAGCAAAGGAGCTGGAAATAATTTCCTATTTGAGTGACTTTCCGTACAGGATTGTAAACAACTACGTATACATTAATGAAGAAGCAGGGAAGTTGTTTAAAAGATGACATTTAATATAAACAAGTTGTCTGAATTAAAAACAAACAAAAAAAGGACTTTGATCATTCAGAGAGCAAAACAAAATATAAACAAATAAATAACAATATTCTTACAATAGAAAAAATACACACCATACCTCACGCTACACTCATACTTGCGTCCGAATCAGGGACCACTTCTTCCCTGGTCTGCCGGACCAACTAAAGCACGCCTCTTCTCGGCTTCAGACTAGCTTGTCCATTAGAATTCTAGTCGCATCGCGAACTGGATGCGGATTCAAACCTTGAATCTGCTTGAACAACTAAACGGTGACTGCTTGAATGATCGAATGATCACGTTCTGTTAGTGCACCACGTATATGAAGGTTCCGAAGTAGAGGGGAGATGCGCCGTAGACATTGCGTGGCAGGAAGGGTAAAGAGGGGAGAGTGGGGGTAACTATCAGGAGAAAAGGATATTGGCATAGTTCATAAATATTCCAGTGTAGGGAGGAGAACGACGTTACAATAATGAGCCGAAAAACGCACTTTCGGTTCAATATCTCCTCCTGCGCCCTCCGGGTAAAAGAAAACAGTCCATAAACTTCAAAACAATGCAAGAAAGTCCCAAAAGTCTAATAGACTTAAATCACCATCACGATGTTGCAAAGATACCAGATAGAAAATCCCACGTTGGGAGGGGCACACTAACACTATCAGATTCCGAGCGGTAAACTTCATCACAAATTTCATCGTCCCCAGAATCACTATCACCACACTCGCTTCTACGTCGACTATACAGGCGCTGTAAATAAATTCCAATCTTGACACAGCCGCCATAGTAAGACTCCGCGGTGTTCCAGGTGAAAAACAGGGTGACGATACCATACTTGGATTGCCGGGTCGCAATCCCGATAAACCGCTATCCAGGAATCTGTAGTTACAGAACCACCATTTCGGTCAGCTGGGCACTCGGGGTCGGCCGGATCCACCAAGTGCTCGACTGCCGAGCATTAGAGGCTGCTCTCCTATGCCAATATTAAGGAAGGGTGAACTGAAACAAAAAACAGGCGAAGACGGAAAAACGGAACCTCAAACGTTCTTACATAACATATGACATAGTACAAGCGTTTTTTCAAAAACATCCTTGGCATTAATCCATTACAGGACATAGTTTTACTTGACTAACGTGTTGTTTTATGACATGGCCATCGACGCTTTCCAATTCAAGTGTAACTGGTGTTAGAAAGCGTTTTACACTATAAGGTTCAGACCACTTAAACATAAGCTTTCCCATACGTTGCTCCCCACGATTACTGAGTGGAAAAAGGCGATAACGTACTCTATCGCCAACTTTATAAGAGACGTCCTTTCTATCCTGATTATACCTTTTAGCTACGTTCTCTTTTGCGATCTTAAGATTCCTGAATGCTTCTTCCCATTTCTGAACTTTATTGGCTTGTTTCAAATCGCCCAAATCGGCTTCCGTAATGCGCCAATTTAATTCCAAGGGATGCATAATACGTCTACCCAGAAACAATTCGGCAGGAGTAGTTTTAGTAGATTCATGGACCGCATCATTACAACCCAAAGCAAACAACGGCAAATGTTGATCCCAAACATTTTGCTTAACATTATGAAAAATGGTAAGACCTGTTTTCAACGAGCGGAAAAACCTCTCACAAAGATTGGGTTTTGGATAATGGGGGGAAGTAGTAATATGACGGACACCCCAATCGAAACACATATTCTTAAACATATGGGAAGTAAAGGCTTTTGTATTATCAGAAACAATGGATTCAGGGACACCAAAGTTCGGGAAGAAGTTTCTAGTGAAGAATTCTACAACGGCATTAGACTTCAAGGATCTCACGGGATGAAGCACGACATATTTAGAGAACCCGTCGACAACTGCTAGAACCCCAACATTACCTCGTTTTGAGCGAATTAAGGGACCAAAGAAATCAATAAAGAGTCTTTGCATAGGAGCTGTGGAGGGCTCCGCTGAATGAAGACCTACTTTCCGTGTTAGGGGCGGGCTTAGCTCGCTGACAATCAACACAATTCAAAATATATTTACGCACATCATCACCCATATGAGGCCAGTAATATTGTCTATTGAGCTTTTCCATAGTCTTGGCAATGCCCAAATGCATGCCCAAAGGAGAATCGTGATAATACTTAAGTAAGACAGGCCGCAATACTACAGGAACCAAAACACGATTCTTCGGACCTTTTCGAGGACTATACACTAATAGACCTCTATGTAAAGAAAAATCTTGACTATTAGTGCCTGCTTTAACTTGAGCATATAATCTCTTACAATCATTATCTTCTTGTTGATGCGATTTAAGGTCTTTAAATGACGCAGGGAAGTTCGATAGAAGACTGACTTGAGGGTGTTCTGAAGCATCATCTTCCAGGAACAGTCGCGATAAACCATCAGCTACTGCGTTCTCAGATCCTCTAACATGAACTACTTCAAAGTTGAAAGCGGAAAGACGCACGACCCACCTACCAATTCTACCAAGGGTACCACTGTTCTTACATAACCAAGAAACTGCTTGATTATCAGAGTGAACCACAAAACGGTTGTGTTCCAAAAATGTGCGGAAGTTTTCACAACCGAAAACAATAGCTAAAATGTCTCTCTCATAAATGCTATACTTAATCTCGGCCTCATTCAAAGTGCGGCTAGCATATCCCACAAGCGCTAAATTGCCGTCAATTTCCTGGTTAAGAACTGCACCTAACGCTCTATCACTGGCGTCACACTGAAGAACAAATTTCTTATTGAAGTCGGGAACTTGTAAAGTGGGAGCCTCACAAAGGGCTAATTTGAGACGTTGAAAAGAAGCTTCACATTCTTGACTCCATAAGAATTTAGTTTTCTTTTTCTTCAAGTTATTCAAAGGAATGGCAATCTGAGAGAAATTAGGAATAAATCTGGCATAAAAGCCTACCATTCCCATGAAACTTCTAACGTCTTTTAAATTCTTAGGTGCCGGAAGATTTTTGTTGGCTTCAACTCTTTCTGGGTTCACCTGGATACCTTCGGCTGATAACAAATTACCCAAAAACTTTATCTTAGAACTTCCCAAAGTGATCTTTTCAGGATTGACAGTAAATCCTTTATTATTCAATCTTTCAAAAACTTCTCTCAAGTGAGCAAGATGCTGCTGCATGTCAGAAGAATACACGATAAGATCATCACAGTATTGGAAGATATATTTGTATTTTAAGTCTCCAAATAATTTGTCTAATTCACGACTCAATACTTGACTACCTACGCTCAAACCCATAGGCAGCATATTAAATTCATAAAGACCATTAGGAGTGACGAAAGCAGTGTACTTTCTGCTGGATGGAGTCAACGGTATTTGAAAGAAGGCAGAATGTAAATCAATTACAGAAAACACCTTGGCTCCATGAAATATTTGAAAAGCTGCTTCCAAGGTAGGCAATGGAAAACAATCGAATACTACTTTATTATGTAGTTTCTTATAATCGATAACCAAGCTATGACCTCCACTAGGTTTAGGAACAAGAAAAGCAGGGCTTACATAACTTGAACGACTTGGTCTAATGACACCTTGTTGCATAAGCTTACGAATTTCGCCTTGTAGCATTTGTAACTTAGGAGGAGAAAACTGGAAAGGTGGAGACCGCACGGGGATATTATCCAACAATTCCAGTTCACAAAAACTATCTTTTGCTCTTCCTAATTGATTACTAAATAATCCTGGGAATTCTTTCACCAATTTAGATAATTCCTCGTCCTCCTCAAGATTATTGAGAGACATAACGCAACGTTGTTTCGAGGGACTCTTAACACACGCATGCCCGTACACACAAGGATGCACGTTAAACGGCAGAGAAACTTCTCGCGCAAACCTAAAGTTACAGACTCTATTTTGAAAATCAATTTTCATGCCGGATTTCGACATAAAATCGTAGCCCAGAATAATAGGAACAGGTAAATCTGGAGCCACATAAAACAACTGGTCCCATGAAAATTTACTTATCTTCAAATGCAAACGAACCATTTTATTTACAGAGAAGACTTGATTGTTAACTGATTTACACCTCAAAGAAGTTTTCTTCAAAAATTTCTTAGGCAGTGTGGAAACGAAATCTTCTCGCACAAGGGAAATAGACGCACCACTATCTAACAATCCGTCTATCTTCTGGTGGAAAACTTCCACCGGTAAATGAGGCAAGTTTGCGGTGAAAGATGATGGTCTATTATTCGCAGAAGGAAATATTCTTTTAGACGTTTGAATTCTTTTCTTATATTTTCCAGAAGATAAAGTCATAACATTAACATGCGGAGTATCTAAGTCCTTAAATCGACATTCTCTAGCAAGATGTCCAAAACGCTGATATTTCCAACATTGTAAACTACTTTTCGGCTGCCAGGAACTATTGCGAAAGGAACGATTCGCAGGAGTATTAGGTTTACTTAAATTGTCAGGCACACATTTCTCGCTGAAGTTCTTTTGTCTTTCAGCTATCTCGAAATCAGCTACTTTCCTAGCCAAGACACATATTTCTGCTACATTTTGAGGTTTTGTAGCGTAGATCAAATGCTGTCTGGTGGCAGAAGACATATTTTGAAGAATAATGTCAATCAACTTTTCTTCCGAAAACTGAGGGTTCAATATCAGTGAAGCTCCTTGGATTTCGGAAATAAACTCCAGCAAAGATTCCTTAGAAAGTTGGAATCGTCGCGACACAAATTTAATCCAATAATCCTCTAACAACCTGGAAGGCAACAACGAACATTTCACATATTCCAAACTCTCAATCCAAGTAAATCTTAGTTTAACAACATCACTCCACACCTTCAATAGTATTCCTCCAATACAACTCAAAATCGAATTAACAAAATACTCATCTGGAACTAATTTCAGTTCGAAAATCGAGTTGAGTTTAATGAGGAAGAAAAATAGCAATTCCTTATCACTTCCATCGCAGGGATCGACTTTTCTAATTAGCTCTCGAAAAATTCGCTGATTATTTTCTTCCATATGAGAAGAAAGGTTGGAAGCCGTTCCACTAGAAAAATCCTTAATGGAGCCAAGTCTACGATCGATAATATTCTTGTTCTGTTCTACAGAATAATCTTCCACAACTGCGCCGTCTACAATAAACTTACGTTTCACCAATGTTTGTTCAGCTGGGGAGAGAGAGTTCAAATGAATCTTAAGTCGCTGACGCAATATATTTACATCGACTTCAACATCAATACCTAGTAAGCTCAATTCTCGGACCAACTTGTCCTTAGATACTACATCAGTCCAACTAGGCATGTTTACAATACACAATGAACAAAAGATGTAAACAACTATAAGAGAACGTAGTTCTTTATACATAAGTCACTCTATGTTTACATGCAAAGAGAGATGAATCAATATTATTTACGTTAAACAGTTTAAACACGTAAATAGGTACGTTTCAATAACCTTTACATAGATACTAAGTATCGAAAACAAATAATTATTCACGGCGTAATATCTCTGAAAAATGTCGACCTCAGAATGTCTTCTAATTCCAAAAATCATTTACGACCACACAGAGTATATACCCTTGTTCTGGCCCTTGAATCCAGAACTCCAAAACTTAAGTTGAAAATTTTAAATCGATACCCACTTGAACCACTGCTAATAGAATACAGCATACCTTTGCAAACCGGAAGGAACAAAACCACACGCTCTGGCTACCATTTTGCGCGGGGCGCGAAATGACCACTATTAATAAACCACGCTTCTGCGCTACCATTTGTAGCTTTTTTAGAAACCACGCAGACTGCTACCATTTGTGGGCAAGAGAACCAAGCTATTACTACCATTAATCCGGGATCGGGTTTTGATACTGCTGTCTCTATTAACGTGGATCTGATTTCCTGCAAGGTTACCAATCACAAAGTCGCTTGCCTTGGGCCCATAGAAGGCAGCAATCGATTCATCTTTATCTCTCAGATATAAATGAATAATGATTCTCAAATACATAGAGTGAGTGAAAAAGATAATAATTGTCATTCAAGAAAGCTAAACAGCATAATAGCAAAGGAGCTGGAAATAATTTTCTATTTGAGTGACTTTCCGTACAGGATTGTAAACAACTACATATACATTAATGAAGAAGCAGGGAAGTTGTTTAAAAGATGACATTTAATATAAACAAGTTGTCTGAATTAAAAACAAACAAAAAAAGGACTTTGATCATTCAGAGAGCAAAACAAAATATAAACAAATAAATAACAATATTCTTACAATAGAAAAAATACACACCATACCTCACGCTACACTCATACTTGCGTCCGAATCAGGGACCACTTCTTCCCTGGTCTGCCGGACCAACTAAAGCACGCCTCTTCTCGGCTTCAGACTAGCTTGTCCATTAGAATTCCAGTCGCATCGCGAACTGGATGCGGATTCAAACCTTGAATCTGCTTGAACAACTAAACGGTGACTGCTTGAATGATCGAATGATCACGTTCTGTTAGTGCACCACGTATATGAAGGTTCCGAAGTAGAGGGGAGATGCGCCGTAGACATTGCATGGCAGGAAGGGTAAAGAGGGGAGAGCGGGGGTAACTACCAGGAGAAAAGGATATTGGCATAGTTCATAAATATTCCAGTGTAGGGAGGAGAACGACGTTACAATAATGAGCCGAAAAACGCTCTTTCGGTTCAATTATATTCTGGTTTTACAATTAAATCCCCAGCATTCCAATCTATCACGGCAACAACACGGTGATGCTTTCATTGTTACAGGTAATTACTATTTTCTAAGGTATTTATTTCGTCTTCAGAATTCCTGCATGTAGTTCAGTATGATGTGGGTCATTATGATGGCTAAATAGTATAACATTTGGATTTTTAAGTTCCCACTGGCTTTGTGTTGAGGAAAAAAAAAGAACACGTCCTCCCCATCGTAATTTACGAGACTTAAAATTATTCTTAAATAAGTTTTTTAACCCTTAAATTGGAAAAACACAAATTTCTTCTGTTAGTTATTTGAACGTGGCGGACCTCTGTGAAAACGGAATCTTGTCTAATTGTTATTATTATGTATATTGTATAATTAGATACATGTTTAAGTAGTTTCTTTTTGTTCGTTTTCTCCTGATTTATTAAAAAAAAATTAATTAAACCAACTGATGTATCCTAAAGGATACATTACGAATTTAAGGGTTAATAAAGACTTATAGTTCATTTTCTCCTTTCACCTCTCTGTTCAAAATACAGTAAAACCTGTCTATGAAGGAACATGGCGGTTACTTAAATATATATTTATGTCTAGGCAGTTTTCCTTTTTATAAAGGGTTCCCAAATTACAAGCATGAATTTTCTCATGCAGTGTAAGAGTTTTAGATGCATGCTTTAAAGACATAACGTATTGACCGAAATACAGACAAAATAATATATGTATCCCAGCTCAGTTAGCACTGCAATACAAAACAACCTTATTACACAAAAGCGAGAAGGAACTCAACTACAGGAAGACTGAATAGTTTCCCAACTCCTTCGCAGGTATCGTAAGCAGGCGAGGAAAAGCGAGGGATTCACCGCTGTCACACATAAGCAGGGGTATCCCCGCAATATAATGGCAACACAAGAAGATAAAACGATATAATGCAGAAAGCGTCATATGCAGAATTTTCACGTGTGGTCATTAATACTGTAATTAGAACGTGCTTAAGAATAATTTTTGGTCTTACTGAGATAAAAATTAACCATTGGTACTTTAAAAACCATTCCGTTTCCGCGTTATGAATGTTTCCGGCTTATACAGGTAGATTTTACATATAAAATCGTACCGTTCTGGAATTTTTTTCCCGTCTCTACAGGTTTCCTTCTTATAAATGTTCCGGCTAAGACAGGTTTTACTGGTATTTCTCCCAAGCACACAAACATCATCTCTTTTCATAAGATAAGATCGGGGACTATTTTGGTTTTAGAGTTTCAAAATTTGTCTCACTTATGACAAAAATAAACCTATATAACCTCACCCGGAAAACGTATCCCGATCAGGGACTGAACTAGGGCTCGTTGCGTCCAAGCCTACGACGTTAACGTAAGATGTGGAATGGACTTATAAATGCACTTGTAATTAAATTCTAGACTAATCATGAAAACCAAGATACTGCAAGTGAATTACTTCTCAAATGTCAGAGGTAAATGCGTTAGTGTTGAAAGCAGAGAGAATATCAGTAGGGCAAACATTTTGCAATGAGCTTTAATGCGCAATAAACTTTCAGTTAGTGGCATGAGGATTTTGAATATTACCTTTAAGCTTAGCATGTTAGATATGTCGACCTGTTGACTGTGAGCATTTACTCTACTTCATGTATTATATCAGGTACTTCGTTTAACGTTATTTAATACCAAACTACTTACTTGTAATTGCCTTCCGTTAACGTCCATGTGATGAACTCTTCAGCTTATTCAATATTTATATAATCGTGGAGCAGAAAAATACTGGGTTTCACAAACATAGTTCATCTCTTTAAAATTGTAACCCATTTTAATAAATTAATAACCGCTGCAAGAAGCAATTCATGTTCAGTGGACTACATAACAAATAATAATCCCGCATCACAGCGGTAGGGATGCAATGCATGACGAAAACAGCAAAATATAGGCCTATATGTTAAAATCATAAAACTAACAATAAAATATCATCAGAACACAAAGTTGTTTGTTGTTGTCCAATGATGATGAGTGTTAGTTGACTTGCGCCATTCTTTCTCTTGCTTCCCAATAGACACCTATAGTTTCTTGGTTGAGCTGTTATTTCCTGCCCAGTCCTTTGAACGTTAGATGTTCCTGGTTGAATATTTGATCTTTTGTGGACCCAGTAGCTTTGGGAAGCTCACCAACCTTGCAATCCATTTTGCATGACACAGAGAACACCGCATGGAGGTGGATTACTTTTCAGAACACAAGTTTAACCTATTATTTGAAAAATAAAGATTTCAGGAACAAATGGAGAATACTCCGTACACTATGGAAGAATGACTACATAAAGACTGTCCAATTTAATATTACACTACCACACAGGAAATGGACAGCTAATGACAAATGAGGGAACCTTTGAAGAAGTGGCTGAATTAAAATATCTAGGAACAATAATTGCAAATTAGAATGAGATGAACATAGGCTCAATTTTGGAAATGCATGCATTATGGTAACTTTTGTCGCCCCGATACTTTCCAAAAACATTAATTGAAAATATATACAACTTTTATTCTACCAGTTATATTAGCCTATATGCATACGAAACAATGATTCTCACTTTAAGGTAGGAAAGTAGATTAGGGTATTTAATAATTAAGTTCTTAGGAAAATGTTTGGACCAAAGAGTGATGAACGCACAGGCGAGTGGAGAATACTACATAACAATCCGCTAGATGGTCTTTATAGGAAGCCAGATATAATAAGAACAGTTAAGTCCCGTAGACTGCGATGGATAGGACATGTGGTATGAATGGAAAATGAAAGAGGTGTATAGAAATTTCTTGAAGCAAAAACGAGAGGGAAAACGCCCAGTTGGTAGAACACGAATGAGGTGGGATAGTAACATTATCCATGACTTGAGGGAAGTAAATTATACAGGGAATGATTGGAAAACATTAGCTCAGGATAGGGTTGCATGGAGAGATTATGTTCGCGCGGCCATGAGCCAACGGATTCGATAGAGCCAGTGAGTTAGTTAGTTTGGGAAATGAAGCGAAGGTTGACCACTTAGACGAGTACTGGATGCGTAATGAGACTGGAACAGGGTATTAGGCCTTCATTCTTCATTGCTTGAAGATGAATTATTTGATTAAAAACACGCATTATTATGAGGAACTTAATGTTAATTGAAAAAATGTTTTAATAGAAAATATGTAACATACATAAATCCAGATTCAACTATTTGCGAGTCGGGCAGATATTCATACAAGAGCAGTGGAAATTCCAGAGAAGGTTAGCCGAAACTAAGTAGGATTAATACTAGTTCGGGATGTTTATTTTATATATCATGCGTACAGTATCTAACTAAAACTCATAAACCAACAATATATTTGTTTTTTTTTTAGTTATTCATATTACTTCTAACCTAATCACACTTAGAAATATATTATTAAATCGGAATGGACATTTAACAATAAATTGCGAGATTTTTAATAATATTATATAAGGACTTTTATTAGACTAAAAGTAATATAGGCCCCTACATACAATGTTATTTACAAATATGGATCCCACCGGTAGTAAACCGTACGTGGTGTTGACAGTCCGTTACAAGTTAATGTTTGGTAATAATATAGGGCCTAACTTAAAACAAAACGGAAAACACAATAATATTACAATTAGGTAACAATACAATTACATTATAGCCTACATTAATTAGGCTACGTAGAATTATTAACAATTAATAGTATTGCAATTTGTTAACATATTTATTTATTAATGAATAAGTGTTGTTCTTATTTTCCGCGTTTTGTCCAGAAATTTACCCAAGTTTATCCAATTTTCTGGGCTTATCAATAACTCATAGCATGCCAATCTTAAGAGGTAGCGGAATTCAAATATGTAGTATAAATAATAACGAACAGGAATGAGATGCAGAAAGAAATTAAAAATTGGTGGAATTCTGGAAACGCATGCTATTATCCTTATGAGTCTTGTTAACTTCTCTCATTAAAAGTTAAATTAAAAACAAATAAAGCGATCGATCATTGAATTACCTTATATGATATTGTTATGCTCCAAAATGTATAGCCTTTATAAAGACATTGTTCATTGGACTCGTAATTGATAGAGTGATAACCCGGAAATTATAGTTATAAAAAGGACGTTAGTATATTTAATTACATCACATAAATATTTGATTGATATAATTATTAGGCCTTTTTTGGGCAGTTTATTTAATAAAAATGCATATATATCCGGTTATCTCGTACCTGGCACGTATCGTCAAAGAAACATATTTTGCAAACACTTTCCCGGGAGGTGAAAACCACATTCTTACAAGTATATATTCTCGTGGTTTCCTTCCCAAAATAGACTCATCGGGGGGTTAGAGAGATGGGTGCGATCGTTCTACACTCGGATACCATAAACGTATGTATTACACATCCAAGTTAACTGTTCACGGGCGGAGGGGAAGAGTTTTAGCGCTAGTGTCGCCGATCTACTGAATCTGTGGAAGGGATGTAGGAGAAAACTGTACATCCGATCACGTATTGAAATTTTTCAACTTCAAATGTGGGGGGAGAATCTCTAAACACGTGTGAAAGTTCTTAACATGGTTGTAAAATTAGTCATTTAAGCACTGAACGCTCAAGCGGTCGGATCATTTAAAATCACAGTTTTTGTCGTCTCTCTATTACCAGTCTCACAATAAATCACAAGTGGCAACATGTAATGAGAAGGGCAAGGAAGGGATGGCTCATTCCTAGACGTAACCCGTAAAGTAACAGGGTTGTCAAATTAGTCATTCTGCCACTGACCGCGCAGAACGACGGATCATTAAAATGCATAGTATTTGTCAGCTCTCTACCTGCCAAGCAAAAATACATAATACAAAGGACAGGAACTGGCAACATAGTAAGGAATATAAAGAGAAAGACAGTTTGTTAGTTAACATATTTTCCGCCTGCGCAGAACACTTGGATGAGTAATAAGTCTGCGCATTTGTTTATGCTTAATCATAGAATAACATTATTCTTATATCTAGATAGGCCTAATTATTAAACTCAGCCTACTACATCATAATAAAGAAAGTAGAAATATGACTTAGCTAAAATATTTTTGCTTAGGCTCATATTTACGCCTTGTAAATTTAATGACATATAAACTCTGTTTTCTTTAACCCTTTTCGTTTATTTTAATTATCTAATGTATAAAAATTAATGTTTGTTTGTTCGTACTTTATGCCCGGCCATACCGTTGAACCGATTGTGATGGGGCTTTTTGCAAACTGTTCAGGAGATTCCTGGGATGAACATAGGCTATAAGAGAGTAGTGATACTCAACTCCTATACCCTTAAAATAGCCCTATTTAATGGAAAACGTGAACAAAGTAGCTCTTTGAACGCTTAAATGGCTTATGCTGCCTAAACCATAACGAATACACAAAATTAATGTACACAGAATTGAATATCTCAAAAAGGTCTACAACAAACGTCCTCGACAGCATATGTTTATCTCTTACGGATAACTCACAATAACCATTTTTGTCTTTCATTGATGCCAAGAAGATCGAGACAAGTACGTAGATTCCTGTACAAGAATAGCAGCACATGACGGGTATTCTTTTACGGGTAACTCACAATAACGAATTTTGTCTTTTAGCTCATTTATGCCAAGAAGATCGAGATAAATATATTCCCGGGCAACACCGGGTAATGAGCACGGGGAATCGTAAAATAATTATGATATACATTTATAATTATTTTTAATTTCACTTATTCAACTAATCATAAGAAGTATATTAATTTTTGTCTTTGAGCTCATTTATGCCAAGGTGACGGGATGAGTAGATTCTCGGACAACGCCGGGTAAACAGCACGGGGAATCTTAAAATAATTACGATATACATTTATAAATATTTTTCATCTTGCTAATTCAACTAATCATAAGAAGTACATTATTTTTGTCTTTCAGCTCATTTATGCCAAGAAGATCGGGATGAGTAGACTCCCGGACAAAGCCAGGTAAAGATCACGGGGTATCTGAAAATAATTACTATATAAATTTTTACTTTCACTTATTCAACTAAACATAAAAACATTTTAATTTCTTTAGGCGTAGCAGCGCACGCCAGGTATTAGCTAGTCTTAAATATATTTTAATATTATAATGTATCTTCTTTTATTTATGTACATGTTGTAATAACCTGGTTTTTTCTATCCGAGTTATCTAAGTACTAACCTTATTTAATGTTAAGCCCGTCTCATTTAGGTCACACTACGGCTCAATAGGAGACGGACCTTAACATATATGGATTAAGAAAGGATAAAAGATTACAAGTAGGCCTATTAGTGAATGAAGTGCTTAAGAGCATTTGTGGACCAAAGTGAGACCAACAGACAGTTTAATAAAAACAAAAAAACTAAATAACAGTAAACGACATGTTATTTAGGGGAAATCAGATGCAATAAAAATAGTTGAGCCTCATAAACTGCGATAGGCAGGACATATGGCACGAATGGGAAATGAAAGAGGGGCATGAATTTTTTTTGTTAGAGTATCGAGGAAATCTTTGAGTAGGTAAGAGAGTAAAATTAATTTGAGGGAGGTGAATAATACAGGGGATGATTGGAAAATATTAGTTCAGGATAGGGATGTACGGATAATTATTTACGCGCGGCCATCAACCTGAGGGTTCGATAGTACCATTTAGTTAAAAGAAACATGCTATAAAATTATAATCTAAGTTTTATACGTAGCAACATTGTGCCAGCAAGTCGAAGAAAAAAAGAGATTCAAAAAATAATAAAATAGCACTTCATTCACTGTTGTAGAGGGGTATTACAAATTAAGGTAATTATTTTTGCTAATATACTAAATATTTTAAATGCAATCAAACTTTTTAATATTGATTAATTAATACATCACAATGCAGAACGTAAGAGTAGAATATCTAAAATATTCGATTTAATCAATATTGCTTTAAGCAAAAAAAAAAAAAAAAAAAAAAGGAAAAAAAAAACCTCATAGAGAAACTTTAAAACACATAATGAACCAGAAGCATTGGGTATTTATATTTGAACTCGGATTATTTAGTTAAACGTGCAAATATTTTATGTATGTAAGTAGTTGTCAATATTTTTTTTTTAATTCATAAAGAACTACCTTTGATGTTACTAAGTAAAATATTTAAAACTTAAAATCTATACCTGATATTTCAGTCGTTCTCAACTAATTAAAATTTCAAATCAATTACTTCGTTAGTTAAATCACTATGAAAGCCGTTCAAAACATTTCCATCATCAGCATCTAAAATCGTACCTTTCTGATACATATTCCATCATCAGCATGTAAACTTGTTCTTTTCATAAACATATTCCGTCATTATCATCTAAAATGCTGTGTTTCAGAAACATATTTTATCATCAGCATCTAAAATGGTAGCTTTCAGAAATATGTTCCATTATCAGCATCTAAATAGTTATTTTCAGAAACATATTCCATCATCGCCATGTAAAATTATACTTTTTATAAACATATTCCAACATCGCCATTTAAATGCTATATTTCAGAAACATATTCTATCATCAGCATCTAAAATATCACTCTTCAGAATTATGGTACATAATTACCACCTAAAATGGTACCTTTCAGAAACATATTCCATCATCAGCATCTAAAATGGTACTTTTCACAATCATTTTCATAATCAGAGTATAAAATAATACCACTTTAAATGCTTATAAGTTATAACGAATCATATTTCTGAAAGGCCTTGAAAGTAACTTGGCCAACGAAGTAATTAAATTGAAATTTTAATTATTTTTTCGGACGACTGAAACATCAGGTACGCGCCTTCCGATTTTATCCTTTCTTACATAATTATATTAGTAAGCCTCTTGTTCCTTGTTCCTGAAGGGAAGATTCAACTGAAAGTGAAAGACATATGACGTTTCTAGATATTGTAATGCGAAACGAAACTGCCTCACAAATTGAGACATCGCTTCACAAGATGGAAAACATTCTGCCAGCCAAGTTTGCTGGTATGCGGCATTTAATCTTTACTTCATTTTCGCACCCTCGCCCAACATCTCCACAATGATAAACCGAGGGGAAGCAAGTGACAGAACAATTGTAAACTCAAGAGGTGGAGAAAGGGGAGTTTTTTCTGCATTCAGCAGCGCACAAAAACGTTATGAGTGGCCGGAGCAACTTAATTTGTTGTGCAGTGTTCCTCCCTCCACCATCTGGTCAGGGGAGGACATCCCTATTAGACTAACAACAATACTCAATTAACTAGACCATGGCTGTCGGAATGAAACAACAATGTTAAAATATGACGGGGTAACGTTTCGAATAATTGAAATGTGTTGCATGGCCCATGTACGAATGTTTTATTATTATTATTTCACATTTCATTTTCTGTTTATAACAGAAATGTACTCGCTTTTTTTTTAGTTGTTATAAATACAAGTCAAAATACATGCTGAGACCTTTTAACTGTAACCCGTGAATTGGCAAGGCATTGCGAAAGTTCAATAGGTTAAAAAAAATGTATATTTTCATTGCATGTCATATATCTATCGGTCCCTTTCGTACCCACTAGAACTACTGTTGCCTAAGTGAACGTCTCGGACGACCAACAACTATCCTTGCTTTTGAATAATATTGAAATGCTAACTTCGGGAAGCGATTTTCCTTCATGTCATCAAAGTGATATATCCATTTATTTTGACTATTTAACTCAAGCCCCAAATGGTAGTCAATGGCCAATCACATTTCAATGAATTTTGATTTACAACCAATCACAGTTTTTATAACCTCGATTTTATTACTTTCATTTTATTGCTTTCATAAGAGAAAGTGGTTTCCAGATTGTATATATAGTGTACGAATATAAACAGATTCTGCTTGCGAGATATAATAGAAAAACATTCGTAGCAATTGCTTATACCACAAAAATAAAAGAAATCACTGTTTTCACTTTCTTAAACGTATTATTTCCCAGGAATTAACGTTGCAGAAAAATATAATTGGCATATTTACATCATAGGAAATCACAAATTAATTAATAACCTGTAATTATGCGTTTCATTTTTTCTCCACTAGGGTGTATTCTTACAATATTCCGATTCTATTTGGCAATAAATATGATCTGGTTGCAGTGATGAACAAATGAATCATAACGTTTCTCATTTGTTTTCAAACATCGCCGTTTACATTAAATATATAAATATTTTTAATTAACTATATTTAAATAATGGTCTTTGATTAAACAGCTTAATTTTATTCGTTAAATAGTCCTAACAAATGCCACTCTTGATTTCCAAATTCTCTAGATAAATTCACTTCTCACTTCGTGAATCGTGAATTTATCGGTAATTTGGAAATCATTCGTGGCATTACTTATGATAAATTTCCACATTTATCTTCCATTAGTTTGTTTCTTATGCTTCATTTTTCTTATAATTAAGTCATAAAATTCCTTCTACTGAACGCAGGAATCTCATCCCAGAGACTTAAAACGACACGGACTTTAGTGGAGCACAACCTGTTGGGAGAGGATTTAAACTCTAGATCAAACTTCTTTTTTGATCACATAAGGAAATGGTGGACCTCCCTGATCAGCACAATGCCAGGGCCACCCTCGAGACAACATGAATATTTAAGATAAGACACACCATTTACTCATATATTCTTACTAAACAAGGCGACTACGGTATGGATGATTGTGATGGACAGATGGTATTCGGGTCCTTTTTGGCCTTGACATTTCCTGACATTTGTATTATAGTTAAGGAAACGTCTCGAAAAAACACACCCAGGAAACAGATCCCGACCGGGGTTGGAGACCGGATCCCCTGCGTCTGAGGCAACTACGTTACCACTTAATCACAACGGTGAACATCTGCAACTTCATCAGATAAAATGTATTATTTTTTTATTAGGCTGCTCCGTGGCGCAAGCGGTTAGACGCTCGCCTCTCACCACAGAACAGGGGTCCCGAGATCGAGTCTCGATCACTCCAAGTGGAGTTCGTGGTGGACGAAACGGAGCTTGGGCAGGTTTTTCTCGGGGTTTTCTCCCATTTTCCCCTGCCACAAATTTCATTTCACCATTTCTCCTTACTTATCTCATCCATTTTGTTTCATTTCGAACATCCTGTGGCGGTGCGTTAGAGTGGTCGGCCAACATCCTTGTATCTTACAGACCTCTATAAACATAGGGGCTTCATCTTATCTAATCTTTTGACCCGGCCCTCAGTTCGACACGAATTGAGGATTTATTATATTATTATTATTATTATTATTATTATTATTATTATTATTATTATTATTATTATTAATATTATTATTATCTTCTTCTTCCTTCCAAGTATTAGGTCAAGGCCTGTTACGATCCTATAGAAGACTTTCCGTCCAGCATTTCATAGGACGGCCCAGTGATCTTCGTCCTCTTGGTATATAATTATAAACAGCTTATTATTATTATTATTATTATTATTATTATTATTATTATTATTATTATTATTATCACATTTCAAAGTAAAATCATGACCTGTTTTTTTTTATTTTATTACATTATAATTTCAACCCGTGTTTTACCATGGGCATATCACGGGATATTTACAGTTATTTACATACATTTACATTTTGTTTTGCTGTAGTTTGATTGTTCAAGAGTTTATTCTTGAAGTGAGCGGAAGATGTTGCTGATGAAGTTCGTCACTGTGACGGTGTTCATGTTGAGCTGTAGTATCTGAGGTAGTGTTTGGGCTGTTAGAACAGGAGGCCGGTCTCTTGAGTACAGTGAACATTCTGTCAGAAGATGTATTGCTGTCTGTGGTGGACTTACGGGGCAGTTGCATAGGGGAGATGGTGACTGTTTGATCCTGTGAAGATATGTACGGAAGCGTCCGTGGTTGGTTAGGAATTGTGTAAGGATGAAGTTTGGCCATAGGGATATAGAGAGCCGGTGGTGAATAGAGGGAATGAACTGTTTGGTGTGAAATGATACCTCGCAGTTGGTATATGTTGCATTTCATATGTTGATGTAATAGTTTAGCAGAAGTTGCTTGGCTCGAGAAATAGGGATGGAGTTATAGGTTACAGTATTTTTATAGCTGGCAGCTATTTTTGCTAGATAATCGGCTCGTTCGTTACCTCTGATTCCTGTATGTCCTCTGACCCAGTTTAGTGAGACTTGAGTTGTCTTCTTCAGAGTGATAATTTTCTTTCTCTGGTGTTGACTGCTATTGGTTGTGTAGTTCTTTTGTTAGAGATGGCCAGAAGTGCTGCTTGCGAGTCCACGTGTATTGCATAGGAAGTGTTTACATTACTTTGTTGTTGGATCCAGTCCACTGCCATTTGGATGCCTATAAGTTCTGCTTGAAATATAGAGCATTCGTTATCCAGTCTACGTGACTCGGTGTACATTTCTTTTGAATTTTCTTCTACGACTAATCCAGCTCCGACGTGGTTTTCCGTTTTTGATCCATCTGTGAAGATCTGTATGTTGGCTGGGATAACTGTACCTCTGTAATCTATTGTTATGATGTTGTCTTTCGGATGGATTCCTCCATATCTAGTTAATACTTCAATCTTCTTAAGTTTGGGCAGGACTGCATTAGTGGGCAAGCCTCTACTAGCGGCTTTTATGTCTTTGTTCAGATGTAGGGCTAGCTCTATTGGCATTGTCCCTGCTATTGCTTGCAGAGCTACGTTGGAGACTGTTTTGTATGCTTTTGTCACGAAAATTAGTAAAGATCTTTGGATCTGCGTTAATTTTATATTAGCTCTTCTGGATAATGATTGGCTCCAGGCCTCCGCCGCATAACTGATGACTGGGAGGATGGCATGATTATAAATCGTGAGAAGGTGGTGGTAAGAGATTCCCCAAGATGATTTGGAACATCGAATTAGGTTATTTCGAAGCTTCAGTAATTTGTTTTCTAGGACTTGAGTGTGGGGAAACCAGTCCATCTTGCAGTCAAGCATAACTCCCAAGTATTTCATTCTTGAGACAACATTTATACCCCACTTTATGACTGTCGGATGAGTACTGTATTCTGTTCTTTTCCGGATGTACATTGGCATAAGTGCTGTTTTATCCTGTGCTATTTCTAATTTTTGTGTTTTACACCAGTCCTTTATGTTTTGGAGTGCAGTTTGAAGAGTGTCGAGGATGTGCGAATGTGAGAGTCCTTTCAGCATGATCATTATGTCGTCGGCATATATTACAATATCTAAGTCTTTTATGTTAGAAAGTTGTTCAATTAAACCACTGATGATGATGTTCCAGAGGGTGGGACCAGCAAACGAGCCTTGTGGGCATCCTTTGGTGACTTGTTTGGAGATGGTCACGTTGCCTAGTTTATAGGAGGCGGTGCGATTTCGAAGGAAATCGTGGATGATACAGAAGATATTCGGAGGGCAATCTAAGTTCCAGAGCCGTTCAAGGAGTCTGCTTCATTCAGTGGTAAACATTGAAACCTGACAACAATTATGTCTTAAACATATTTTTATGGACTGATTTCTGAACTTAAATTAGTTTTCTGTTATCATCTATGGTCTTAAATCAACCAATATCATAGTACATTCGAATATCCCCTCGGCTTTGTGTCCATTATATCATGACAATTTTCTACCAATTACTAAGCTGCCCGAAGTATAGACCTCAGATCTGTTCAGTCCTCCTCAAATTGATCCTAGTTCCTCACGATATAACTCTGATGATCCAGATTTCCAGTTACCGTTATCAGAGTTCATTTCATTTCCCAAGATATACTTAACAATTTAGAAAGGTATCTTAATTTTACAAAAAAAATCAGTCGGAATAATTAGGCTCTCCATTACACAATTTGAACTTGTCTGAGCCCAACATGAATATAACAAATATAGAACATCTGAACACTCTGTCATTTTTTATAGAACATGGACTAATTGAACAAGTGAGCAAATAAAGTTACGATCGCTAGAATGGCCCCTTTTCATAAATTCCTTCTAGTTAAGTTTAAAGGGCATGTTATTTAAACAATTTAGTGCTAACTCTACTACGCTATTGCTTATATGACGAGTGGGAATAAGAATTTACCTTTAAAATTTATTAATTACAAAAATATGAATGTAAAAATGTGAAGATCTTAAATGCTACAGATACTTCTTAGAATGCGGAGCGTCTCACCATGTTTTGTTGCATTTTATATGAATGGGACAGTCGAGCTAAACAAAAATGTTATAGAGAGACTGGCCTCTAAAGGAATGCTTTGCTATCAGAGTAAAATAATTATAAACACCAACCATTAATTAATTAAAAAGAAAAACAAAATTTAGTTGCTCTTTCATAATAAGTAAGACTTAATGAAACATTTTGTTAAGATCTAAACAAAAATGGCAATTTTTTTTCTACTTAAAAGAAAAATGTCCAAGAGTTAGTGAACCAAAATCCAAGGAAGGCATTTTTATTGACCCACAATTTTTTGAAATAATGCAAAACAAGAAATGATAATGTACTAGAGGACAATGAGAAATCAACAACATGGGTGGGATTCAAGTTATTTTGTGCTAATTTTCTGGGAAATATAAGGGCCGAAATGAACTAAGAAATTACTAAGAACATGATAAAGGCATATAAAACATAGGGTGTGAAATTTTATTGAGAATGCATTTCCTACATTTTCCATCTCGATTTCTTTCCTTCTCAACCTGGAGGCCGTCAACGATGAATATAGAGAAAGTTTTCATCAATACGTATCTGTCATGTAAATAAGATACACAGGATCATAATAGTCACCCAGTATGTAGGTTCACTATTATTGGTAGCTAATTATATACGTTCGTAATGTTGTTCATAACATGAAATATTACAGATCTTTTCATTTTTGAAAGTGTATAAAATCAAGTGTTTTTATAAGTTATAAACAAATCTGGGGGTGTAAGAGGTAGTGATGTGCATTCTATAACCTCTCCTACCTAATTATCAACCTCACCTGCACGTGGTACACTCTGCTTTTAACTAACGAGATAATGGGGACCGAGTCACGGCGGTATAACCGTTCCATCAAATATGGAGGAAATTCCATATTTTGAACGCCTGACTAGAGGCTATAAGGCAGCAGCCCTACCACTGGTCTTGCTCTGTGGATGGCTGGTAACCAACCCAGGGAACTTCCTACTACTCGAAGAAACTTAAGCAAAGACTGGAATGATCACACTGATGACGACAAAGCAAGAAATAGGTTAATGATTAAGGATGTCAAAGTTGCAACATGGAATGTGAGAGGAATACCGTACAGGCCACATGGCCTAAAACGAATTTGTCCATGATGATGATGATGATGATAAACCAATCTGTAACTTTTTTGATAAATCAGTAACTTTTTGATTATAAGTCATTTTTAGATTTTGCGCACTTCTTTCTAAACGAGGATTACGTTTATAAAATGATATAGCTGAAGTTTTCCAGATTACTGAAATTAAATGTGTTCGGTAGTTTTTTGTGTAATTTTATGAAAAATTCCAACCACGTTTCCTGGAATAAAAGGTACGTGATAGAATATTTTGGATTACAGATCTGAATTCAGCGTAGGGTAAATTTATATATTTCTCTATTTTTTTTTTTCGAATATAAAAAAAATGTTTGGAATTTGTTTCCTACCGCTTCAATAAACACACTAAGATAAAAAAAAATTAATAACAATCCTCTTAACCAACTAGGCCTATAGTGTATGGGTTCCACTCTAACCTTGTGATATGTTGCGAAATCCTGTTAGAAAAGCTGATATTTAAATCGAGCACCTATTACGTCATTTTAACCATATAACTCCCTGTAATGGTTACTGTTAATCAGTGACAGGCGACTACTTCATCTGGCTTTGTCTCTTTGGAGCTGTCT
Organism: Diploptera punctata; assembly: GCA_030220185.1. NCBI lineage: Eukaryota > Metazoa > Arthropoda > Insecta > Blattodea > Blaberidae > Diploptera > Diploptera punctata. The sequence continues at coordinate 483,074 of JASPKZ010004588.1, forward strand.
TCTGATAATTTAATTTATGTTTACGTGTTTATAAAAAATATTCAAACGAACCTTAGATTTGTGGAGGTAAGAACACTGTAACACTATTGGGAAGAAAACAAGCTATAAATAAAATGTTTATGTCTTCACACAAATAGTGGACCGCATATTCGGAAACGGGATTGTATAGGTTTGGTATTTTGTACGTTTTCCAATTCAAAACGTTTAGTAGTGTATTAGAAACATTAATACGTGTATAATTTCATTTCAGGTCTGGGAAACCCCCTTTCGGGATGTCACGAAGCACTATACCATTTTATGCTTCAAATTTCTCTTCGGTATTCTTTACCAGTATAAAGAATATTTCAATTTTAATTTCCACTTTTTCTTTGGAAATGGACAGCTAATGACAAATGAGGGACATTTTGAAGAGGTGCCAGAATTATAATACCTAGGAACAATAAACACAAATAGGAATGAGATGCACAAAGAAATTAAACATAGACTCAATTCTAGAAATGCGTGCTATTATGCATTGCAGAGACTCTTGATGTTCCAACTCCTTTAAAAAAAACGTTAAAATGAAAATATATAAAACTATTATTCTATCAGTAATATTATTTGAGAATAAATTTCTTAGGAAAATGTTTGGACCAAAGATAGATGAACAGACAGGTGAATGGAGAATACTCCATAACAGTGAACTACGTGGTCTTTATAGGAAGCCAGATATAATGAGAACAAATAGGTCTAGTAGGCTGAGATGGGCAGGACATGTGTCACGAATGGGGAATGAAAGATGTGCATGGAAGCTTCTTGTAGGAAAACCATAAGGAAAACGCCTAGTTGTTAGACCAAGAATGAAATGGGAGAATAACATTAACTATGATTTGAGGGAAGTAGATTATACAGGGAATGATTGGAAAACATTAGCTCAGGATAGGGATGTATGGAGAGCTTATGTCCGCGCGGCCATGAACCTCCGGGTTCGATAGTGCCGGTGAGTTAGTTAGTTTAGCTATAAAACGATTACATATAAGAATAAAAACAATTAAATTGTGGTCTAAAAATTAATTATTTCTGTTCACAGAGCTGGTAAAATGAAATAGGGACTGCGAGAAGCTGAGTTAATTTCTTTTTTGCTTCTATAATTTAATTAGAATAGTTAAATATACGTCATTTTTCTTAAAATAAATAACTTTCTGTACAGAGTAATAAAAGCTACCAGGAGTTTCAAGATCTACAGTTGTCTCTTGTAGAACGATATCTAGTAACTACAAACTAAGTTAACAATATTATTATTTTTACACGCTTTATATTAGCTTGACCTGTATATATCTATCTATCTATGTAACGGAATCTTTCAACGCGATTTTCACCCACTTAAAATCATCGGATCGACTTGAAACTTTGTATACTTGTAGAGGACCCGTGACAATACAATAATTTCATATTTATTTTCTAAAATCCTGGCCATAATCATCAGGAAATCAAAAAAAGTGTTTTTGTATCAATGTAACGGAATCTTTCAACGCGAGTTTCACCCACTTAGAAACATTGGATCGACTTGAAACTTTGTATACGTGTAGAGGACCCGTGGCAATACAATAATTTCATATTTTGTTTCTAAAATTCTGGCCAGAATCATCCGAAAATCAAAAAAATGAAAACTGGTATAATAGGTTGCGGACTTGTCGAGTTTTTAGTCAATCGTTGTAAGAGCTCAGTTGGTAGAGCAGTGAACTCTTAGTGGTATATCATTTCAGTAATCCATGCGTCGCTGGTTGTTCAAATCCGGCTGGAAGGGTTTTTTTATAGAAGAGTATTACTTTTAGCTCATACTACAATAGTATCGAATTTAAAGATATTTACATTTTTATCTTATTCTGTAAAATATTAAAACTAAAAATAAAAAATAAATAATAGTTTAAAAAACTAAAAGAACAGCGTGGGGTACTTTTTATGATTTTTACATTTTCTTCTTAGAGAGCTTACTTTTACCATCTGTTTATTATCAAATATAATAATTGATATAGTGCACCCCACGCTTCTGATGGTAAAATTATTTTCTTTTTGTTGATAACTCTAATTTTATTCTATATAATAATAATAATAATAATAATAATAATGATTTATTTTAGCTGGCAGAGTTAAGGCCATAAGGCCTTCTCTTCCACTCAACCAGCGAATAGTAAAATTATACAAAAATTACGTACATATTACAATTTTAAGATATTAAAATACAGACTAAACAAAATACAATGATGATGGATCTAATACTAGCTAATGCTAACAAAAACATAGAATATAATAAAATTAAAATGATATAAAATAAAGTAAGTAGCTTCCTACATGATTATTAATAGAATGCTCTATATAGTTGTTATGTAGTTAATGTTTTCATTGTGTCGAACTTAAGATATCAGTTAATTTGGATTTAAATAATGATAGCGATTGACAGTCCCTGACATGACTGGGAAGTGAGTTCCATGCTCTAGCCATAGATATTGTGTAAGATTCAGAGTACAGACAGGTCCTGTGTTGTGGTATCAAAAGTAAAGAAGAGTCTTGTGATCTTGTTCCTAAATTGTGATGAGCCGATAAATGTTGAAAACGTGTTGTTAAATAAGTTGGTAAATATGTGTGCAGAATTTGGAATAGTAAGGTATGTGAATGTAAAGTTCTTCTGTCATTTAGGCGTAGCCATGATAAGGCCTGAAATGAAGGAGACACGTGGTCATAACGACGGAGATTGAATATAAATCGAATACACGCATTATGAGCACGCTGTAGTCTGTCAGATAGATCAGTTGTCAGATTAGTCAGTAGTATGTCGCAGTAGTCGAAGTGTGGCATTATAAGAGTCTGTACAAGTATTTGTTTTAATTTTGTAGGAAGGAAGTTTTTAAAACTATTTAGGGAGTGAAGAATTGAGAACACTTTCTTGCAGGTATTATTCACCTGGATTTTCCAGTCTAGGTGTTGGTCCATATAGATACCCAGATTTTTTATTACTGAGCTGTAGGGGATATTTTTGTCATTTAGGAGAATGGTAGGGATATTTCCGTAATTTATAATGCTTTGGATTCGCCGATGTCCTATAACTATGCACTGTGTCTTGTCAGTATTTAGATTAAGTCCATGTTTCTTCGACCATTGGGAAATTGAGTCTAGGTCACTATTTAATTTGTCTAGTGTGTCATGTACATCGTCAGGATGGGAGTGAATGTAAATTTGCAAATCGTCAGCGTATAGGTGATATCGACAATAGGTAAGTCTAGTGGATATATCGTTAACATAGATAGAGAACAGAAGTAGTCCTAACACTGAACCTTGTTGGACGCCACCCTTCAGTGATAGCCAGGATGAGGAAAGTTCTGCATTGGATACACATTGCTGGCGACCATGAAGATAGGATCCAAGCCAGTTAACAGCATTGTCCGAAAGATTCAGAGCGCGTAATTTTGCTATTAATATGTCAGTGTCAACTGTGTCGAAAGCTTTGCTGAAGTCCAAGAGTGTAAATATTGTCATGTGGCCACTGTCCATTGCTTCACGCGCATCTTCGGTAACTTTAAGAAGTGCGGTTGCCGTACTATGGCCTGTCCTAAAACCTGATTGGTATGGGTCGAGTATGTTATGAGTGTTAAGGTAATCAGTTAATTGTCCATGAACAATGCGCTCCAAGGCCTTAGATAGGACTGGGAGGATGCTGATTGGTCTAAAGTCGTTTGGTGTTACAGGTAATTTAATTTTAGGGATTGGTCTGACTATAGATTTTTTCCAGAGTTCGGGGTAAGTTGAGGTCATAATTGAGGCATTAAATATATGGGTTACAGTTGGCAGTATGACATGGAGTATTTTCTTTAAAAAGTCGATACTTTTATATTGTCTATACCTTGTGTTTTAGTTCTAATGCGGTCCAGGGATAGTTTAACGTCGATTGGCATTATATAGGAAAAGAAGAATTTTTCTCGGGAAGGAGTAGGTGTGGATAGGAGCTCATCTATAGTTTGTTGTTTGGTCGTAGTGTTTATGTTAAGTGTGGCATATGATGTGAAATGTTGGTTTAGATCGTCCAGTGATATGTTAATGCTCTCTCCTTTGGTTGTCGGCTGCCGTAGACCCATTGATCTAATACGTTTCCACATATCACTTGCATTTGTGTTTGGATCAATGAGACTATGAGCATACCGCAACTTAGCGTTCCTAATGTTTTGATTCGTTTTGTTTCTTAATGTCTTATATTGTCTTAAGTTAGCGTCACTTTGTCCCGTCTATATTTTCGAAAAGCAGCATCCCTCTCAGCCATCAGTAGTCGAATTTCGTGGGACAATCCAGGGAGCTGGGGATTTAGTAATTCGTCTAGTCTTCAAGGGGGCATGCTTGTCGTAAAGTTCTAATATCATATTGGTTAAATTTAAGCAATTTTTCGTCAATTGTGCGTAGCGTCCAAATATCATGCCACGGCATGTCGATAGCGTCTGCAATTAGAGCTTGCTGGTTAATAATTTTTAAATTTCGATACGTTAATAATTTAGGACGAGTCCTAGGACACTGGAGAGAGTATTCGATATATATTACGTCGTGGGCTGATATGCCGGGGGCAGATATTTGTCCGTAGTTTATAATTTTCTGTGAATTTGTCGTGGCTATGATGTCTATTAATGTATCAGTCGTCGATGTGTGATGGGTTGGTTGTAAAGGCAAGACATACATATTGCATGCGTGAAATAGTGCCAGTAGTTCTGATGATGAAGATGAGGAAGAAAGTAAAGTAAGTTAGAGTTAAAGTCGCCCATTACTATAACATGCTGATAATGCGGCAGTAAACTTAATAAAGGTGTTTCTATGTCACTAAGATACTCTACTTTCGGAGGTTTGTACACCACACACAGGAGACATCTCTGTAAACTAGCTGAAATTTCAATGAAGAGGAATTCTGGTCGTGCATTGTAATCAGGGGAGGAGTGAAGAATGACTTTGGGCTCTAAGTTCGATTTGATATACATCGCAACTCCCCCACCTCTTTTCCCAGTCTATCATTGCGACAGAGGGTATACCCGTCAATATCAACAAGTGAGGAGTGAAGGGAAGGTTTAAGCCAGGACTCAGATATTAAGATCGCATGCAGAGAAATCTCGGAAAATAAATGTCGAATTTCATGAATGTGAGGCAGAATGCTTTGAGCATTAATATGGGCGATTTTAAGAGTAGTTGAACGAGGAGAAAAACATTCTTTTAGCAGGTAGGCAGTGGTGGGGTGAGAAGAATGTGAGGATTCATTGGCATTGTCATTTGAAGAAAGGGTAGGAATTTGCCTGGGGGATGGTTGTGTTGAAAGCACGTCAGGGACTTCAAATATTTGACTAAAACTTGGAAGATCAATTGTATCAACTTTTACAAATAATGAAAACTTTAACTGAATCAACACACTATTAGGAGCAGAGAAAAATAAATATTAGTAATAATAAAATCAATTGGACTATTCTAAGAAAATAAAGTAAATGTTAACCTAATTAGCCTAGAGAAATTGCTATATCTTAATTATTAATTTAAGAATTATTGAAAAAAAAGTTGATATATATTAAAAATAAGATATAGAATAATCAAACACTTTTTAAATTATATGTTATAAAAAAACATACCCTAAAAATACGCTAAAGGCTTAAATTATCACAGGTCACTAGCACTGGTGATACGCTTTTTTGATTCACCAACTTTAGCGAATATGACACCGTCCAATGTCCAGACATTGCGTACACCGAACTTATCGATAGTGTCTTTCAATAGTTGGTGGCGCATTCTTGTTAAGTCTTCTCGGATTGTTATACCCGATCCCTTGAGTTGTTTCTTATTTACGAACATCTCTCTTCTTTTGCGGTAACTAGTAAATTTTATAATAATAGGGCGCGGCCTATCTTCTCTTCGTACACCAACACGATGGCTCCTGTCAATGTCAGTAATATTGAGATCCACACCGATTTTCTGGGCTATTTCTATTGACTTAATGTCAGTGTCCTCCCCGGCCACTTCTTCAACCCCGAAAACACGTAAACACTGTCGTCTCTGATATTGTTCTAAGTCATCCACTTTTGTCTGTAAATTTCTTATCACACTATCTTTATCTTCGATTGTTTTTTTAAGGTTTTCAATCACTATAGTGTTGTTTTCTATAGTTTTTTGAAGTTCCGCAACAACTTCGTTCTTAATCATTGTTGCCAACACCTGCAGCAACTGCTTGTCTTGGAGCGAGTCGGACAAGACGCGTTTTACCGTGTCTTCAATTGAGCAAGTAGATTTATTACTTCTTCCACCCATTATCATATACTATTGAAAACACGAAATAAATTTCACTAAACTATTAACTAACACTTAAAATAAACTTATAGATATGTTTCACTGACCCAACTGTTGTTTACACCTGCGAAAAATCGAAAAAGCCAGGAGCGCTGTTGAAGGCTGTTAGCAGCTGTCCGCCATTAAACTCAATTGGGTGTTGGAGATGATTTTTTTTGTTGACCACTTTATTTTATCCCAAGCGTATTGGAAATTAAAATTATTTTTCATTTTTTAGTTTTCTAATAAAGCGTGTTCTTTTAGTTTTTTAAACTATTATTTATTTAGTCCTAGTGCCACCAGGTTGTCTTTTATAACATTATGGGCTTTCTCCCCAGGCATTGGAGAAATTTAATCCATTTATTATGTTGGGGCTCCTGGAAGGCGGAGTTGCGTTACCCTGATGATATAATTGGCGATAAATGATAAAAAAAAGTGACAGAAGATAGTCCTTATCCTCAACTTAACTTACATTATAGATAATGGACAACCATAAGAATAATTCATATGGTCTAACCGGGAATCGAATCCGGGACCTCATTAACTATAGTCAGAAACACTGACCACTAGCCAATGAGGTTGATCATATTAAAATGTTATTCTGTCTTACTATTAATATTTCACCCTGTCGTGTTAATATTCAAAACGCAGGATAGAAACATGATTAATTCTGTATTTTATTCCAAAACGCGTTAAATAAGGATTCTTGTAAATTGCATATATTTTGTGGAGAAAAGGAGATTACGAGTATTTGAAAATAAAGTTCTTAGGAAAAATTTTGGATCAAAGAGAGATGAACAGACAGGTGAATGGGGAAGACTAAATAACAGTGAACTACATCGTCTTTATATGAAGATAGGTGTAATAAGAACAGTTACGTCTCGTAGACTGCGATGGGCAGGACATATGGCACAGATGGGAAATGAAAGACGTGCATTAAAGCTTCTTGTACGGAAACTAGAAGGAAAACGTCAAGTTGGCAGTCCAATAATGAGGTGGGAGAATAACATTAACTATGATTTGAGGAAGTAGGTTATGCAAGGAATGATAGGAAAACATTAGTTCAGGACAGGGATGTATGGAGAGGTTATGTCCGCGCGGTCATGAATCTACGGGTACGATAGTGTCAGTGAGTTAGTTATTTAGTTAGTAATTATTTTGTAAATGATTATATTATTTATTTGGAATAAATTATATAGTTTTAAAATACGTATGTAATAAATTTGCCGAATTAAAAATATTAATACCGAATAGAACAAAACAAATTAAAACATTATTTAAAAATCGAGGCTTAATTCTCCGATGACAATTTGTTTACTTGGTCTATTGAACAACACGTCACAACTACCACACATATTTTTGAACACGCAATTGTTGCAACATAATTGAAATATTTTCATGGAGTTTATTTTTTCTATTTCACGTTTCATTTCCTGCATAGTTATAAAAACTTCAATTTGTAACAGTTTAATTTACAATTATGAAATACCAGAACGAATGTGTTTTACAGCAAAAAAAAAGTATATTATTTTGCAAAATGTTATGAGGTTTTCATACATTTATATATTTTAATTGTGGACTACCATTCTACAGCAAATGATAAAAAAAAAGTTCTACGTTATACAACAAAACAATATTGACATAAATTGTTAGCATGCAGTTTATTTACTATTTATTCAATTGCTTTTATATTACGACCATTAAATATAGTATAGAGCTCGTTCTGTAACATTAGACAGTAGAAAGAATATTTCATTTAACGGCGCTCTTTAACAACCTGCTCATTACACTGGTCAACTTGATTTTCGTCTCATGAGTACAATTGTTGTATTTAATGTAGTTCTTTTATCACGTTTTCAAACATGTATTCGGAATTTCTCCATCATCCAAAGTTTTTTATTTCAATTTCAATTAATGGATTTAAATAATTATTTTTAATAAGCTTTTCTCATCCACTTGTCTATTGTAAAATGAAACCAAATGAGCTATGGAAAAGAGATATCAAGGCAAATGGAATCTTAATATGCTGGCCGATTACTGTTGGACCATCAAGAGGGATGCTCCACAGGCGAAATATAGCAGAAAATCGTCATTTCTTTCTTTCTAGGTGTGGCCGAATGTTCGAATATTGTGTAGTTACCAATGTAGAAGATAATATCATTAAAGTGTGTGAAATTATAAATGGCTGTCTCTCGGAAACCTTCCGTGATGGAGACAAATCGATATATTTGAATTTAGGAGAACAAATACTATCAGAATCACGCAGTTTTCTTTCTGAGACAAAAATAAATTATTTTTTGTTGCTCAATGTTATCATTGAAATCCAAATGCAAGCACAAAGCGTAGAAATATTTTCTTCAGAGTCTCCAATGTCAGGTTTGAGTTACTTTTATGAGCTGTAAATATACAACATGGGATCTAAGACTTGACATTGCAATCAAAGGGAGTTATGCTCACGAATTTTAGAACGATTTTGAATCCTCGAATTTGTTATGTAGAAAAAAGTCTCTGAATTCATTAGATTAGTCACCGGCAGGGTTTTTCCGATCGAGCTCTGCTCTTCTTTTCGTTGGTTCAGAATCTCAACGCAGGTGTTGATGTGTGTCACTAATAAGCACACTGCATGTTGTGAAAGTGAAGTAATAGTGAACCAGCATAAAAATGTATACTATCAAAATATACAAGCATGTTTCTAATAATTGAAATGAGATATCTTCAGAGGACTGCTGGATATACACTACTAGATCGTAACAAATTAAGACATCTCAGATGAATTACACATGGATTTTTTTAAATAAAATTTCTGAATATAAATCAAGATGGATGCAACATATTCATCCAATGGAAGATCACAGGATACCAAAGCAGAAGTTAAGCAATCAACCTGCAGAAAGAAGAAGACCAGGACGTCCACTCAAAAGTAAAGTAAAGTAAAGTAAAGTGAGGGGGCACGCCGTAGCGTAGTGGTTAAGGCACTGAGCTACAAGCCGGAGGGTCGAGGGTTGAAGTCCCGTTGGGGTCAGGATTTTTAAACTGACCCAAACCCTCTGGCGGCACTATGGCCCTGGGGTCGACTCAGCCACTAACGGAAATGAGTACCGGACGATTGTTCTGGGGGTAAAGGCGGCCGTCACACAGGGCTGACAACCCGGCTGACATAAAGTGCCGATTGTCTAGAAAAAGTGGGAGCCTTAACCTTCTACTACCCCAAGGGCCTCCGGGCCTGTTGTGGGATCACTTTACTTACTTTACTAAAGTAAAGTGATCCCATGACAGGCTTCGAGAGGCCCTTGAGGTAGTGGGAGGGCAGAGGCACAGGAGGTTAAACAGGTATCTGGATGTGGAAAGCATATCTGGGGAAACTACTAATTGCTGAAATTAATTTCCTGGTGTCGCCTTGTAAAAAAATGGGAAACTTAAAAAAAAGCCTCAAAATCGTGGTAATCATTAGTTTCTAGACCTATAAGAAAACACTCAGTTAATGTCCGTGATCAATGTATAAAACATAATCGAGGCAGTTTGTTTACATCCTATATAACAAGTTTTCCACTAATTGCAATTTAATTTATAGGTTATGAAATGCTGCCATGGTATGTTTCATAACAAACATTTGCAACTACGAAAGAGTAATTAATTTTAATGATAGCAAAATCGAGTACTTAGTGTGTGTATGTGTGTGCGAGTATATATGTATGTATATATATATATATACATATATATATATAGAGAGAGAGAGAGAGAGAGAGGGGGGGGGATTAAGAGAAAGAGAGAGAGAAGGAAAGAATAATAAAATTATTAATACCCACAAAACGATCAACAAGTTTATTTCCAGAACTATTTTTTCGAAAACTAAAATTATGTAAAGAAAGTTTTTAACTTTCGTACTTACTAGATACCACAAAGAACCGTTATGATAAAAAATAAAGAACCGTACATATTAACTAATTTTAATTAAATATGTTTATATCTATTAATATATTTTAATATATTTAATTTAGTCAATCAAATTACCTCATTGGTAATACACTCGGAAATTACTCGAAGGTCAGCACTGTTGATATATAACGGAGTGGAAACTCATTTTCTTCAACTAATTTTAAAGTAATTTCATAAGTACAATGCCAGGATATCTGCTTCTACACCTGAATAGCTTATCTCCAAAGTAATTTTGGTATCCATGAGTTACTTAATTCAGCTGACGTATTTTAAGGTTTCCTTCCGATCTTCGAATTGTTCTCATTCGCAATATAAACCTATAATTATATAGTAATTTATGTTTTTTCTTATTCTTCTACGGGCTAGATTCCAAGTTTTTATTTCTTAAAAATTTGCCTAGGGCATGCCTTTTACATCCGAGGAGTCAACGTCACTTATTATTACGTACGTGGTGAATCATAAATATGGCTATACGTTTGATCGCGTTGTGTGATACAAATATTGCCATTACAGGAAATATGAAACTACCGTTGTAAAGGGAATTATTCAAATTACAACAATGGAATAAAACAAAACATTGTAGAACTTACGTCATTAGTCAAAATGGCGTTGAATATGCAACAGCAAATTACAATTGCTGCACGGGCAATAACGTATGCTAATGATCGTGAGGCCGCAAGACGGGCAAGATGTGAGTTTAACGTAGCATTGCAGCCGTCGACTGTGGGGAAGAGGAGAAAACGATTGCTGGAAACGGGAAGGATGCAGAAAATCAAATATCCTGGAAGGCCTCGCATTAGCACGGATGCAGAAACAACGAAGAGAATTGTGGAGGCGTTCGACGCTAGCCCACAAAAATCACCCCGCCAAGCTGCATGTGATTTTCATATCAGTCAATCGAGTGTGTGTCTTGTTTGAAGTGTGAGAAGTACCATCCCTTCAAACCGATTCGTGTCCACGAACATAATGAAGACGACCCTGACAGGCGGATGGAATTCTGTGAATGTGTTGTAAGGGAATCAGCAAACGACGAACATTTGTACAGAAAATTGTACTTTTCTGATGAAGCTGTTTTCCATGTGAACGGAAGTGTTAATCGACACAATTGCCTCTATTATGGTAAGGTGAATCATAATGTTATGGAAGAGACACGTTGAAGATGCGGCAAAGTCACTGTTTGGGCTATGATCGGATGGGAAGGATTGTTAGGAATGTGAATTTTCGATGAGACTGTTAATGGTGATCGGTATAGTGATATCCTTAGACAAATTGTCCTGCCGGTAATGCAAAGTGCTGAACATGAACAATGTTTATTCAGGCAGGATGGTGCGCCTCCTCATTATGCACTTGCGGTGAGGGAAATTTTGGATGATCATTTGCAAAACAGGAGGGTGAGAAGAAGAGGCCCCATTGAATGGCCAGTCCGTTCCCGTGATCTCACAGCATGTGGCTATTGGTTGTGGAGTTATATGAAGGAGTAGGTTTATGCCCGGAAACCTCAAGACGTCGACATGCTGAAATTAGTGATTGAGAAAGAAATCAGAGCTGTTTCTCTAAAAGTGTATTATAACCCAATGAATGACTTCCCAAAGCGTTGCCAATTATGCTTGGATGTATATGGCGAACAGTTTGAAGCAATAAAGTGACTTACTTAGTGTTGTTGTAAGTGATTTGTTTTGTTCTATTGTTGTAATTTGAAGGATTCCCTTTCCAATGATGACATCATATTTCCTTTAATAATAATATTTTCGTCACAAAATGCGATCAAATGTATAGCCATATTTCTGAATCACACTGTATACCTATGAAGGTGTATTCCAATTTTGAGGCATAACCTTTCTTTGATAGAAGTTACTAGACCAAGTTCATTTAGTTACGCTTTTTGCCCACATATGTCATTAATGCCATGCGCTCAACATACCGACTCTATTAGACATCTAGTAGGCAACTATGGTATTACTAATATGTTGAGATAGGTAAATTTTGCTGGAGGCCTTTTTATACAGGCTTAAGTATATTTTACGAGCCTGAAAATCTTCAAACTCGGGACCCACAGCTTAAAGTCTCTTCTGCAGGACTTTCTCCTTGGATTTCTCCATCTTAAAGAGTCCTCGACCCCAGCCGGATTTGAACCCGCAACCCTTGGAACAGATGTAAGGAGTATAACCACTCATCTACCGCGGCAAATTATGTCTCACTTCGACCTTCGAAGGAATCCAGTTCTGTATCCAATGGAAACGAATGCATTGATTTTTACATAGGATATTATCCAATACGAAGATTAATATTTTCATATTTTCGCTAGCAACATTTAATTATAGCACACCACAAAAATAATTATGAAAACAATTATCTTTATTTGTACTTTTTAGATCCATGTAAAATAACGCTGCAAACTGTTAAAAAATATTATTTAACAAAAAAGAATCCGGTATAATGTTTCTCGCATACCCCGCGGCGTTATTAAAGTCAATTCAAACCTTAATTATGTAATATTTCGAGCAAAATGAGAAGTAATTAAAATCTGGGTCAGCAAGCGGAAATAATTTAACAACAGTCTTTCCATTTTCAACTACAGAAACATAAATAATTAAAGAAGAAGTACAATTATTTACATGTTCCTGATGTAGATGTAGCACATTTACTTCAGAATCCGAGCTTCAAGTGTTCGAGCCTGACCAAGCTCAATGCATTTTTCGAGTACAGGATATCATCTAGGTTCATTCCAAGGGAAATCAAACGTTTTTCACGTACATAACATTCCGAGTATAATACCCTATGATAAGGAAAACTTATTCCTGACTTAGGCCTACATAGACATACAGAATGTCCACAAAGTTCTGCTACCAAAACAATGTAACTTGGCTCGTAAACTATTTGAGATAGAGAAATGCGTTTTTTGCAACGTATTCTACATCTCTCAAAGTTTCGTTTACATTTGTTGAAGTTTATGATTTAAACGACAATGACACCTCAGGAAAAGACCCAATGTGTATAGTGGCATGCTGAGTCTGGTAAAGCTCCAGTAACTCCTCAGCGAAATTTCCGCCGGCGATATGGAAGAGAACCTCCATCCAAATCATGCATAATTAGATGGGCCGAGCGACTGGTAGTGTGATGGACTTGCCCCAGAGTGGACGACTAGGTGTGAGCCAAGAAACTATCGACAATGTATTACTTCCATTTCAACTCAGACCTCAAAAATCGGTTATTCGTGCTTCACGGGAAGTGCATTTACCAAAATAAACCATTCATAGAGTCCTCCATAAGCGGCTACGTCTTCAGGCCTATAAAGTGTAAATTACGCAAGCATTACTGCCAACTGATTTCCCTCGGCGCGTTGAATTCGCTGATTCCATGCTGAACGGAAATGACGAAGACAATGAATATCTGAGGAGGGTGATATTCTCTGATGAAGCTACTTTATTTATGTCTGGACATGTTAACCGCATAGTGTTCGGATATGGGGGTACTGGTGATTTACCAGACTCAACATCCCACCATATTCATTGGGCATTTTCCTGAGGTGTCGTCATTGTCGTTTAAATCATAATCTGTAACAACTGTAAACAAAACACTGAGAGATGTAGAATACGTTGCAAGAAACCGCATGCCTCTATCTCAAATGGTTTATGAGGTAAGTTACATTGAGATGGTAACAAGACTTTGTGTACACCCTGTATATTCTTGGAATAAATAATTATTTACGTCAATATTCTTATATCACAACAATGAAATATTGGGACTGTATAATGAAATTTTTGCTGACAGTTTTCACAACTTATATAACATTATCAAAACTGAGTTGTGGTGAACACGATTATTTTCAAGAATTTTTTCTGATACCATTATCCGATTTATTATACACATCACACAGTTTTATTGTAATAAAACGAGGAATAATGCGAGGGACAAACTAATGCAGCTGCTGGTTCTAATTATATATCCACCCAAAGTAATTCTGCCCGAAGGCAGGTCCTTCACTGCAATCATAGCATTTTCATGCTATGCTTGCAGCTTTACTAGGAAATTGTAGGTGTGGTAGCTTCCCATTGCTTTCCACACCGGTGAAGGATGATGATGATGATGATGATGATAATCGTAAGAATGATGATGATGGCCATATGATTTCGGGGACCGTTTGGGCCTTAAAGTTTTCCTGACATTTGACTTACAGGTAAGGAAAAACCCCGATAAAAACCTCACCCAGAAAAACTGCCCCGACCGGGGATCGAACCCGTGACAAGGCAGCATGCTACCTCGAGACCACAGCGGTGGACCTAATTTATATATATATATATATATATATATATATATATATAAATAATTAAAAATAATTATAAATAATGGAAAAAATATATATAGGCTTATATCCACTCTATAAAGTTTCAGACCACTTGTTATATTGATAGGTAAAGAAAGAGAAATACAAAATATGTTAAACATGTTAACTAAGCTTCAAACAGAATTTCAAATGTATTTAATTATTTATAGTGTTCTGCCCAAGGGCAGGTCTTTCACTGGAATGATAGCATTTTTTTCATGCTATTCTTTGCAGCTTTAGTAGGGAATTATAGGTGTGGTAGCTTCCCGTTGCTTTCCACGCCGAGAGATGATATTGATGGACAGATGATGTCGGGAACCATTTGTTTTACAGGTGAGGAAAAACCCCGAAAAAACTCACCCAGAAATCTTGTCCCAACCGGGAATCGAACCCGGGCCCGCTGCGTGACGAAACCACAGCGGTGGACTAAAAAAATTAAAATAAATTTGAAGAAAAAAATTATAGTTGTTAAGAAATCAGGACAGAAAATTACGACTAATAAAATATTGGTACTGTAATTTAAAATAGAACAGGCAGAACAGTTTTACTAGGCAGTAGTCCTAATATAAACTATCACAAACGATCAACAATTGAAATAAGGATAATAATTGTAATATACATTTCTTGTGAAGATAAATTTATTTGCAATTAAAAGCTTAAATATAGAGAATAGAAACCTTGCTGTGCTGTTAAGTGTCTGTGAAAGCTGGGCCTGATAAAAGTGGCATAAAGGGACTGGCAGTTATAGAAAAGAGGTTATGGAGACGATAAGCTAAGATAAATTGAACAGACAGGAACGTAAAACACAAATACCGGATGAAATATAAGATAGGTTATTAATCTTCAAAATCAATGGTAGAATCCTTTTGTTGGTCTCATGCTCCGTCATATTTTCCATAAAATAATTTAGAAGGAAACATTTTGGGAACAGAATTAAAGAGAATAGCAAGGAAAACTGGTTTGGCAGATGTAAGAGAAATAATATGATGTTAGGACTATCAAGAAATGAAAATGCTGGGTGAAAAAAAAGACATTGTTTTTCACTTGCGATGCGTAGCCTTTAAAAATAGGATGGTGGTGGTGATTATATAAACAGTCAGACTAGAAATTTTTTTTTTAGAAGAGAAAGAGAGGATGGGAGGCAGAGAGAGAATGATGGTGGACAGAGGTGAATTTTATCATTTTGTAATATGTATAATGCTTAACAAAATATAAATATAATTATCATAAGTAATGCCACGAGTGATTCCCAAATTATCGATAAATTCACGACTTACGAAGTGAGGAGTGAATTTATCTAGAGAATTTGGAAATCAAGAGTGGCATTTGTTAGGACTGTTTAACGAATAAAATTAAGCTGTTTACTCACAAATCATTATTTAGCTATAGTTATTTTAAAATATTTATATATTTAATGTAAACGGCGATGTTTGAAAACAAATGAGAAACGATAGGTACGCTTCTACTGCTTCTTTTGTTTATCACTGCAACCAGATCATACTATTTATTGCCAAAGGAACGCAATGATGTAAGGAGGAGCTTTCTTTAATATGATAATTATAACACTGATAAATATTTGGTGAAACACGACTCTGATTGGTTGTAAAACAGAAATCATTGAAACGTGATTGGTCATTGACTCCCATTTGGGGCATGAGTTAAATAGTCTTAATAATTTCACTAATGTATAAATATATGTTTTAACTTTATTGTTTTATTTATTTAATACACATTAAACATAGGCTCAATTCTGGAAATGTGTGCTATTATGCATTATAGAAACTCTTGACGTCCCAACTCCTTTCAAAAAAAAACGTTAAACTCAAAATATATAACACTATTATTCTACTAGTTATATTATATGGATGTGAAACATGGACTCTGACTTTAAGGGAGGAATGAAGATTGAGAGTATTTGAGAATAAAGTTCTTAGGAAAATTTTTGGACCAAACAGAGATGAACAGACAGGTGAATGGAGAAAAGTTTATAACATTGAAGGAAGCCAGATATAATAAGAACAGTTAAGTCTCGTACCACTGCGGTTGGCAGGACATGTGGCATGAATGGAGAATGAAAGACGTGCATGGAAGCATCTTGTAAGAAAACCAGAGGGAAAACGCCCAGTTGGTAGACCAAGAATGAGGTGGGAGAATAAAATTAACTATCATATGAGGGAAGTAGATTATACAGGGAATAATTGGAAAACATTAGCTCAGGATAGGGATATATGGAGAGCTTATGTCAGCGCAGCCATGAACGTACGGGCTCGATATTGCCAGTGAGTTAGTTAGTTATATGTATGTACGTATTGCATTGGTATTGTAAATATTGATTTGGTTATGCAATAATATTAATCTCAACTTGAGACAGAGATAGATATATAACAGATAGATAGATATAAACATGAATGGATAGAAAGATGGTTGATTAGGTAAGTAAGTAGGTTCATGGATAGGTAGGAAGGTGGATAATAGGTAATTAGACCATTTAACTCATGCCCCAAATGGGAGTCAATGACAAATCACATTTCAATGATTTTTTATTTCAACCAATCACAGTCGTGTTTCGCCTCGAATTTATCAACTAAAGTTTATTATATTAAAGAAAGCACTTCCTTTTTAACATTCTGAATAGGTCATTTTGCAGTGACTGACTCCAAGAAATACGGCTACCAGATTGTATGTATGTATGTATATATATTGCATTCATGTCAGCAGATAGCGCGTGCGGGAGATAATATAAAAATATTTGTAGCAATTGATTATAGCAAAAAAAAGTAAACCACATTTTTCAATTTCTTAAACGAATTAATTTCCAGGAAATGACGTTGCAGAAAAATATAATTGACATACTTACATCATAGGACATCAGAAATTAATTAATACCTATAATGTTGGTTATAGATTTCTCCACTAGGGTGCATTCTTACAATATTGCGATCCTTTGGCAAAAAATAATATGATCTGGTTGCAGTGATGAACAAAAGAAACAAATGAAGCATACCAATCATTTCTCATTTGTTTTCAAACATTGGCGTTTACATTAAATATATAAATACTTTAAAATAACTATGGTTAAATAATGATTTGTGAGTAAACAGCTTAATTGTATTCGTTAAATATTCCTAACAAATGTCATTCTTGATTTCCTAATTCTCCAGATAAATTCACTCCTCACTTCGCGAGTCGTAAATTTACCGATAATTTGGAAATCACTTGTGGCATTACTTATGATAAACGGTAACTGTTAGATAGAATTATCCATTCCTACAACTTTACTTTTTTTACCTATGGAGCTTGAATGAAAACAAAAAGCCAGTAAATCTATGTACAGTAAATAAAAATAAATATATAACAAAATATGAAGGATAAATAAATTATGTGCAAGAATATGTTATGTTATATATTAGCAATACTGAGATAAAAATATTTCTTCCATGCTCAACATTCATATCCAATTAAGGTCCATCTGTTGGTGGATTATGAACCACCTAGACTTCCAAATTTGATTTGGTTAACAGATATGTTCCTTGCCTCTAGTCTCAAGGGTCGCGGGTTCAAACCGCCGTGGTCGATACATTTTTTTAGAACGGAATAATCCACGGGAAAAGGGCTCCCGGGTCTGACAATTTTCAGCCTCGTAAAAGAACGACAAGCCTGAATAAATAGGTATATCTGTAAAATTTACCGAACCCTCCCTTCCTTGTTATACTTTGGTTTCCTAGATGTCACTATGAGGCGGGAACATTCTCCGGTCCACTCAATGACATATAACTTATAAGAAAACTAAATAATGAGTATAGTTGAATTTCTATCCTGAGCTAATGTTTACCAATAATCCCTGTATATTCTACTTCCCTCAAATAATGGTTGACGTTATTCTCCCACCTCATTCTTGGTGTACCAACAGGGCGTTTTCCCTCTGGTTTTCCTACAAGATGCTTCCACAAATTTCTTTCATTTCCCATTCGTGCCTAATATCTTGCCCATCGCAGTCTACGAGATTGAACTGTTCTTGGGCGTATTACTACTTTCTTAAAATAATTATTTTCTAACTAATACTAACTCACTGGCACTATCGAATCCATAGGTTCATGGCCGCGCGGGCATAAGCTCTCCATACATCCCTATCCTGAGCTAATGTTTTCCAGTTATCCCCTGTATAATCTACTTCCCTCAAATCATAGTTAATGTTATTCTCCCACCTCATACTTGATCTACCAACTGGGCGTTTTCCCTCTGGTTTGCCTACAAGAACCTTCCATGCATGTCGTTCCTTTCCCATTCGTGTTACATGTCCTGTCCATCGCAATCTACAGGACTTAACTGCTATTATTATATCTGGCTTCCTACGAGTATAAAGACCATGTAGTTAACTGTTAGATAGTCTTCTCCATTCACCTGTCTCTTCTTCTCTCTTTGGTGCAAATTTTTTTCCTAAGAACTTTATTCTCAAGTACTCGTAATCTCCTTTCCTCCCTTAAAATAAGGGTCCATGTTTCGCATCCGTGTAATATAACTGGTACAATAACAGTTTTATATATTTTCAGTTTAACTTTTTTTGAAAGTAGTTGGGACGTCAAGGGTCTCTGTAATGCATAATAGCACGCATTTCCTGAATTGAGCCTATATTTAATTTATTTGTGCATCTCATTCCTATTTGTGATTATTGTTCCTAGGTATTTGAATTCAGCCACCTCCTCAAAATTTTCCTCATTGGTCATTAGCTGTCTATTTCAATTATATAATACTTTTCTATGTGTGACCATATATTTAGTTGTATTGTTCTGAACAAAACGCGGAAAATAAGAATTTATATGACATTCATGAATAAATACTCGTTATCAAAATGCAATACCATTAATTCTTAATTAATGTATAATAATAATGTATCACCCATGTAATTGTAATATTATTGTGTTTTTGTTTGTTTTATAATGTTATATTATTATGTAATTGTAATATTGTTGTATTTTCTTTTTTCTTTTTCTTTATACTATTACCAAATATTACTTTATTTTAACGGACTGTCAACAGCACGTACGGCTTACTGCTCATGCGAACCTAATTTGTAAATAATATTGTATATATCTTACTTAGTCTAATAAAGTCCTACTACTACTACTACTACTACTACTACTACTACTACTACTATTAGTAGTAGTAGTGTAGTTTTATTGATATTTATTTCCAGTCCCAATTTCTTAGTGTTACTCAATAGTGTGTACATGTTGGCCTTTAGTATTTCCTCGCTTTCGCCCAATGGTACTAAATCATCAGCATAAACTAACAGCTTATTAATACCATTGAGTTGTAGGCCTTCTTCATCCTCTAAAGATTTGATGGCATGATCTAGTACAAAATTCTCTTAATTAAATTCACATATTTGTTTTAACTATTTAATAGTAATTATGAATTATTTATATAATTTGAATATTACAAAAAATCTTAGTTGTATCACGCGTAATTGCAGGTATAGAGATGAGATGAAGTCTCTATTATTGAATATCTGTGATACGGATGCCTACTGACAGGACTGTCCCTCCATCATAGGAAGAGATGAAATTAAATGGATTGAAATTGATGACGTAAGTATGGAGAACAGGTGGAAAGAAATATTGACAGGGAAAACGATAGAAAGCACGAGGAAAATCTGTCTTGGCTCCGAATCGTTCACCATCAACCACACATGGACTGATAGAGACGCGAACTAGAGAATCAAAGGAGCAGGGAGAGTGACTAACCACTTGCGTCACGAAGTCGCCATTTAATTTGTATACACCTGTGAAATTACAATTGCAAAAATAATGTCATAATTAATAAATTGACTATGATTATTGTGTTATTGTGTTTTAATTATTTTTTGATATAGTGATTATGGTGGAAAGGATCCTGGTATTGAATTACAAAATTGTAAAAATTATGTCATAATGTATACGTTAATTATGAGTGAAATATTAGTGTTTAATTTCATTTCTGAAACTGTACGTTGCACACAAATAAATGTCAATAAAATTAAGTTGTGTCTTGTAATAATTTAGCTTTATATTCCCCAAATTTATTTCAGTTTAATACAATTATATTAATATAATGGCTAGACCCATTTTATGTAAGGCAGTGGGGCCTGGGCAATTTGCAGTGTAGATGAACAAAGACTAACTGCGGCAGAAATTAAATTTATGAGACGTACTGCAGGTTACTCAAGAACAGATCATAAAAGGAATTCTGAGATTCCCAAAGAATTACAAACAGAATCAGTCATGGAATATGTACAAAAACACAGAAACAACTGGAAATCGCACGTAAGAAGAATGAGTAGAAAACGAATACCACGCCAAATCTTAAATTACCAGCCACTAGGCAAGAGATCTTTATGCAGACCCTTCAAACGTTGGATTGAGATCATAACAGATCACTAGGTCTATCACATGAAAGGAAGAGGAAGAAGAAAAATATATTAATATAATCCAGGCGTATATTTTAATAATTAGGTTTTATTTTTCCTAAATTAGTTTCATTTTAATAAAATTATATGATAGAATCCACGTATATATTGTAATAATTTGATTTTATCTTTCCTAAATGCATTTCAATGTAACAAAATTGTATTAATATAATCCATTTGTGTGTTGTAATTATTTGGTTTTATCTTTCCTAAATGTATTTCAATTTAAACTGGATGTCTTTTTTTTTCATTAAATAAAACAAAGTAATGACATATTTGGTCACAGTATTTTAGGAGTTGGATTACAAGAAATACTTCATGGTTTTATATCAACTTGATTCCATTCTTCATAACTCTGTTCAAATATTGTTAAAGTACTTTCCTTACTAATGAGTCTTGACTTTTCCCTCTTTTTTAGATATAAAAGTTTAATGGTTTAATTCCTTGTAAGAAATCTCGGCTACTTGTCCTTAATGTACAACATTAACACTCGCCTATTAAAATTTCCTGTAACAGAAGTTGTACACTTTACATTAGCATCTTTAAGACCTTTTCTCCAGTAAGAAGAAAGAAAGCAAATATTCCAAGAAAACTTGCAAATAAACAAGATCTCCAAGTCGCTAATTATGCGTTACATTCAGCAAACTACAAAAATTTTACATTCAAATGAAGACTTTATTTCATGGAGGGAAATTATTTTGGCTTCAACCTCAAGACGATTTTAGAACACGAATAGGAGGAAACCTTAAATCTTAGAAACGACACGACGCTCCATTGTTCCCAACGAAAACTAAATTTAGGTGTTCCTTCTAGCAGAAGCTTACAGAATATTGCTAGCTTTATTAAATGAAGAAGGGCTACAATAAAGACTGGGAAGCGCTTCTGGGTCCCAGGCAGTAATTCAACCAGAGTAGTTCTACCAACCAGCGCTGACATCGCACATGGAGAATTCTGTTATACTATTTTTTTACTCCAACCCAACGATGTTAAATTTTCTACGTTTTTTATTTATTCTTCATTGCCAGACCTGCAAACAGTACATCTAACAGTACGTAATGTGGCAATCAATAATTCTACGTGAAGCCGCCAGGGAGCAGTAATGGCTTGAGTCTGCCATATTTCGCCAGTGGTGTCAGTGTTCACGACCCAGGAGTGTCATAATATTCATAACTTAAAACAGTAATATGAGGAGAAGCAGCTTCACAAGAGCTGCAATGCGTTCTTTGTGCTACAATTATCAACTACTTTTATCCTCCTACTTCACATCTGGGCGTTTAATGATCATCAGTTATTAAAAAGGATTAGTTTTATTTTGAAATAGATTAATGGTCACGAAAGCATGGCCTTCGCTCCCGACCGCAGTAATGTTATTAACAGTTGGACCATACGACTTCGAGTCCACGACAGAACGTCTAATATTGTATTATGATATATTAATGTCCACATTCCTCAATATATACGAGAGTAAAACCACAAGAGTTTAATTCTTTCGGAATTCGCTAAATTAGTATGAGTGAATTATATTAGAATGTCACTGATAAATTAGTAAAGTTAAACAAACGGAAATCAGATATAAAATATTTATGATGACCATAAATTGGGAAATTGTGGATATAATTCTTGAGAAGTCCAAAGCATTCATGAATTGAAATAGCGCCTTTTGAATAAAACAGAGAAGATTGGAGAATTTTTTTGGCGACACACAAACTGATATTTTTTTCTAACATGGCCATTAGGTTGAATTACTGATTACTTTCTGTGCTTAAATGCAGATGCTTTAATATGACTATTTAACTCATGCCACAAATGACATTCAATGACCAATCACATTTCAATGTTTTTTAATTACAACCAATCATAGTCGTGTTTCACCTCGAATTTATCAAAGAAGTTTATCATATTAAAGAAAGCTCCTCCTTTTTAACATTCTGAATAGGTCATAGCATTATTTTGCAGTGACTGACTCTGTAAGAAATACGGCTACCAGATTGTATATATAGTGCACGAATGTCAGCTGAAAGTGCTTGCGGGAGATAATATAAAAACATTTGCAGCAATTGATTATACCACAAAAAAAAAACAGTTTTCACTTTCTTAAACGAATTATTTCCCAGGAAATAACGTTGCAGAAAAATATAATTGACATATTTACAAAGTAGGACATCAGAAATTAAATTAATACCTATAAAGTTGGTTATACGTTTCTCCACTGGGTGCATTCTTACAACATTGCGATCCTTTTGCTATAAATAATATTATCGGGTTGCAGTGATAAGCAGGTGAAACATAACGTTTCTCATTTGTTCTCAAACATCGCCCGTTTACATTAAATATATAAATATTTTAAAATAACTATATTAAAATAATGATTTGTGAGTAAACTGATTAATTTCATTCGTTAGATAGTCCAAACAAATGCCACTCTTGATTTCCTAATTCTTTAGATAAATTCACTCCTCACTTCGTGAGTCGTGAATTTATCGATAATTTGGAAATCACTCGTGGCATTACTTGTGAATACTTTCTCACCAGACAGTGCAAAATTGAGATTTTCAGACATAGATGTCATCTCTTACACTGACTATTTAACTCATGTCGCAAATGGTAGTCAATGACCAATCACGTTTCAATGAATTCTGTTTTATACCAATGACAGTCGTGTTTCACCTCGCTATTTATCGATTTCTCTTTATCAGCTCCTGCTTTTGTGATAAAGAAAGCTTCTCCTTTTTTAATATTCTGAAAAGGTTAGACCATTATTTTTCTCCAACAAATACATTGAATATAGTAAATAATTAATGGATTCAGTGATTTTACTGAGATGTTTATTCAAAATATAAATGATTAACCTATAATGTTGAATATAACAGTTTCATGTGTTTCATTATTTCTCCACTAGAGTGCATTCTTACAATATTGCGATCCTATTTGGCAATAAATAATATGATCGAGTTGCAGTGAATATACATAACCTCACATTTCTAATTTGTTTTCAAACATCGCCGTTTACATTAACTATATAAATATTTTAAAACACCGGTAACTATATTCAAATAATTATTTTTTAGTAAAGAGCTTAATTTTATTCGTTAAACAGTCCTACCAAATGCCACTCTTGATTTCCAAATTCTCTAGATAAATTCACTCCTCAGTTCGTGAGTCGTGAATTTATCGATGATTTGGAAATCACTCGTGGCATTACTTATGATAAATTTATTGTTATCGCATACTACGAGTTATTGATTTTTTTTAGATATAATGTATTACTATTATTAAAGGCACAAGTTTTAGAACTGCATCGGGTCTCACTTATGTGGCGAAGAAAGTACTCGCATGTAAGTATCCATGAGTACTCACAGAACCAAAAACAACATAAACCTATTCTTTTGATGTGTGTTATTGATTCTCCGTGTAATCAAGGATGGATTGCATCATTCATGCCTTTTACGGAACATAACTCAGACCCCTAAACCACAGTGCGTTTCTAAGAATTGTGGCTTTAATGATAAAACTGGTCAATGAAATGAATTTTGAATTTTTTTCTTTTGTTCAAACTGATTATACCACACTAATTTCGATTCGAAAAGAAACTAATATGACATTATAATTTGTTCATTAACTCTAGTTTTTTAGATATACTAATCTCAAATAATATAAGTATACAAATTCACTTTGAAATTTTTTCTTTCTCAAAATAGCTAAAATACACTACTAGCCCAAGATCCGGCTGTAAGATTACTACGTTCATCGAGTGTATGAACAAAGTCAATTTTTTTTCATAAAATTGTGAATTACTGAATACATTTTTGTCGAGCTACTTATTAAAATGCGGCCGCCAGCATGTTTAATTAAAATATAATTTATTTATTTATTCGAAATAATTTAATTTACTTGTTATTAAAATAAATTATAATCCAGTTCGCAGAAATCGATGTATAGAGCTTGAATTTTTTTTGTTGTCATTGCACACTTGGCCGTAACCTCGCGGCTACATCAGGCTGTAACACCAATCAGTAATAAAATGGCGGTATGTACTTATTTATTGTTTTATATTGTTTCAAATAAAGTTCAGTTCATTTAAAATGCTGTGATTTGTTTCGTATAATGTATATTAACACTACCTTTTGGATATATTTTGTATATACATTGTACGCAGTCAACATAAAGGGCAGTGGTTTTACTTCCTGCTGCGAGGGAACAACATAAAACAAATACGTACTTACCGCCATTTTATTACTGATTGGTGTCTCAGCCTGCTGTAGCCACGAGGAGATTTATGGCCAAGTGTGCAATGGCGACAAAATTTTCAAGCTTTATACATCGATATCTGCGAACTGGATTATAATTTATTTTAATAACAAGTGAATCATATTATTTCGAATAAATAAATTATATTTTAATTAAACATACTGGCGGCCGAATTTTAATAGGCAACTCGGCAAAAATGTATTCAGTAATTCACAATTTTATGAAAAAAATTAATTTTGTTCGTACACTCGATGAACGTAGTAATCTTGCAGCCGGATCTTGGACTATACTTTTGGCCCGAGAAAAACTAATGTGACATTAGATTTTCTTCAGCAGTTACAAAAAATACCCTTCACACATCATTGCTGTACTCATATCTGCTAACTCAAACCCCATATGTGAAATTTCTTTACTAAATGAATTTTATAACTTAAATGGACTATCCTGAGAACCCGGAGCTAAGAAAGTTTTTAACGTTCTTTTATATGATGTCACGAATAATAAATAGCTGTTTTCAAGGCGCAAAATTTTTTTACTGTTGACCAATGTTATAAAAAAATTAAAATCTTTGAATACTTCCATTTTGACGATTCACACACACACACACACACAAACATACATACAGACACACACACACACACACACATATGTATATATATATATATATATATATATATATATATATATAAGGAGAGAGAGAGAGAGAGGGAGAGAGAGAGGAGAGAGAGAGAGAGAGAGAGAGAGAGAGAGAGAGAGAGGGAGGGAGGGAGGGATGGAAACAAAGCGAGAGATGCCTAGATACATTCTTGCATCGAACACACATTGTACTACAAGTTCAATTGCTTTGAGGAATAACATTGTCCATTTAACACTGAAGAGAGAGGAGACACGTGTAGACGATCAGTCAGGTGTAACACACGTGTGTACAATCAGTGTGAAAGTGCATTCAAACACACAGTTTCCTGGAACTGCTCATAGCATATACACTTCATCCCCTGCTATTCACAATTCACTATGTTGTTTCCGCTTATAGCAACTGTCCGTGAAAGCACATTTGTTGAAGTCAATATGACATCTCAGTGCTACAAATAGACAAATTTATTAACAATCAGAGCACTTCCTAATACTATCTGTAATGCTGATTGCAAATATTTACAGTGGAAAACTACAGACAAATACTTTCAAGTCTCATGGTAGAAAATGCCGGCAGACCAATTCTAACATGAGATCAGAACAGACCTTAAGGTCTAATTCTTGATGCTGATGATGATGAACTACAGCCAAATATTTTGACCATCAAAACGTTTTCAGTCTTGTGGAATCCCAGTAATTGAGCGAATCTGATTATCTTACGTCTAGTATTTTCGAGTGTTTGAACTAAATTAAGAAATTCTAGCTTCATAATGATAGTGACAATGTGACGTCCAAATTTGCATTATATTCAAACCTGACGAAATAAACAATAAACATTGATAGTTATTACTGATGGTCCCGCGCCGTAGCCGAGTGGTTAAGGCAGGAAGCCTTTGCGCAGAGCTACGGGACTTGCGCTCGTTCGAGTCTCCATGGAGGAAGAAATTTTCTCATGGTATTTAGGCCAGTATGGGACCGGTACCCACCCAGCATCGTGAGGCATTTGGGTAGCTACAATAAGTAGCGGTTCCAGGTTGAGAAAACCAGCTATAACGGCTGGGGGACTCGACATGCTGACCACATGTTACCCCTACACTGTCTGATCATCTACTTCTGTGATTGACACATGGATGTGAGGCCAGCAGCCGATTGGCAGGCTAAGGGCCTTCTAGGCCTGTTGCGTCAGGAGTATATAGTTAATACTGACGAAATCAACGAAAATATTTGACAGATTTATCACTGATCTTATACAAATATCGTTGTAATCTAAAGACCTGGGAGTCAGATTTAGTGCAAAGAAACCCAAGCAATAATCGTTCTTCAGCATTCAAAACTATTGCGCAAGCTTTTTACCTTTATCTTTAAATTATTTACTATTTTTTATGGGGTTTAAACTTTTGGAATACCTTTTTTGGCAGGGTTTTATTCTAAAGACTTAATTTTGGAAACAGTTTCATTAAGATATTTAAATATTTTTGTTTTTTTTTTCTTTTTTATTTTTCTACTCATTAACAACATCACAATATCAATGTGCCGATCAACACGCTAGACTACAAAGCAATGCCTTAATCAACTTTTCTAAAAAATAATTTTATATTGACTAAAGTATAAGTTGCAACACTCAAATGTAGAAAATGTCTAAAAATACAAGTTCATTAAACAGTTTTTAAATGCATTAAAAAACTCATCCATCTGATCTCAAAATAGTTCTAGTAAAAACTCTCGTTATGCCGCATCTTTTATTATTATGACATCTTACTGACAGGCATTAAGGGGGGTGAAGGGTGAAATTTCTATTTTCTACATTCTTTAAGCTACATACTTGATTTTTATACACCCTTTCATGCCGTCATAGGTAATGTTATACTGACGTTTCATCCTTCTAGGCTTAAACGTTTTTGAGTTATTGAAGAAAATCCATTTAAAATTTGCATATTAAAATGTTTAATAAGTCCCTTTTTTTTGTAATTTTTAAAACAAAATTTTGTACAAGACCACTGACTTATTTAGAACAACACTATACGTTTACTTTTCCATATCAATATAATAAAGGAAGGAAAAAATATATACATCCTCTGCAAATGATTTTTTTTTGTAAAATTACTACAAATATTATATTTTGTATTTAAAAAACTATCAATTTTGTTTCAGAATATATACACAGAATTATCAGCCAACGTGTGTGGAACATGCAGTAAACATTTCGTGCACCTATCATTAAATTTGTCAATGCTATTTTGATTTGAATGTATTGAAATGCAATGAAAATAAAAGTGTGGAAAAGCCAATTAGAAAGTTTGCATGCAGTTAAATTGAAAATGTAGCATACATGCCCTCCTACAGTGACTAAACTTAAAATCACACAATAACGCAGATAGTAGGCTGATGTCCATCAATATATATTGATTTTTTTGTACACACATTCATGCCATAATAAATAATATTATACTGAAATTTCATTCTTCTAGGATTAAAAGTTTTGAGTTATTGAAGAAAAATCCATTTAAAAATTTGCATAGTCCCATAATTTTTTAGTAAAATGTTTGAATTTTTTTACAAGACCACTGACGTATTTAGAACAAAACTATGCATTAACTTTTGTATATCATTATAATAAAGGCAGAAAAAAATATACATCCTCTGCATATTAAATTGTTTGTTTAATTACTACACATATTTTATTTTTTATTTAACAAAATATTAATGTTGTTTCAACTTCCTCACACAGAATTGTTAGCCATAGTATGTTGGACATGCAGTGAAAAGTTCGTGCTTCTATCATTAAATTTGTCAATGCCATTATGATTTGAATGTATTGAAATGCAATGAATATAGTAAGGATGTGGGGACGATAGATGGAAGCCTTTTTAAATATGACGTCATTAGGGAGACTTACAAGCGCCATAGGACACTGAAACTTCACCGACTTATACTTTAAGCTACATAGCATTTTTTAACACAAAAAACAAAAAAATGCTAAATTTGACCGATAATGTCGAAACTTTCACCCATCACCCCCCTTAACGATGAAGTAGTAGATAATTTACAAATTGATGATATATGAGACATGTATACACTATTCGTAACTATCACTCTACTTCTAGGCCAGCGAGATGATGCCCCTGCTTATTCCCGATGAGATCATAAAATAAATGAAGAGATCCTTCGAGAACTTCAGTTAAAATCAGTTTTCCATTTTATACACAAGTATCAGTACAATTGAAATGCTCATGTACAACGTATGTCCAAAAATATAGTTCCAAAAGCAAAGCTTCACTACCACATGGAAAGTAATCTTCAGGGAGACCTAGGAATAGTTGCATTGAAAATCGTAGCTTGTGATGGTAACATACTGAATTTCATACCACAAGAGATATGGTTCTGTCAGGCATTAGCTTTTTCAGTGAAATTTAAATCACTTTCTTTTATAAGCTGGTATCTAGCAGATTAATTCATATCTGATATTTCGTTTCTCTAATTATATTAATGTAATTTATTTTAACTTCAGTTAACTTTCGTACAAATATTTATTTATAGCTAGCTACTACGTGGCGTGCATTGCTACGCTTAAATAAATTAAATGTGTTTTATGTTTAGTTGAAGAAGTAAAACGAAATATTATTATAAATTTATATCGTAATTATTTTAGATAGCCTGTGCTGATTTTTCGGCGTTGTACTTATCCCGATCTTCTTGGCATAATTGAGCTGAAAGACAAAAATTGAGGCGGTTAGAGGACAAGGGTACAAGTGACATTAAAACAAAAAGAGTTAAGTGCAAAAATGGTTAGCTAATATAACGAACTGTTTGGTGCCCAAGTACTGTATGTGTACGTTTGACAGGTTCTGACATACAGTGGAGTGTTAGAAAATCACTCAGAGAAACAGCTCTTCTACTTGGAGACAAGGGGTACGTCTGTAGTTGTACTCCTTGGCTTCCAACAGCTAAGTGAGTTCATGCTTAGAGCGTTGTACTTTTTTATGTTTCCAACCAATTTTACGAGAGGTTATTATTGTATCAGTGTTTATAAATAAATAAATAAATAAATAGCTTTATTTTATCTGTCAGAGTTAAGGCCTTGTCTGCCACTCAACCAGGTTTTTAAAAAAATACAAAATACAAAAAAAAAATAGTCTTACATCTACATATGTGATTGGTCATAGTATATATCTGGGGCTAATGTATTTTACAGGAACCCGGGGTTCTACCTATTAAGGAGGACCAAAATGGATCGCTCACCGCCAACACTTAAGTGATGGCCGCAGAGCTTTCCATCTATCTATCTATCTATCTACATCTACATAAACAATTACATATTATAAAAGCAATACAATACAATCAATATTTATAATCTATTTTGATTTACACTAAATTTAACGAATTAAATATATAATATGTACAAGGTATAAAAAACGAGAAAAAATTATTGACATAGTATAAATTGAAATAAATAAAGATAAATTAATTATTAGACAACAGGTAACTGTATAAGCGTGACTTAAAGGTGCCAAGCGTGCGGCAACCCCTGATATCTTGGAAGAAGTCTAACAACTTTTCCCTCTTAGCTGAATCGTATGCTTTTTTGAAGTCTAAATCTTTGTATCCATAGTGTCATTATATTCCCATTTATTTTCCATATTGTGTATTGTACCAAAAAATGTATTTATTGTAAAAACAAATGGGATTAATCCTAATAGAAATGTTAAAAATACTAATTGAAAATAATGGTAGAGCTATTTTTTTTTAAATCCACATTGATGATCTCCTTTTAAGTCGCACATAGGAGTAAACACGTTAAAAAACCGGTCAAAAGTCTAAAACATGAAGTTAGTTACTAACCTGCAAGGGCTCCTGAATTTTCAACTTAATAATCGATACATCTATCTGTAATCACCAAGGTTACCCACGTGCATGCTTCACCCCCAGTGTTTAGTTGAAACCCAGTCATTGCCGAAACCTCACGTCTGAATTCTGCGGTTGTATTAGTTTACTGGATTACAGTTGAAATTGTGTTTTCGGGTATTGATATGTGGAATAAAAGCATTGTGAATATGGAAGTAGAAGGTTAGACGATGATTTTAATCTAGTAGTTTATTTATTTGCAGATTAAGTAATGTATATATGAGATAAATATGAACTGTAAATTGGGATTTATGTATGTGAAATCCTTAAACAATCGTGTTTTTGTTTACTTGTCAAAGCTTGTCATGCCTTTCCTTTTTGACAAGCTTGTATTTAAGGATAAACGTTACCAAATAAAACAAACAAATTATGCGCTTTCGTGCGCCATTCGAATTTGCAATGCATTGAACCAAGAAGTTTTTATCTTTTTTATATATATACTGCAGAACAAGCTATAACTTTCACGAGGAGAGCTTTGTACGATATTATGAGAGAACGCAAAGGACAGATAATTAATAAAAAATGTGACATTTTAGTAAAAAAAACTTGCTGAATTTACTCAGTGTCCTAAGGATAAATATAGTATTTTAAATCGTGCAGGATTCGGCAACACCAATGATGGTAACACATCACGGATCCGGATATATCTTCCCGAATTACTGGCGCTAATCTCAACCTAATCAAACGATTTAGGGCAATCATCGAAGTTATTTCTAATGGACACAACATAGATGCTGATAAATTTGCTACATATGCACATGATACGGCAAAATTGTGTGTTGAATTGTATATTTGACATACTATGTCACCTACAGTTCAAAACGTTTTTGATCCATGGAGCCAAAGTAATAAGCCAAGCAATTTTGCCTCTTGGCCAATTATCTGAGAAAGCCGTTGAGGCCCGGAATAAAAATTTTCGAGAAAGTAGGCATTATTACTCCAGAAAATTTTCACGACAGAGTTGTAACAGGGACATCATGAACAGATTTATTGTTGAGTTCCTTATTTAAGTTTAATTTAGACTTAAGCTGAAGTTGAAGAAAAAAGAGTTTTCCAAAGATGTAATGTTGCAATCATACCGACACCATTATCTTCATCACCTTACGCTAAACTGAAGATGACGATGTTGATTAAGAGGATGAATAACTTTCCTACAATCATTTTCTCAAAGCAGTGTTTGGAGCTATTATTGCACTTTTTGATTATTAAATACCACAATGTTTTTTTAAAAATGTTTTTATTTGAAAAGACCCTTTAAATAATTTTGACTGAATATTATATGCCAATACTCCTATGTGCGTCGTCAAAATAGTAAGTCTGGCTACTAATATATTTGATAGAATTTCGTACGAAGTTAAACGTAACGAGATGCTCCTGTAGTTATTCCAATCAGTTTTATCTCCATTCTTATAGATTAGAACGATATTCGATTATTTTCATTCATTAGGAAGAACAACTTTTTCCCCCCAAATCATACTAAGCAAGCGATGTATCTGACGGTCAATTTTCTCTCCCCGATTTTATCAATTCTGCTGGGATATATATTTAATTTGTCTATTGCCAATCCTATCTATAATGCGCTAGGCTCAGGAACTAATATTTGTGCTGTCTGTAATTCATTACCTTGAATATTCTGTCTGCATTTATGTTTAATAGCTGAGAAAGTAATTTTTCCATCTATTTAATATACTCCTAGAATCGGTATATTGTTATTATTAGTGTTATTATTATTATGTTATTATTATTATGTTATTATTATTATTATTATTATCGTCATTATTGTCAACTTTGAGTAACCATAATCATGGATGAAATTCCCAATAAGAAATCAATTGTAAGGATAATTAAATATAGGACAGAATAGAATTGACTCTATAAAGTCTAAATAATAATTTAAAATATGCAGTAAGATAATTTTCATCCTAGATAAAAATACTTCAAAAAGGTTTTTAGTTTCCACTTTATATAATGCCAGATTATTAAATACCTCTATATTGATTACGAAATTTTGTTACAGAGCTTGTCTCTAATAACAATACATCTATTACGGTATAATGGCTAATCTATATTAAAAAACACATAAAAATAAAAATAATTAAATGAATGGAAGAAATACAGAGAAGAAAATGTCAAAAAGTGACATTCATTTTAAATTTTGAATAGCGTATATTTCTTTGTTTGTAAAATTATACTTAAAGCTTTTTCCTCGGCCCTTAATACTATATCGCCACTCATTGTTCTCTATTAATAATTAATTTAAAACATATATATATATATATAAGAATTATTATAAAAGTAAATAATTCTCTTAATTTCAATTTCATCAATTTCGCTCTAGGAAGTTAATAGTAATCAGTACTATCTTCATTAATGTCTAAATTGTGTGCATCTTTTTCATATTGTACAGGAAATAAACTACTTAAAGGAAATAACATTACATACACATACATACATCTCTTTCTATCGCAAGGACACTCACCGCTTGTCGGATTGTTGAACATTCCTGAAACAAACAGAAAGATGTATAATTTAATGCCAGCATATGACACTGATATATTAAACTCGATCATATACTCCTCTCAGAACACCTAAACTTTAAAATACGTTTTGTACCTTAAATATATAATTTTTTTCGGCAAGGAACATGCTCAATGTAATCTGCCAAATTAATGCGTAAATTGAAAATAGATTACACAAACGCCATTCATTATGTTGAGACCAAAACCTGAGGCATTAAATGTGCACTGGGTGATATTAGAACACACAAACACATACACACAGACAGATTATATATGGCATGAAAATAAAAATAAATGCTTGAGTCGGAATTTGAACCCGAGTTTCTAAACTTTGTGCGTTTAACGCTCTAATCAGCTGAGCTACTCAGGACCCTGACATAAACATTTATTTTTCTATATTAACACAGATAGACGTTTGTGTAACGATGATATCCGCAAAGCTCTCAACACACCAGCAATCACTGAAACCATCCAAATACACCAAAATAATTGGCATGAACACCTTCTTAGAATGCCAAACAATAGACTACCTCTGCAGCTATTCAACTACAGACCCACAGGGCGAAGAGACCCAGGAAGACCTAAGAAGAGATGGAGGGATCAGTTTCTATCCTGAAGCGGAACAGGCCAATGTCCTAATCCATGACTGCAATTGATGATGATGGCGATATACGCTTCTGCCAACAATACCTCCACGCATGTTCCAAGTAGTTATTTAATAGGGTGGCGACTGGACCAATCTACACGTTAATTAGTGAAAATATCGCAATACCCTCCGATGGCATGAGATGAATATGGTCCCTTCATCATAATCAGACACAGTGCTGATTGAACAACCTCTCTCACACTAAGCAACCAGGTAAAAACGATATCACAAAAAGAAAGATTTCGGATATTCCTGACGACAATTGAGTTGCCCAGTGGAATAGAGGCACATGCTTGCCACAAGAAAACTATTTTACACAAACAAGGAATTTCTGAAAGTTGTTTATCTGTGGAATATGGACACTATGTTTTAATGTTTTAACCAGAATCTTGAATTAGATGATGTATTGAATATCGTATTAAATATTAGTTGAAATATTCCTAGTATTAAGTATTTTTAAGTAATAGGACAAGTAATTTGTGCAAATTAAGTAGTGGCATATGCCCCACATAATGCCTCTTCCATCTTCAGTGGGTGTATGGACACAAATTTCTGATGTTGATTGACTCTCTTCTTCATCATCAGAAACTTCCCTAACACATTCTTAACTTTTCCGAACAGTTCTTAAACATTTTATTGATATTCCATGGACTGCTAGAAATGCACTTCTACAGACTTCAAGTTCGCTAGTATTAGTTACACGAACATAGTATCTGAATGAAACCTTCCTTTGAGTTATGTTTCATCTTTTCTCTTCTTTGCATTACCTCTCATACCTTCATTAATCATTAGAGGAGTGAAATCACATGATATTAGTTTGCAACACGGAAATTCCACTATTTACAAACTCCTTTGCTGGCACAATCTTCTTATTATTTCTCAGACTTTTCTTTCAGTATCCTCCCACTTACTTTCATGATGAGTCCTTCTCTTACTATTAACTTGCCTTTTTTCTTCAGGAAACGCATTAAACCTCAACATCTATGTAAGACATATTGGAAATGTTCTAGGTAATTTGAGAACTACCACTGACTGCCCTCTGGATCTCTAATATTATAGATCCAGAGGGCAATGGAACTATATTCTGATTGGTTAGTTCAATTTCTGCCAGCCTATCAGGAACATTGACTGTAACCACTTGAGATAAAAGAGAAAGAAGGTGGCATGTGCCTTTTTTCCATTAGCAATTTCTATAATTTAGAATCTTCAAGTTTTATTATGCTCCTTGTTAAAGAATAGACACATACCACCATGCAAATAATTATTGGAATTGATGCAAGATACCAGGATCTACTTAACCATAACAAACACTCACAATCGGCAGATTTGTGGCATGTGCCTCTTTTCCACTGAGCAACTCAATTATCAACAAACTTCTTTATTCAATTACGCTAGATTGTCTTACTACATTTCTGGCAATTTCTCCTGGCATTGGCAGGATTATAAACTGAAGCGAGATTGTGAGGCTTGAAAGTAGGAGATGTGTTAATTCTGACAATTTAACTCATGCTCCAAATGGTAGTCAATGTCCAATCACGTTTCAATTAATTTTGTTTTACAACCAATGACAGTCGTGTTTCACCTCGCTCTTTATCTATTTCTCTTTACCAACTCCTGCTTTTGTGAAAAGAAAGCTCCTACTTTTTAATATCCTGAACAGGTCAGAGCATTATTTCGCAGTAACTGATTCTCCAACAATACACTGAATATAGCACATAATTAACTGATTCCTTAATTTTACTGAGATATTTACTAAAAAATAAATTAATAACCTATAAAGTTTGTTATAATATATAGTTTGATGTGATTAATTATTTCTCCATTAGGGTGCATTCTTACAATATTGCGATCCTGTTTAGTAATAAATAATAAGATCAAGTTGCACTAAACAAACATAACCTCACATTTCTGATTTGTTTTCAAACATCGCCGTTTACATTAAATATATATATATATTAAATACCGGTAAATATATTTAAGTAATGATTTTCAGAAAACAACTTAATTTTATTCGTTAAATAGTCGTAACAAATGCCACTCTTGATTTCCCAATCTTCTAGATAATTTCTCTGTTCACTTCCTGATA
Organism: Diploptera punctata; assembly: GCA_030220185.1. Taxonomy (NCBI): domain Eukaryota; kingdom Metazoa; phylum Arthropoda; class Insecta; order Blattodea; family Blaberidae; genus Diploptera; species Diploptera punctata. The sequence continues at coordinate 519,131 of JASPKZ010004588.1, forward strand.
TCGACAATTTATCGATAATTTGGAAATCACTCGTGATATTACTTATGTTAATTTTTTATTGACATTCCGTTGAGGTAAATAGTCACAAAGTTAACATTAAAATATATTGCTGGCAGGTTATGTCGTACTCAATTAGGTTCATTTGCTTTCTTAAACTTAAAAAAAAAACTGTAAGCCTTTCGTGGAATTGTCTTCCATCAGCAGCAGAAGCATATGCTCTACTAACTGTTGTTGTTTTGTGACGCTTTTCGCATCAGCAGCCTTCCAGCGTCGTTAGTAGCTACTGATTTTTGTTTTGTAATTTCGTATTGTGTTGAAATAGTTCGATGTGTTCTCATCTGAGATTTGATTTTAAATGAGAACACACCGACTCATTCAACACTCAATACGAAATTACAAAACAACAGTAGCTACCGACGACGCTGGAAGACCGCTGATGTTAAAAACGTCGTAAAACAACAACAATTAGTAGCGCGTATCCTTCTGCTACTGATGGAAGCCGGTTTCCGAAAGGCCCACAATTTTGAAAAGTTTAAAAAGTAACCTAGTTGAAGACGACGGCGCCTGCCAGGTATTTATTTTAATACCTAACTTTGTGGATATATGTTACCCCGATTATAAGCCTACGATGGTTGATAAATGACAACGAAGCAACACGAGAGTCCTTAAAACTAACTAACTCACTGGCATTACCGAACCGTAAGTTCATGGCCGCGCGGACGTACGCTCTCCATACATCCCTATTCTGAGCCGATATTTTCCAATCATCCCCTGTAATATAATCCACTTCCCTCAAATTGTGATTAATGTTATTCTCCCATATCATTCATGGTCTACCAACTGGGCGTTTTCCTACAAGAAGCTTCCATGCACGTCTTTCATTCCCCATTCGTGCCACATCTCCTGCCCATCGCAGTCTACGAGACTTAACTGTTATTATATCCGGCTTCCTACAAAGACCATTGTCATAGTTCATTGTTATGTAGTCTTCTTCATTCACCTGTCTGTTCATCTCTCTTTGGTCCAAAAATGTTCCTAGCAGCTTTATTCTCAAATACTCGTAATTTCCTTTTCTCCCTTAAAGAAAAGAATATTAAGATTAACAAATATTTTCTTTTGTTTTGTTTTAAATATTGTATAATCGTAAAATTAGTTTTCTATATCTCATTATTTTTCTTTATTTTTATATACATTAGACAGGTACAATTTAATATGTCTTGCTTGTATACATTTTATTATTAGTTTAAGTCTTAATTTTAACCAACATTAACTGGTTGCATTATAGTCGATCGTAAAATAATAGATATTATCTTTTTGATCAAATTTTTATTTAGTATTTAATATTAGAATTAATTGAGATTGTTATATTCTGATATAATATATGTTTGTCCTGGTGAGTGGATGAGAAGGCCATATGACCTTAAACCCACCAGGCTAAACAAATCTAATCTAATCTAATCTAAATAAATCTAATCTATTCTAAAGTAAGAGCCTATGTTTCGCATCCGTATAAGTGGCAGAATAATAGTTTTATATATTTTTAGTTTAACGTTCTTTTAAAGGAGTTGGGAAGTCAAGAGTCCTTTGAAACTAAACGTAACCTAAATGCTATACTATGGGAATCTTACTTGACTTAATTCCTATTTTTCCTTGTGGATATTAGTGCAACAGTAAATGTCTTCCATTGATCCTATTGCTAGTAAGCTGTTTTACATCTCTTCATCACTTTCCACGCTCCTGCATTTCTTCTTCTATAATTTTCCTCCATTTTATCCTAGCTATACTATGATAGTGTACACGAACAGTTGTCTATAAGCGGAAATCGAACACAGGGCTTTCATGAACTGAAGTCAGAAGCTTTTACAACAAGATCACGAGTCTGGTCATCAAAAAACTTGTTGTGAACAATAACCCATGTGAAACAAGGAATTTCGCAACAGCATTTAACTTCTACAACTGGCTTACGAAAATAGTTTCATATCTAAGAATTTTAGCTGTCAGGTACCTAACACTATTAATGTGTAATGCATAGATGAAAGTACACAAATTAGGAGAATTCCTCAGAAAATAAAATGTATGGCCTAATTATTATGATTAATATACTTGATTTTACGTTCCTTAGTCAAATATTACATACCGAGTTCCGTTGAAAAACATGGAACCCACTGGAGGAATTAAAAAATTCCGGATTTTAATCGAGCCCTCGCTCTTACAGATCCTTCGCTGTTTTTCACAGAAAACCTTCTTTTTCTTCTTCTTTTTCTTCTTCTTAATCATAATTTGTAGGATTTTCATCCTGTTTGTTTAAAAAAATTACTCATCGGAGGAAGACGTATTGGATGTGTATTCACTGTCCATCCATCTCTTGGCTGGTCTTCCTCTGGTTCTTCTATCGTCAATTGGTCTATCTTCTTTAGCTATTTTTGCAAGTCGGTTGTCTTCCATTCTTTCTATATGACCCTTCCAATATTTTCGTCTATCTATAATAATAAAACTGGATATGTCTTGAATACGATATTTGTCCCGAATGTGTGTGTTGTGTATTTTATCAAATAATGTTTTCCCCTGAATAGTTCTTAAGATCTTCATTTCACATGTGCTTGTTATTTGTTTAGTTTTTGTTGTATCAGCACTAGTTTCAGCTCCATATACGATAACTGGTCAAGAAAACATTTTTAGTTTTATTTGAATATCGAGTATTGTTGCGAAAAAATACGACCTCTAGAACGATTTTTAAATTTTCGCTTGAGATTAATCTCTCTGTCCGAGTAGACCAATGTTACTGGTTATCGAAATCCATCTTACGTTTATTAATTGACTGCTATATGCCGAATTTCATTGTGAAATAATAAAAATTCGGCTGCTAGATCGATGTCATATGATTATTTTTATGGTCATGTTCCTTGTACAGTAAGGAGGATCGATGAAGATTTGTGAAAAGTTTAAAACATATTACCATGAAATAGTCTGTAGCTTCGATGGCTGTATTCCCTCGGAATTCTTTAAAATATTATACAGTAAAAGCTCCTTATTCGCGGATCCCATATTCGCGTTTTCATTATTCGCAGGTTCAAGTATCCTGATTCAGTTATTTTATTCGCGGATCCAGTCGGAATATTAGGATTAGAATCCTTTATTAACGCAACGGCAACTTTTTTTACTACAGGCACATGCCAAGGCGGCTTTTGCAAAGAGTGATTCAAATCAAATAGTGAAACTAATATCAAAGTAAAACAAACTTTATTGTCAGTAAGCCTAAAGTTCGTTGTTAAAACACTGCCGCTGTATTTCACATGCCGCTATGTCCGTTGATAAATGCCGCTCTCGCCACGATCGGTGTTTTTTTTGTTTCAACTTGTCATTCGTTGCAATACTTTTGATTGAATAACACGCGTCTCTTCTGCTTTGTTATCAATTTATCATGTTGAGTAAAAGGAAAGTTATTCAAAATCTCTCGTTAATTGATTTTATTTTGTTAATTTTTATTTTATTTTGGAACCTTAGAAAGTATCCCTTATATACCCATACAAATTACCATTCCATATTCGCGGTTTCTGTTTTCGTGGGAAATTTGCGGAACATATCCCCCGCGAATAAGGAGCTTTTACTGTAATTACGAATTTATAAATATCATATAGGCTTATATAAATTATTCAGTTCCATATCATCGTAATTTACCGTGGCTGTATGGATCTGTGTGCATTATGCCTAGATATACTGTTTTACAGAACCTGCATCCCATATTATTTTTTATATACGTTTCGTTCTAACACATACTGTCGAGGCAATTAATGACTTTTTTTCTTTCATGATGATTTCATATATTTATTTTCATATGTATTTTGTGTTAATTTTGTGGTTGTTGTAATTACAAATTGTTGCGCAATGGATCTGTGTGCATTATGCCTGGATATACTGTATTACAGAACCTGCATCCCATATTATTATTTATATATTATGCTTCGTTCTTAACACACACTGTTGAAGCAATTGATGATTTCTTTTTTTTTTTTGTTTTGTGATGATTTCATGTATTTATTTTCATATGTATATTGTGTTAATTTTGTGGTTATTGTAATTACATATTGTTGCGCAATCATTATAGAGAGCAGTACATTGTATTTATGGCAAGTGAACCTGTTTTTGTAACGGTGGAATTTTATATCACTAATTTCATAGGAGGCAACACTGCGTCCTGCAGTTCCCCAAATATTTTGGTGCTTTTCATTGTTGGTTTGGGGTCAGTCTGGATTAAAGTTTCGCCCAGAGCGCAAGCTATAGCCCTGTAGGCTAGAAAGTTGTAATGTCATTATGGTATTACTGGAGATATTGTATCTTATTTATTAATAGCTTCAGTGAATTATAGAATAGGGAAGTGTAATTCCCATTACAGTTTAAAGTGCACTGCATTACGAGTTTTTTTGTCATAAATACTACAGTTTCAATAAATCTGAGATCGCTTGTTATTTTATGGTTATCTTTCCTGAACAATTAGAAGCATTCTGATTATATTGTGTATGCATTCCTTTTACCAGAAGCACTGTATTGTATAATAATATACTATCAGATCGTTGAATCCTACAACACATACAATACTCGTAATAGTAATTAAACACTGTTTAGTAACAGTGATCCAAACCCCTAAATTCAGAATTGTAAATAACCATCTCCGAGATTCCACAAGTCCACACACGACTGATATAGTTTAGCAATCATTATCCTTCTTCTTCTTATTTTTCTTCTTAATCATAATTTTTAGGATTTTCATCCTATTTATTTCCATAATTACTCCTCGGATGAAGACATATTGGATCACTGTCTCTCCAGCGCTTGGCTGGTCTTCCTCTTGATCTTCTCCCGTCCATTGGTCTATCTTCTTTAGCTCTTTTTACAAGTTGGTTGTCTTCCATTCTTTCTATATGGCCCTTCTAATATTTTCGTCTATCTATAATAAAGCTGGATATGTCTTGAATACATTTGTCCCTAATTTGTGTGTTGTGTATTTTATCAAATAACGTTTCCCCCTGAATAGTTCTTAAGATCATCATTTCACATGTGTTTATTGTTTGTTTAGTTTTTGTTGTATCAGTCCTAGGTTCTGCTCCATATACGATAACTGGTCGAACTATCGTTTTGTATATGCGGGTTATTGACATGTTTGTTGCGCCAAATTAAATCTTTCATATATCCTTATATTTGTGCTTATCACCTTGTTTCTTTACTTATTTTAGTAATCATTATCCAAGATAGTAAAATTGCGGCTCAAAGAAGAAATTTGTATTACTACTAATTACAACTTCAATATGGTAATTGTTTCTTGTAGTATTCAATTGTATTAAGTTCTTTATAAATTATGCTACTCAATTCTTATATATTTGGATGTTAGAGTAAGTTGTTATATTTGTTTGGCTGACTGTACAGAATGCACGAGACAGGACCAATACCGTAATATACAAGGACGCATCAAAATGGGCGCCTTGGGATTGCTGTATGGAGATGGATAGATGGATGGATGGGGTAAGCGGAAGTACGTCATAGTGCCATAACACGGTAGATGGGGTGAATAAAGATGATGGAATGAGGTTGAAACGAGTACCTTAGCATAGAAATGAGAGAGAGAGAGAGAGAGAGAGAGAGAGAGAGAGAGAGAGAGAGAGAGAGAGAGAGAGAGAGAGAGAGAGAGAGAGAGAGAGAGAGAGAGAGAGAGAGAGAGACATAGTCAGACAGACTCATTAGTCTCCACATCCGACAATGAAGTGGTTCTAGCCATCCTTTCTCTCAGGAATTTCATTTCGGTATGGTCCACACACACATATGTATCTAAATACGTTAAATGTACGATCGCGCTGCAGCTACAGGTAAAACCAAAACTCGGTATGAAAGTTCCTGGTTTAAACAACTTAACAAGAAGGAGGCAGCATTTTTTGGATATTCTAATATACCAGATTAACGTCCACTGCTGTGGTCTCGAGGTAGCGTGCTGCCTTGTCACGCAGCGGGTCCCGGTTCGATTCCCGGTCGGGACAGGCTCCTGGATGAGGTTTTTTTTCGGGGCTTTCCCTCACCTGTAAGACAAATGTCAGGAAAATTTTAAGGCCCAAACGGTCCCCGAAATCATATGGTCTTCATCATCATCATCCTTATCATCATCATCATCCTCCTTCACCGGTGTGGAAAGCAACGGGAAGCTACCACACCTACAATTCTCTAGTAAAGATGCAAGCATAGCATGAAAATGCTATGATTGCAGTGAAAGATCTGCCCTCGGGCAGAATTACTATGGATGGATACCTGATTAAGATACATTAATGTTTAGTATTAATTCAATTTATGAAATGCTAGCTAATAACCAACGTGAGCTGCTACGCCTAAATAAATTAAATGTGTTTTTACCTTTAGTTGAATAAGTAATACGAAAAATAATAAATATATATCGTAATTATTTTTAGATACCCCGTGCTCATTACCTGGCGTTGCCGGAGAATCTACTTATCCCGATCTTCCTGACATCAATGACCTCACAGACAAAAATGGTTATTTTGAGTTATCCGTAAAAGATAGACATATGCTCTCCAAGACATTTTTGTAAAATATTTTGAGATATTCAATTCTGTGTACATTAATTTGGTGTATATGTTATAGTTTAAGCAGCATAAACCATTTAAGCGTTTAAAAAGCGACTTTTTTAGTGCACTGAAGCCCTTTTATTTCTTACAGCTCCGGCCCTATAGTATGTATACGTTATATACGTCAATTGTCCAAGAAAAAGTCTCTGAATGATGTTGAAAACCCCATTTAAATCAGTCAAGTAGTTTTTGAGTCTATAAATGGCAGTCAGGCAGACAGACAAACTTACATTCATTTTTATGTAATAAAAATTAAAATATTCAATAATCGTCGCTGTTCATTAAAAAAAAAATGGGAGATTTTTTGTAAAAATTTGCATGAATAATTGTTCCACCATAATAAAGCCAAATGGCCATTCGTGAATAAAGTCTTAAGTGGATTTTTCCGATATCATTATTTCAATACTGTTGACCAATCTTGTCTTTGCTCTGCCATACTTCATATATTTCTGCTACCATTTGGGATGTAGTATATAATCAGTTTTGGTATGCGTTCTTCTTTCATATGGTAGGCATACCAATTAAATTAAATATTGATCCAATATCAGAAACTAAATTTCGCTAGTACTTTGTTTAACGATACTAATATCTGAGTTACTATAGTCACAATTCAAACCGAAAATTTACCCCAATGTTAATAATGTGAGATTTTATTAATTTGTTTAAAAATACGATTTAATTCCTATTCTAAATATGTATTTAATCATTATTAAGTTAGTTATTGAATTAAATATGGATAAAATATAATCAATATTTATATTTATAATGAACTAGCTGATACCCGGCGTGCGCGGCTACTTCAAAATAAATGTTATGTGTTTTTACCGCCAGCCGTGCGCTGTTATACTTGCCCGGGAATCTGCTTATCCTGATATTCTTGTCATCAATGAAAGACAAAAATGGTTATTGTGAGTTATCTGTAGAAGACAAACATATGCTGTTCGAGACTTTTTTGTAGATTTGTTTGAGATGTTCAATTCTATGTACATTAATTTAGTGTATTTGTTATGATTAAGGCAGCGTAAGCCATTTAAGCGTCAAAACAGGGAATTTATTTCACGTTTTCACTACAAAGGGTGATTTTTTGGGGTGTTGATTGATGGGTGAAGGGGTGTTGTTGTTGAGATTACAACTCTCTTATAGCCTATGTTCATCCCCGGAATCTCCTCTGAACATTTTTCCAAAACGCCCCATCTCCAATAGGACAAACGGTTTCTTTATGGCAGAGCACGGCTTGCTTATCTTGATTCCTTTTTGGCATCAATTGGGAGACTTGTGATGCAAGTCAAAATGGTTATTGTGGAGGTATCCAGTTACAGATGAAACATATGCTGTTTCGCGCACATTTTTGTAGAGCTCTTTGGGACATTCAATTCGGGGTACATTAATTTGGTGTATTTGTTATGGTTAAGGCAGAGTAAGCCATTTAAGCCTCAAAATAGGGACTTTATTTCACATTTTTCACTACAAAGGGTGATTTTTAGGGGTGTTCATCCCGGGAATCTTCTGAATATTTTGCAAAAAATCCGATCGAAGTCGGATCAACGCTATGGCCACGCATTGAATACGAACAAACAAACAATCAATCAAACATTGATTTTTATATATTAGATTATAATCTCGACGTTATGTTTATTGTTAGAAAGAGAATAGCTGTTAAAGCTATTGACAAATGCTTTTGACAAATATACACTTCTGATTATTGAAGGCTTGAACGGCCGAATTTACGAAATGCGATTGGAGAACTGAGACTGTGAATGTCCAATCACAAGTTGACAACGAATTGTCGTGTGGAATTCTGGGAGACTTTGTGAAGATAAAGAAGAGAGATGGCTTCATGTCGTGATGTTGGACGTCATTTAAATGGTCCCATGGAACAAGGGAATATTAAATGGTATTTTAATTTGCTATATAAATAATATATAGTGAACGTTAACGTATTTACTTGGGTAAACGTAAATATATTAACTTTTTGTTTAATATAAGGAATATTTAAAGTTTCATCTTCTTCACATTATCAATTCACAAAAAAATAAAGTGAGTGTTAAATAAAAAGGAGATTGACTTTGTTTATTTATTGATTGACTGATTAAATATTTTAAGATATTAAATATAATTGCTCCCCTGAAGAGAGTCGAAAGTCGGTGCTACAAATTGGTGAGTTGTAAATTGACGCCAAATTCGCTACATTAACAACGGAGAAACAACTATATAATTCAAAATTGGGCGTGAAAGGTCAACAAATTTTGCTCAAATTCCATTTATTTCAGGATCAAAAATTGTTTACGTGTTGTTATCTATGGAACACATGTCTAGACTTTTCTTTAAAAATGGGCTACTTAGCATTACTATACACTGAAAAATCATTTTTCCTGGGCCAGAGTTGAACCAAAAATCCCCATATGGTACGACAAAATTGTGTAATCTGTTTGTATTATAACAGGTTAATTAAGATATGATTTTCTTATCTTGTTAATACCATAACGTAAGCTGTTTCGTGGTATACACGTTATAATGTATGGATTTGTTTTACCAGGTTTCTTCGATTTAAGAGACCTATCTATAAATTATAATTTGAAGAAGTTGATACATTGGTAAGTTGCGAAAAAAATATCTGCAATTTTGAAGTCCTCTAATGTTATAACATTATTCCTGTGCAGAATCTTGTGTTTCCACACTTCGATTATTGTAACATTATGTAACGATTTAAATTTTGACCTGTCGCAGAGACTGCAGGGTGTTTATAATGCTTGCGTTCGTTTCATTTTCAATATCAGCCGTAATTATATTTCCGAACACTTCAATAATCTCTCTTGGCTTCGTCTTAAGCGACAGACGTAAATTGTACTCTCTTTTACTTCTTTTCAAATTTATATACTCTCTAACAGTTCTAGTTACTTAGCGTCCAAATTTGAGAAGTTATATTTTTACCACAATTTTTACACTAGGTCACAAGATAATTCTACTGACAATCCCTTTCCACAGGACTTGTTCTTATTCTACTCCTTTCAGTGGTGTCTGGCTTCTTCAGGAATTCCCTCCCTCAAGGTATCAAGGGTTTCCGCACGCTTGGAATTTTTCATTCACGCTTATATTAATAATTGTTAAATAATTACATTTTCTCCAAGATTAAACATATTTTATGTTATTAATAGTTTTTTTCATTTCTTATTTTGACACTTTATATTTTATTTGTTAAATTTATAGTGAATCAACATATATTATAGATGATAATTGTATAGCAGATTTACCATGTATTCATTTATTGTTATTGTAATTTAGATATAAGACTAATTATTGTATTTTTTCCAACCTGATTGAGTGATAGTCAAGACCTTAAGGCCTTAATTCAGTCAAGAAATATTAATTCATTATTATTATTATTATTATTATTATTATTATTATTATTATTATTATTATTATTATTATTATTATTATTATTATTACTAGTGTCTATTATCTCAAAATAGGGATGTATGGAGAGCTAATTTTGGTATGGTCACGAACCTCCAGGTTTGAAAGTACGAGGGAGTTTGTTTAATATTATAAAATACATGTTCGATAAACACTCCATATTGATGAATTAAAGTAAAGCAGAATAACTACCAAAAATAATTAACTAAGATATCGTAAAACAAATTTTAACTGAACACCCACAAATTCAGAGTCTTAAAAGAATTGGACCAAAGGAAATAAAATCACATCCAAAGATATAACTTAAGTATTTTTAAGTTTTAAAATTTTAATTTTGTACTAGCGAAGATTTTCCATAAATCTAATGTTACGGTATGTGGGTATTATTGTACAAGGCCTAGCAGAACGAAGATAACTAAAACAGCCATGCAACCTCAGCACAGAACAAACGTGCATTGTGAACCCTTAAAAAAACCAGGAGATAACAAGGGGCGGCTTGTATTGAAATGAAGAAGAGGTTCCAGTACATGATGGATTGCTTGCTGATGGAATACAACTCTCTTCTGGTTCTATAAAGTGATGTTTTGCTTCTATTGTGCAAGTTAAACAAGCTATATTTTTTTTCTTTTAATAATTTGGAATTTTCAGAAGCCTTTCTATAAAAGAAATAATTATATCCGAATATTATCAGCTATAGAGAAAAATCAAACATTAGGTGCCAAGCGCGTTAGCTAAGAACGAAAATTTTGAAATATTTCTAGAGTTATTCAGTTCATATCTCACCGTCGACTAACCTATCTCAAATTTGTTCCTGCTTTTTCTAATAATTGCAAGACAAATATTGTACAATTGTATAAAGAATCTAAAAACAAATGAATTAAGCCTTAATATTTACAAAATATAAAAAATGGAAAATCAAAGGAACAAGTCCTCCGGGAGGGATTTTAAGCCTTGGGCCCAGAGTCCGAAGCTTTTCATCCTCCTAAAAGAATGACAAGCCTGGACAAAAAGGTATCTGTGCAAAATTTACCGAATGTTTTCATCCTAGTACTATCTTCGTTTCCTAGATGTCACTATGAGGAGAAATGCTGACCCCGGGCCACTTAATGATATATCTCGTAATAAAATTAGTAAGGATGAATTTCTCCCCTGTAGGGGAAGAACGTCTATGTCTTGTTGAGAGACATAGGGGTTTACTACTACTAAAACAGACATGTTTCACAATATACTGTCTATCATAAACTAGGGTTATATCGAATGGTGAATCATACCTAACTGATTTAGGAACATGTTCAGAAGACCTAGTTATGTAGATGTGGGTACGGTAGCGAATGGTTGGTTAAAAGGATTAATACGTATTGAGTCTGGTTTTTAATTATGTAGGTTGGATAATTGATAATGACGTAACAGGTAATGATTGATGGTAGTTAGGTAATTGGTGAAGATAATTCAGGATTTGTTAGAATATCGAAGTCTTGTTGCTGTTGAAATTAACATACGAAGTTCGTAAAAAAAAAGTTCCGTTTATTATTCAATTTGCATAGAGCCTTGTCTGGACAGACATAAAAATACAAAAACCGTCTAAATATTCTCAACAGGTGACATATATGGGGCTTATATCGAGTTACGCTTAACCAAGCTTGTGGACGTGTTTATTCCCGATATTTCCACATAAAGCAATGCGTTACTATTTTCTAAGTTTGAGAAAATACACGAGTCTGGTATGTGAACCACCCTCTTCAAAATTCCGAAATCCCTTACATTCACAGGGATAAATATCTGGCTTTAGTATGGTTTATAAGTTTCACCACATTGGAAGTTAAAGAGGCATAACCTATCACTTTACGTCGTGATAGATTTTAAACACTGTTTCCTATAACCTAATGAAATATCTGCTGTCATCGCAGCTACACTACGATCTAAACTTACATCATAGATACACCTCTCACAAGCAGTGCACAGTAACGACTGGATTATTTTTCGAGCACTAAGCAACAGAACCGCCCTCTCCAACATTCTGATGTTCGGTAATTCTTCACAATTCGGTATTACCCCTGTTCACGCTATTTACTAGACATTCCGTTTATAATTTGTGTGTTAATTCCACAAATTTTAAAATGTAAGGTAATAGAAGTAATTAAGCCCATCAATACTTTAAAAATTAATTTTACCAGTTCAAATGCAGAAGATGAAACATTGTTTTTGAAAGGCCTTTATATTTTAACTACTTGATGAAGTTTTATAATTTAGTTGTGGACGACTGATTTAGCAGGTACTAATTTTGTATTTTAATATTTTAATTAAATTGAGTTTGCTAAAATGTCCAGGGCAACAATCATTCAAGCATTTAAGAATAATTTTAAATACTTAAGTAACATTGTACAAATTTCATCGGAGTTTGTGCTAGCCGTCGAGAAGAGCGGATGTGTTTTTGTTAGAGTGGTTGAAGTGTGCAGGGGACAAAGCATTATGGAAGAAGTTAGAAAGCTGATTGAAACATTGTCAACTGAAGTGAAAGAGGGGTTTGAAAAGTGCAACGTGGGTGAAAAAATTCGTGATATTGAGACGAACATGCATCGGATGGAGGACAGATTGAAATGGCTGGAATCTAAATTAGACTATCTCGAAAACCAGAGTCGCCGTAATAATATTGTGATATATGGTGTGCATGAAGAAAACAGAGAAAGCTGGGAGGAAACTGAACATATAGTTAAAAGAGTAGTGGCGCAAATCGGGATTGATTTGGTGGACAGTGATATTGAAAGAGCGCACAGAGTAGGTCGTTGGAATAGTGGAAAGAGACCGATTGTATGCAAATTATCACACTACAAAATAAAATGTTGGATCCTTAGAGACAGTAAATATTTTAAAGGGACCGGTATCAATATTGCCGAAGACTTTAGTGAGAAGGTGCGCCGCGAAAGAGACTTTCTTAAGCGACACATGCTCGAGGCGAGGAGGCAGGGCTGCCATGCAATCATGCAATTTAATAAATTGATTATAAATGGACGAATCTGGAGCAGGGAAAAACTACAAAATATGGACAACTCTGAAAATGAATTTGAAGAGGTCATTGACAGCGAGTCCCCAAAACATACAGGGGACGCTTCAACAGCAGGTGGTCTCCTTACAGCAGAGGAGGGAGAAAATTCTACACGAGAGAAAGAGAGAGGGACCACTACCTTAATAACTCCCAGGAATCCAATAAACATACAGCAAAAAACGGCCGAACGCAAACAGCATACCCCACCTCTAAGAGGTGAACGACCGGCGGACACAAGAACTCCAACAAGAAAATCACTAAGACTTCTGAATCTACCCGCAGAAAAGGAACTATTGAGAGGGGGAAGTTCGAAAAATACAGGTAAGACTAATGACAAGGGAACACAATAGGGTTTGTTGACAGTCGGTTCATGGAATATCGAAGGGTTAAAACAAAAACTTTCAATGGACAGATGTGTAGAGTTTATTGAGACTTTTGATATATTAGCTCTAGGAGAAACATGGTTAAAAGCTAATGAATGCGTAAATCTATGTAATATGAAAGGTTATTTTAAGGGTAATCAAAAGAGAGGAAAGAGAGGTAGATATCCAGGCGGTGTTGCCATTTTATATAAAGCTAACTTAGACCCATATATTAAAAAGGTAAATATTACTTTAAAAGAGGCAATTTGTATATATTACCATACAGAAAGAGCAGAAATGTGTCTGTTGTCTATTTACCGCCAACCACTAAATTCCAGGTATGCCAATCCAAATTTTTTCGTTGAATTGTCTGACTCGTTGGCAGAAATAAAAGATAGGTTTCCGGAAGCGGGAATAATAATTTTAGGGGACTTTAACTGTAGGATTGGGGAGGAAAATATCACTATAAAATCGGATGATAATGAAACACGAGGTGAGGGTAGGAGAAGCAAAGATAAGATTTTAAATTCAGAAGGAAACCAATTGTTAGCTTTTTGCGATGCATTTGAACTTGAAATTCTGAATGGGAAATATGGGGAAGATAAAAATGGAGAACTGACATTTATTAATAAAAATGGAAGTAGCGTAATCGATTATTCAATATGCACACAAGACATGATTCCAGTCCTAAGTAATTTCTGTATAGTTTCCAGAATCGAATCACACCACTTCCCAAACAAACTTATTTTAAATATGAAAGGTATTAGTGAGACAGTTAATGATGAGGTGGCAACAATATTGCGGCCAATTACACGTTTCAGGTGGATCGAGGATCTGAGAGAAGAATTTATCAGGAGTTTGGAAACGCTAATACAGGATCTGCAATTAAATGATCTTAGCGGGGAGGAAATTATTAAAACTTTGACAGAATGTTTTCAAAAAGCAGGGGAAAAATTCAAGGTTAAATACGCAATGAACCAGAAGGACAAAGGGTGGTACAATAATGCATGTAGAAAGAAGAAGAAATTTGTCGAAAGTAGTCTTTTAAAGTTTAGAAAAGAAAGCACAGATGAAAGCAGAAAAAATTATGCGCAAGAGAGAAAGGAATATAAAGAATTATTGGCAGAAACAAAACTAGCATGGCAAAATAAGAAATCCGAAGAAATGAGAGTCGCGACTGAAAGTGGGAACATTGCGGACATATGGAAAGCGTTAAGGGAACTCAAAGTAAAGTCCATAAATCGGACAAGAATAACGCCCGGGGAATGGAGAAGTTACTTTGATAGGGTGCTGGGAAATGAGAGGTTAAGATATAATCAAGGAAATATAGTTGAGATCCCTGACCCAATTCATATTCAATTACTGGATCAGGATATTTCGAAAAATGAAGTGGTTTCTTCCATTAAATGTTTAAAGAATGGTAAAGCACCTGGAATTGATGGAATACCAGGGGAATTCTTGAAAAATATGATATCATCCAATAAATTATTAGACGTTTTGAAAACTGCGTTCAACAAACTTTTTAATGGAGGAGATTATCCGGAAGCCTGGGCGACAGGTGTCATCCAACCGCTATACAAAGGGAAAGGTGGGGCACAGATACCAGAAAGTTACAGGGGAATTTGTCTCTTGTCAGTGTTCGGAAAAATATATTGTAAAGTACTTTACGAACGAATAAGACAATGGGCTAAAGAGAACAATAGGCTCTCAAAATATCAGGCAGGTTTTAGAGAAGGGTACTCCACGGTGGACAACGTATTTGTTCTGAGAACATTAATTGATGACAATCTGAAAATGAAGGGGGGTAAATTATTTTGTGCATTCATTGATTTTAAGATGGCATTTGATACTGTGGACCGAAGCGCACTTTGGGAAAAATTAAATCGGAAAGGATTGTCTCATAAAATGATACATGCTTTAATGTCAATTTATAAATATGTTAAATTTTGTATAAAAGTAGACCAAGGGCACATTACAGAGAGCAGTGAAGCCAATCGGGGAGTGAGACAAGGTTGCATTTTATCACCAATGCTATTTAATCTATTCGTTGATGATATTGTAGACGTAATGCTAGAAGGAGAAATTGAGGCTCCGGAGATAGGAAATGTTAGAATCCCAGTCCTGTTGTATGCAGATGATTTAATTATCTGTTCCAAGACAATCAAGGGATTGCAAAGAGGTCTTGACCTACTGGAAATATACTGTAGGAATTGGGGATTGACTGTAAATGTTAGTAAGACAAAAACAATGACCTTTAAAAATGGGACGGTTTATGGTAGAGCAGAGGAATGGAAATACAGAGATCAAGTACTTCAAAACGTGAAACATTTTGAATATCTTGGTACGACGTTGAAAATGAACGGAAAGTGGAAAAAACATATTGATATAGCATTATTTAAAGGGAGGGGACAACTTAACAGTGTACTCGGTATTCTGGGTCGAGTGCCTGATATTCCAGTCAGCACATTAGAAAAAATGTATGGAGCTATGGTCAGGCCAGTAATGCACTATGGTAGTGAGATTTGGGGTTTCCAAAGAACGGAAATACTAAATAAGGTATATACGCATTTTCTAAAGTATATTACAGGACTTAGTAAGGCCGTTTCTAACTGTGGAATTTTATATGAATTCGGGTCATTCCAGGACGACATTAACTGTAAAATTCGTGTACTCAAATACTGGTTGCGAGTAATCCAAGGTGAACAAACAATGCTTAGAGCAATTTGTTACGACCACCAAATTAAAAACATAGATGTTAAATTTTGGGCAGACGAGGTTAGGAGAGAACTCCAAAAGATTGGGATGGGCTGGATATGGGAAAAAGGGACTGAAAATCGCAAGAACGTGTGGAGAAAAATAAGGAGGAGGTACTTAGATATAAACCAACAAGATACTTTCGCCGAATGTACAGGAAAACGCTCACTGTGTTTACAAAGAGACCTAAAACACGTCTGGGGAAAAGAATCGTATATACTCAACCTAGGATTTAAGGAGAGATCAGGGCTTGCTTGGTTTAGGCTAGGGGCATGGAAATTTCTAAAAATTAGCGACGATCACGATATGCGAATATGTCCAATGTGCGGGAACTTTGAAGATGAGATACATATATTAGGAAAATGTAATGATTTAGAATATTGGAGACGTCAGTTATTACCGGAAAGATTTCTAAATTCAAATCGGGAAAGATTGGCATGCTACGAGTTATTGGTAAATCCAGAAAATTGGATAAACCTCGGTAAATTTCTGGACAAAACGCGAAAAATAAGGACAACACTCATTCATGAATAAATATATGTTATCAAAATGCAATACCATTAATTATTAACAATTATATATAAATTAATTAGTGTATAATGCTGTTGTGTTATTATTTAATTGTAATATTAATGTGTTTTCTTTATGTAATTGTAATGTTAATGTTTTTTTAGTGTATAATGCTATTGTGTTATTACTTAATTGTAATATTATTGTGTTTTCTTTATGTAATTGTAATGTTAATGTTTTTAGTGTATAATGCTATTGTGTTATTATTTAATTGTAATATTTTTATTGTGTTTTCTTTATGTAATTGTAATGTTATTGCTGTTTTTGTTTATTTTTTCTTTACACTAGTAGGCCTACCAATTATTACTTTATTGTAACGGACTGTCAACAGCACGTACGGCTTACTGCCCGTGCGACCCATATTTGTAAATAATATTGTAAATATCTTACTTTTTGTCTAATAAAGTCCTACTACTACTACTACTACTACTACTACAAATTTCATCATCATCATCAACAATAACAAACAGGGATTAGGCCATTGGCCTGTTCCGCTTCAGGATAGAAATTGGTCCCCCCATCTCTTCTTAGGTCGTTCAGGGTCTCTTCGTCCAGTGGGTCTGTAGTTGAATAGCTGCAGAGGTAGTCTATTATTTGGCATTCTAAGGAGATGTTCACACCAATTATTTTGGTATATTTTACTCGTTTCAGTGATTTCCAGTGTGTTGAGAGATTTGCGGGTATCTTCATTACGCATGTGGTTATAAAGCGTAGCCTATAACTAGCTGAAGATCATAATGACTTCATTTCTGCAGCTACTATCCTATTTAATTTGCTTGTAGTTAGAGTCCAGATTTCAGAGTCATAAAGTAGATTTGGGAGAGCCATTGTTTTATAAAATTTTAGAATTGTATTGTACAAACTTACCTAACTGGTCTAGTCGCCCTTAACTGTAATTGTAAGTGCGGAGGTCTTTCGGACTGTCGTTCGTCATTACTGTTTCTTCAAGTAATTGAATAACAGCCCGAAAAACATCGGGAATTAAAACTTTTAGTTGAAGATAACTGGGTCACTTACGTACGTTTGTGGATGAAACTTGTATCGATCACACCGTTCTGTAACGATCATTTTTCTTAATTTCTCACTTACCTTTACATATAAAATTTCAGCTGCGTATGTTTATGCTCGCAAAACTCGAACGTAGTCGGTCGATTGACTTGAAA
The DNA here is from genome assembly GCA_030220185.1 of Diploptera punctata. Taxonomy (NCBI): domain Eukaryota; kingdom Metazoa; phylum Arthropoda; class Insecta; order Blattodea; family Blaberidae; genus Diploptera; species Diploptera punctata. The sequence continues at coordinate 537,063 of JASPKZ010004588.1, forward strand.
TTTTGACAAAACGTTGAATTCGAATACGCGCGTGTTAGAGTTCAAACGACTTCAATTTCCCAAACGCCTTGCATTCGCTATGACTATCAACAAAACTCATGGGCAATATTTGCAAGTGTGCGGTTTTAATTTAGAAAACGATTCACTCACGTGTCGGATAGTTTACAATCGGCAAACTGTGTGATCTTTTTGTTCATGCAGAAAAAGAACAAACAAAAATGTAGTTTAACCATTAACTTAAAAAAAAAAAAGATTTTCTGTGAAACATATGTCTTTGTTTCATTCCAATCCACATACCCACAACAACTCAAGGCAGGGTATAGAAATTATTTGCGTTTTCTCGGTAATTCTATGTTCGCCAGAATATTTTTATTTAATTCCATTAATTTTATATCAGATTGAACGTGGCCGGGTTTATGTAGTATTACAATAAATGGAATATTTTTATTTACTTTCTCATTAATTTTATATCAAATTGAGTCACAGCGAAGCATGACCGGGTTTAGCTTTATTAGAATAAATGGACATGTATAAAACATGCGCAAAAACTGCAGTTTTACATTTTAAAATTTGCTATTTCGTTCCTAGGCTTTTGAATTATGTTATTCCTAGCATTTCCAACTTTTATAAGTTGTATAAAATGAATATTTCCTTAAATATAATTTTGGATTCACAGTAATTTTCCAAGTGAATAAACCAAATAAAAATTAGGAACTTGTACGTAGTAGAGTGAAAGAAGAACACAAAAATGAGTGTGTGGAATTGAAGAGGGTCTATCTGTTGAGGAGGGTGCGGCTGCCAGCTTGAATGGTTGTGTAAATAACGCCAGCGCGACAAGATACATCAAAGCTTGTGTCAGTGGGCGAAAAAAAAGAAGAAAAAACTGCAGTTTGAAGGGCTGTTCAACCCTCAGAGGACGGCTAGAGGCAGTAGAAGTGTTGATAAAAAAGAGAAGGTGAAGTAAATATCTTACACCGAAATTTAAAATGAGTTCTTTCAGCGATATTTTAAGGCACGTGATCATGCCAAGAGAGAATAGAAACTTTCTCAAAATGAAGGAGGCATGTATCTCCTACATAACACTATATAACTAGCACATGAAACTCATGAATACTAAATTATTGGACTACTCTTAAAACGTTAGTAATTTATATGTGAGGAAATAATTTAAATAAAAAAGAGATAATCGAAATAAAAAGAATTTAACAAAAAGTAATTAGATACACAAATAAATTAAACAAATATTTAATTCTGCAAATGCATGATATTTTGCATTACAGGATACTGGGACTATTGTACTCCCAACGTCTCTCAAAAAACGTTAAAATGAAAATATATAAAACTGCTAGTCTCCCAGTTATATTAAACAGTTGCGAAACATGGACTCTTACTTTAAGGGAGGAGGAAATATTATGAGCATCTGAGAAAATAAAGTTATTAAAAAATTCGACCAAAAGTGATGAACAGACAGGTGAATGGAGAAGAGTGCTTAACAGTGAGCTACAAGATCTCATAAGAAAGCAGATATAATAAGAATAGTTAAGTCTCATAAACTGCGATTGGCAGAACATATGGCGTCAATGAGGAATGAGGGCATGTAAGCTTCTGGTAGGAAAACCAGAGGGAAAGCGCCCAATGATATTAAGAATGATTAAAAGGAAGTAGATTATACCGGGGATGATTGGAAAACAGCTGAGGATAGGATTAATGGAGATCTTATGTTCGCGCGGTCATGAAGCTAAAGGTTCGATAGTGCCAGTGCGTTAGTTAATACTAATTTATCTTAACTAATGCCACATATCAGTATGTCCTAAATAACTGATCATTTGGACATGTATCATCTTCTTTGTGATATTCCATTCAAAATTAATTTTCATGTTGAAAGGAAGAGACAGATATTAAAAGAAAAGACGAAAATATCACCTTACATTGTTTCTCCGATTTAACGGTTAGCGTATATGACTAGAATTCTAGGGGCTTCGGGTTAGATCCCGACATTATCATAGACATGCTATTGAGCAGGATCTTGCAACAGAACTCATTCAGCCCATCAGAATATCTGAACTCATATGTGATGAACAGTAGCATATCCCTATTAAAAATCTAAAATTGAAGTTGACAGATGGCGTCAAGTTAATTCCGTGACTCACTGAACTGATATCTGCTTGCCGGCGACAGCAACCAGTTTAGTAGGCCTTAGCTCTTCCGAGCTGTTATGCAAGAATTTATATATTTATATTTTTTAATCTTCCAATTAGCTTCTACACTAGTTAATACGGTAATAATTTTCCCCTATATCAAAGCATTTTCGGAGATTAATGTTTAAAGTGCAAATATTCACGACGACTTCATCTCTGATAAAATCTCCATTCCTACGTAATGTGACATGACAGTCTGTACTTACTTTTCTTTTAAAAAATAATTAAATAATTAAATTAGTTTGATAATAGAATGTTTTGGTTACGAGGTTATTTTGCAAAACAAACCAAACCTGGGATTTTTGTCAGATTTGTGCATGGAAATGATATGTGACCGACGTCTTTTAACTTCTTGTCTTAAATAAAACAAGTCTTACAATTTTCCTAACTAGAAAAAAATTCATTAACTTTATTCAGAATATAAGTCCGGTTTCCGAGACCAAATGAGAACGCGCTCCCCGAACAATTATCAAATCCAACTCATTTATCAAATGTGCACATTAGTGAAAATGAATTATATGCCATGCATTGTTTTATAAAACAAATATATTAATCAATATTCAATTATAGTAATAAATTTTATATCAAAAGAACCACAAGAAATTTTAACTTAAGGGGTGCTGTGAACATAATATGGACTTCTAATCCGCGAAAGAGTATACAGCTAAAAACAAAGATAACACTGTTGCCAAATACACTGCTCAAAAAAATTAGAGGATATTGTAGAATAACCTATTAAGACTATGTTTTAGGAACAGTATTAGATGCAATCACTTTCTATTACTCCAAAAGAATGTAGACAAGAGTTTGAAGTCATTACGTAACCTCTGTACCACACCAGATGTCAAAGAGATCCTGATTAGGAATATGGCAAACAAACAAAGCAACATTAACATGGGTGAAAATGTTTCTTTAGTATGGTGTATGGTCTCCTCGAACGGCCAGCACTGCCTCACACCTGTGTGGCATTGATGCAATGAGGTTAGCATTGAGTTCTTGGGGGATACGTGGCCACTCTTCCATAAGAGCAATGTGCAGCTCTGGAACAGTTGTGGGAGGTGCTGGTCTGCCTGCAATGCACCTGCCTAATGCATCCCACACATGCTCAATCGGATTTAAGTTCGGGGAGGAAGCTGGTCATTGTATACGCTCGATACCCTCCACTTCCAGCATGTCGTCCACCAAGCCAGCTCTGTGGCGTCGTGCATTATCGTCCATAAAAAGAATAGAATCACCTATGGCACCAGCATAAGGCACGAAAAAAGGTCGGAGAATCTCATCTCTACACCTTACCGCAGTCAAAGTACCACCTTGGATGACGTAGAGGTCCGTACGTCCACCACTACTGACTCCTGCCCACACCATCAATCCACCGCCACCATATGGGGATATTTCACGTACAAAAGCTGGATTGTTTCGTGTCCCTTTTTCTCTCCAGATGAATACACGCTGACTATCACATTCCACGTTGAATCGCGACTCATCATAAAAAAAGAACTGATCTCCATTCAGCATGCCTCCACCCACGATGTTCCTCCGCCCAGTTTCTGCGATCTCTACGGTGTTGTGGAGTTAACCTGGTACACACCATGGGCCTACGGGCATAGAGACCACTTCCATGTAGTCGATTAGGGACAGTTTGAGTTGACATCCTGCGTCCTGTTGCTGTTTGAAGTGTATTTCGCAGTTGAGTTGCATTCTGCTGTCTATTTCGACGGGCTGTTAACAAGAGGTAACGGTCATCCCTTGCTGTTGTTGCCCTTGGTGGACCTTGTCCGGCTCTTCTGTGAACAGTATGTTCTTTGAAAATGATTCCAAAGTCTGGAAATCACGCTTTGAGGCACCCCAATGGCTTGTGCCACCTCTTGTTGTGTCTGTCCAGCTTCCATCCTTCCTATGGCCCTCCAAGCCATTTGTTCAGGTAAATCACATTGTCGAGACATTACTGTCCGTAAGGCAAGTCATTCACTAACTGAAAACTGGACTGGATTTAAAAACAGCAACAAAACATTCACTTCCACACCACACTTTCACATCAACAGTACAGAAACTGCCCTCTGGTGTGGTACCGAGGTTACGTAACAACTTTAAACTCTTATTTACATTATCTTGTAGTAATAGAAAGTGATTGCATGTAATACTATTCCAAAAACATAGTCTTAATAGGTTATTCTACAATATCCCCTAATTTGTTTGAGCAGTGTATATGCAATTAATAACACTCTTTTAACAACAAATATATGAAGAACAAGGCTAGAACGAACCACGGTAGCGCGCAACAATATTACAGAATTTTAAACATTAGAAAGTCGGACGCGGTGGTCTAGTGGTTACGTTCCTTGCCTCTAGTTCCGAGGGACACATATTCAAACCCGGCCGTGTTGATAGATTTTACCATGAAAAATTCAAGGAAAAAGTACTCCGGGAGGGAACAAAGCCGTGGGTCCCGAATCTGAAGATTTTCAGGCTCGTAAAAGAACCACAAGATTGAATAAAAATACATGGCTGCAAATTTGCCGACCGTTTCCCATCCAGAATACTTTAGTTATCCTCTAGATGTCTCATTGAGGCGCTGAGCCGACCCTCTATTACTCGATAACATCAATTTGTAAATGAGAGTAACTAAATTAATTTGGACATTAAATTTCGTAATTCCATTAATATGTTGTGTTAAGTTGTTTATTTAAATTATTAAAATTATTTCGTTGGGAGGATAAAAGTAACAATTTTTAAAATCTTGATTTATGAATAGATCTGCAGCCTTTATAGAGCAAGTCCTACGATGAGGACAAATCTCATTTTGATGGGCTACTGTAATTACTAATTTGTTATCAGCTATTCCATATACAGGATGTAACTGAATATACATTACAGACTCTGAGTAAGTGTAATGGGTACCAAAACTATTACGTTTAGCATAAGAACTCGTGTCTGGAAACACAGTTTTCCCGCTACTCGCAAAATGCTGCAATACACGTTGCTCTCTCTGACGCTGTTGCTTGTCGTCTGGGTCCACAAGAAGGACTCGATCTGACTACCACCTCCGTTACCAAACATACGGTACCTCTGTAGCTATGTTCTGGTATGAACGATAACCAATCGGGGAAAAATGTTGTGGGACGTTCTCTTCTCCCACTGGTGGATCCCGATACTCTTCAGGTTTTTCGGGAGTCGGGGAAAATGTTGTGGGACGTTTTCTCCTCTTTTCCACTGGAGGATCCCGATTTTTCAAGCTTTTCCCTCAGGAGTTGGGGAAAATGTTGTGGGACGTTTTCTTCTCTTCTCCAGGAAGGATCCCGAGTTTTTCAAGTTTTTCTCTCGGGAGTCGGGGAAAATGTAGTGGGACGTTCTCTCCTCATCTCCCACAGGAGGATCCCGACTTTTTCAAGTTTCCCCCTGGGGAGTCGAGGAAAATGTGGGACTTTTCTCCTCTTCTCCCACTGGAGGATCGCGATATTCTTCAGGTTTATCCCTCGGAAGTCGGGGAAATTGTTGTGGGACGTTTCTCCTCTTCTCTCACTGGAGGATCCCGATTTTTTCACGTTTCTCCCCCGGGAGTCGGGGAATATTTTGTGGTATATTTTCTCCTCTTCTCCCCATTGGAAATCTTGATATTCTTCAGGTTTTTCCCTCGGGAGTCGGGGAAAAATTTGTGGGACATATTATCTTCTTCTCCCACTACAGGACCCCGATATTCTTCAAGCTGTTCCCTTGGGAAAGTTTTGTGGGATTTGTTGTATATTCTCCCACAGGAAAAGCGTGATATTTTTCAAGTTGGTCCCTCGGTAGTCCGTTTTATGTTATATTTTCAACTCGTTTTCCACTGCACGGCCCAATGTTCAGGATGCTCTCTCAGATGTTCTGTGATATGTTCGAATCTCTTTCCACTCGAGGATGTTGATGTTGTTACAGTTTCTATCTAGGAAGTCGGGTTTCATTTTGTATGACTTTTTCGCTTTTACTCCCAACTATATTAGCTCCCTCGAGAATCAGGGGGATATTATTACAAATCAAATGTTTCCTTTTACTCCGCATTGCTGTTTTCTGAATTATTTAAAGTTCCTTTCTAATACATCTCTAACTCCTGTTCTGTATTGTGTGTGTTGCATTAATTTTGAGTTTCATATTTGGTCAAATATTGATTTATCTATTTATTTATCATCTCCATTTTACTTTCTCGCTGTAAGAAAACACACATTTTCCTTCTAGATGATGTTTATTTTATATATAGCTTATTGGAATTTAATTTTTTTATTGTCCGCAGGTTGATACTCAATTGTTTATTGCATTAATATATACACTCCTTTCATGAAGTAAATATTAGTCTATATTCAGTTATTGTAATAAATTATTTTCATCTTAAAACAGCCGATTATATCCATTTAATTCCTCTTGATTTTTTATCATTATTTTTCACTTGTTAACAACATTCACTTTTTTCTGAACTTACTGGAATTTATTTTTATCTTATAGTCCACGATTTGCACAGCGTATATTTTATGTATGATTTTACACTCTCAGTTCATGAAGGTAATATATATTAGGCAACTTTCTCTATGCTCTGTTATTGTAATAAATAATCGTTAACTCAAATTGTAGAATATGTCCATTTATTCCCTGGTGATTTCATTTACTTACACAACATTTAGAGTATATTTATAACTGATAGAATTTATTTCAATTTAAGATGCAGTTTCATAGCAACAGTGTTAGAATATGTTTCGAATAATATTGAAAATTTCTATTGGAATCAGATTACAATTAATTTCCTCTCATGAGATTTGTAACATTGTAAGTTAGGAACAAAAAATTAATAACAAAATATTTGACGCGTCAAATAAAAGTTCTATTCACAACAATCCAAGGAGGATGTAAGAGGGATTTAAGTCATCATACGCCCTCTATTCACGAAATGTATAATGGAAAAGTTTATTTTAAAGACATTCTAATTTAGTAGTATAGATCGTGAGCTTTTACTTCTAGTCCCGAGGGTCGCGGGTTCAATTCTGGCCGGAGTCAGCGGATACTTAGGGAGAAAACATCCAATGGACAAGTCCTCCAGGAGGGACGTAAAGCTGTGGGTACCGAGTCTGAAGATTTTCAGTGTCGTAAATGTATCGCAAGCCTGTTTAAAAAAGTCTCTACGAAAAATTTAAATTATAGATTATTATTATTATTATTATTATTATTATTATTATTGTTATTGTTATTATAGATTATTATAGATTATTATAGATTATTATTATTATTATTATTATTATTATTATTAACAGTTTGGTTCAATCAAACAGTGATCAAACTTCTGTTTGTATTGTGAATATTACAGTACTGTAAAGTCCAATTTGTTTTTAAATTGTAAAGAACTAAGATGTGCGATATTGACCAGCCTCATGGGCTAGTGGCAGAGGTTCTACCTACAATTCATAGAGTCACGAATTCGATTCGCGGTCAGACCACACGAGCTTTTGTATCTTAAGAATTATTCCTGTGGTCTCCCTAGTCTGGATATAGACTACGTTTAAGGGCTCTCTTGTTGCTTCATTATCATCTGTAACTGATAATATTATCATTAGTTGACGTGGGGTGTTTTTCACGTTATATTGTGGTAATAAAACAACACAATTGAAGTTGAAAAACTTCGCAATAACTTTATTTAATTTTATAAACTCTCCGGGACATTCTCTTCACAAATTGTTGCGATAATTAATCTTGCTTTAACGTTTATCAATCACATAACTATTTTATAGTCTCTAACGAGTTCACTCGCTGCCCAACATCTTACTGTATCGCTGTCACAACAAAAATGTCTCGCCCCATCCCTGACAAATAGTTTATATACGACGGGGACGGAAATTTCTCAGTTCCTATCGAGACCTTTTTAATATGTAAGTTTCTAGCGTCGAACTTTTCCGACAGGGAGAATCGAAGCTTGAAGAAATCTCCAAAATGGGAGTATAGACACACCGATGGTCTGCACGGGTCTTTCGACTCTCGAGTCAGTGACTCAGGAATCTATTTTTAACAATGCGAGTCCATTATTCTCGTCGTTAACCGGGAAATTTAAACGCCGCTATTATGATGCGTCACAGTATCATCAAGGTAACGTAACTCCGCCTTCCGGGAGCCACAATTCATGCCATGCTCGAGAGAATAAAATATATGAGATAAAGATAACCTGGGATAGTTAAAAAATACTCTGACAGAGTATTAAATTAAAAAAAACACAAAGTTACGTTTGTAATGTGTGGAAATCATGTTTTATAATTTTAATAGCTAATGCCCGGCGTGCTCTGCTACGCCTAAATAAATAAAATGTGATCTCCAAATTTTCGATTATGGTAAACCCCTACACCCAATGTTTTTAGAGCACAATAGCACCTAGTGTCCACCGCTGTGGTCTCGAGGTAGCGTGCTGCCTTGTCACGCAGAGGGCCCGGGTTCGATCCTCGGTCGGGGCAGTTTTTCTGGGTGAGGTTTTTATCGGGGTTCTTCCTCACCTGTAAGGAAAACTTTAAGGCCCAAACGGTCCCCGAAATCATATGGCCATCATCTTTATCATCATCATCTTCCTTATCATTATCATCATCATCATCATCATCCTTCACCGGTGTGGAAAACAACGGGAAGCTACCACACCTACACAATTCCCTAGTAAAGCTGCAAGCATAGCATGAAAATTCTATGATTGCAGTGAAGGACCTGCCTTCGGACAGAATTACTATGGATGGAATAGCACCTAAACACTCGCCGTATTTTAAAATGTGTTTACACAACGTTATATATTACGTCGAACTAAACATGATGGTTTGCTAGAGTCAACTCTTATTTTCGGATCGTAGGTAAGCCCCAATTCTAACAATCGGATTTCACTGAGTTTTCAATAATACCTACCTTCTTTTATTTTAATACATATACTGAGTTTCGTTATGAAACATCGAAAATTGCGATTGCTAAAGCGACTTTTTAATTTCATTTCAGGTGAACTCCTACACTTAATGGTTTTAGACCCTAATAGGTAGCGAATTAGATGTTAGACCATTTATACATATTATGACTCATGGCAATTGCGCCGTTTCAATTTGGCGGACGACGACGCGAATAATGGTCTGGCATTGTAGAAAAAAAATCTTGCGTCTAGACCACCGATCCAGAGAATTCTCTAAGCCTCTACTTCCCTGTCAGGAAAAGTCTATCCCAGAAATTTCCATATTCGAACGGTCTCGACGGGATCCGAGAAATTTTCATTCCCGGCCTATATAAACTATTTCTCGGATGGGAGCGAATCGGTTGTGAATTGAGAGCCATGTAGTGAGCTGTGAAATAGAAAAACTGCAACAAATGGTTTCGTCAGAGACTGTAAAATAATTGTGTGGTAGATAAAATTTAAAATCAGAATAATTACTACATCAATTTGTTAGTGAAATGTCAGGAAGAGTTTATAGAATTAAATAAAGTTATTGTGGAATTTTTCAACATCATCTGTTATGTCCCATTACGATAAAAACGATGTGAAATGCGACCGTATGGCCAATTAGTGACAATATCATGAAGTACAAAATTCGTAGAGAATGAATTCATCATGGAGTGGACCGTGGTTTTACAAGCTGCTCATTGTTTTATTAAGCCAGTATTTAAGACATGCAATGAGAGCAGAAATTATTTAAAAATTACTAAATATTCATGCCATATCTCGGTATACCGTATGTTATCAGCTGCGCGAGAACAGGGCATGAAAACAAGATGCAGATATTGGCGTCAGTGCCTGCTACTCCGACGAAGATTGATGACATACATTTAATTCACAAGCTCTTAATGGACTTGAGAGTTGCCTCTTAGTTATTAATACATCCAAAACTCTTTACACTTTCCAAATCCTGCTCCATTAACACTATTACACCCAACCGCAAATACGCACAATAAGTTCATCTCAAAGGATTTACCCTGTTTGCATGATTACATTCAACAAGGCACAGTGGGGAATCTCAAGGAATTACCCTATTTTCATATAATAACTTCATTGAGAAACCCAATAGTGAACCTTAATGACATTTCAATACGAGCTGTAATACAGAGTAAGACAAAAGATTTATGTAAATTGAGAGCTTACCGTTACAGAGAACTATGCTTCTCCTAACCTAAGTTTGGTTTTATTGAATTTTGTAAAAACCATAGTACATCAATGTGCAGTATAACCGCAAATATCTTAATACTGACTATTTAACTCATGCCCCAAATGGGAGTCAATGACCAATCACATTTCAATGATATTTTATTTACAACCAATCACAGTCTTCTTCACCTCGATTTTATCAATTTAATGTTATCACTTTAAAATCAAGCACCGCCTTTTTAACAATCTGAATAGGTCATAGCATTATTTTGCAGTGACTGCATGTCACTACCAGATTGTATATATAGTGCACGAATGTTACCAGATAGTGCTTGCGAAATATAATATAAAAACACGTAGCAATTGATTATCTCACACAAAAAAAGAAACCACTGTTTGCACTTTCCTAAACGTATTATTTCCCAGGAATTTACGTTCCAGAAAAATATAATTGACATATTTCACCAGAAATTAATTAATGACTTATAATGTTGGTTACAATTTCTCCACTAGGGTGCATTCTTACAATATTGCGATCTTTTGGCAATAAACAATGTAATATGAACAAATTAAGCATAACAATCGTTTCTCATTTGTTTTCATTAAATATATAAATATTTAAAAAAATATATATATATTTATTTAAATCATGATTTGTGAGTAAACAGCTTAATTTTATTCGTTAAATAGTCCTAATAAATGCCACTCTTAATTTCTAAATTCTCTAGATAAATTCACTCCACTTCGTGAGTCGTGAATTTATCTATAATTTGGAAATCACTCGTGGCATTACTTATATGATAAAATTCATGATACGATCCCTTTGAGGTATTAGTCACAATAAAAATTAGAGGACTCCACGCCATTATGCCATCAACATAAAATAATATACAAACACGAAAAACACGTAATTTATTATTACAGTATGTGAATAATTACATGAGAGAAATATATATTATGTTGATTTTTTTCCCAAAAAATTATAAAATTCCTTACGTCTACCGCTGTGTTCTCCAGGTAGCTTGCTGCCTTGTCACGCAGGGGGCTCGGGTTCGATTCCCGGTAGGGACAGGCTCCTGGGTGAGGATTTTTTCGGGGTTTTTCCTCACCTATAAGACAAATGTCAGGAAGCGTAGGGCCCAATGGTCCCCGAAAATCATCCGGCCATCATCATCATCATCCTTCACCGATATGGAAAGCAACGGGAACCTACCACACCTATAATTCCCTAGTAAAGCTGCAAAGCATGAAAATGCTATGATTGCAGTAAAAGACCTGACCTCGGGCAGAATTACTATGGCTATGGATGGTAGATAAAGTGAGAAATTTAGCGCAAACTAAGCTAAAATTAGCATATTTGCAATAACAGACGTGTATTAGTCATTGCTCAGACAGTGTAGCTAACTTATAAAAAAACCGCTAATAAACAAGTGAATGCTAAAACAATCGTGTGTACCAATTCGTCCATTTTTTACCTATCTTGTCCACTAATGAAAGTGGACTCTTGTGACAGAATACCCTTATATAGTAGCAAGTGTTGGAAATTGGCTCTAGGGGAAACATGTGTTAACATCAGAGAGTGGAATCTGCTCCACAATCTCGACGGCTAACTTGTATTGGTACAGACTATATGAGAACCAGCGCGAGAGGGGTATATCACATAGCTGCATACCTACCGGGCTATGAAGAGAGCTCTGTCACGTAGAAAGACAGACGCAGTAAACAACGTTTAATTTAATAAAGAAGTGAAGTTGTTGTAAAGGACGTCAACATTGATATTGCGCGTACCTGATCTTACATGTAGTGAAATGCCACCCAAAACGAAAACAAATGTGCATGCAATAGGAAAATCTTTGTCTTAAAAAATCAATTACCTTCTATGCAATGCATAACATAAGTATATTTCATTCTATGATATATTTTATTCTACGAGTATTATGCACCTTATATTGATTCATAATGTTTATATTACAGACGAATCTCCCGATAGGTATGCAGACATGTGGTACACCCATCCCACCTCTTTCTGATCAGTCCTGTAGAATAGTAGAATTTGGAATTTATTGCCTTTTTTTTTTCAGAATAAAGAAAATACATATGCATTTACATTGCGCACGGGCCTGCTTGGCCGTACGTGCATTATTTTTCCATGAATAAAAAATAAAACTAATAATATAAACAAATACCTACAAATACACCTGTATCAAAAAACAATAACAGGCTACATATAAGTAAAATCTATGTCTGCACTAAATCAAAATAATACATATCTACATTCATCCATATTCCGTACATTAATATTAAAAAAAAACGCTAGAAAACAAATTAGAAAAAAAGCACACACACATACACCCACACACCCCCACACATATACACACTATTCAATACCAATACAAGTATGTCATCGGCATCGTGGAACATATTACGCTCTACAGTTATATTGGCAAACACGACGCTAAGAGTCTCTTGTTCTCCGATCGAATATTCACTGGTTGCAAGGTGGTATAAGGGAAGTTTTGCAAGAAACTTCAATCATATCAGAATTAACTTCAATTATTATTGGAGCAATAATAACATTATCATAAGTAATGCCACAAGTTATTTCAAAGTTATCTAGAGGATTTGGAAATCAAGAGTGGTGATTTGTTAGGACTATTCAATGACTAAAATTAAGCTGTTTACTCACAAATAATTATTTCAATATAGTTATTTTAAAATTTTACGTATTTAATGTAAACGGCGATGATTGAAAACAAATGTTTGGTTATGCTTCTTTTGTTCATCCACTGCAACTCGATCATATTATTTATTGACAAATTGGATCGCAATATTGTAAGAATGCACCCTAGTGAAGAAACAGTGAAACACATCAAATATATTATAACGAACATTATAGGTTATTAATTATTTTTTAGGAAACAACTCCGTGAATTCATTATTTAAAAACACAATTATTTAACACACAATTATCATATGCGTAGTTCGAAGGAATCTGTTCATTATTTGCTATATTCAACGTATTTGTTCGACAGTCAGTTACTGCAAAATAATGCTCACCTGTTCAGAATATTAAAAAGGAGGAGCTTTCTTTAATATGATAAATAAAAGTAGATAAATATCGTGGTAAAACACGACTGTGATTGGTTGTAAAACAAAATTAATTGAAACGTGATTGGTCATTGACTCCCATTTGAGGCACGAGTTAAAGAGTCATGTATAATTTCACATAGTTTAATTGTATATCTCTTAATATTGTTACCAATTATATTTCGTCATGTAATTTAAATAAATAGAAACTTAAGAAGTAAATGTATTCTTCTATATATAAAACTACTCAGTAATTCCTCGGACAGTGACTTCTCATAGAGAAATCAAATTTAATTATCTGTTACCGATATTTTACAATAAATCACTTGGGGCATTACTTATGATAATGTTATTACTGGTCCATTAATTTAAGTTAATCCTGATATAATTGAACTTTCATGCAAAACTTTCCTTATACCACCGTGCAACCAGTGAATATTTCATTGGAGAACAAGTGACTTTTAGCGTCGTGTTTGTCAATATAGAGCGGAGTATGTTTCACGATAACGATGACATAGGCTACTTGTATTCATAATGAATGAAGGTCTCTTCTCGTACGTGGTAGTGTGCGGACGTGTTTCGTCTAGCTCTCGAGAACAGTGCAGTGTTGTCAGATTTTAAAACAAATGCAGGACATAAAGAAAATGCTGGAAGAGATGAGGAGAGATTTCCAAGGGATTCCGAAAGACGGAGGATATGGTGTCTATGGTAAACTTTGTCGTGGATAGGGTTCAAGAAATGGAGGTAGTCTCGAGTAGTATGGAAGATAGAGTTAGGTGGCTAGAAAAAAAAATGACTATCTAGAAAATAAATCTAGAATGAACAATATTGTGTTGAATGGTGTGGGGGAAGAGGAGAACGAGTCTTGGGACACTACGGCAATTATAACCAGACATGTCCTAAGCTATATTCATATTGAATATACTGGAGCGATCGGGAAGAGGTGGGATGGGTGTATCACATGTCTGCATACCTATCGGGAGATTCGTCTGTAATGTATTTACAATAATTTATACATTTTAATGTATTTACAAAATGTATTTAATCAATTTTGAAAATGAATTGTCAGTATCACTTCGTCCTTGAGGCAATCCTCTAAAGAGGAAAGTTATATATATAATAATATTCTGGAGCAATGTAAGGAGCATAATAGGCTACAATAAAATATACTTATGTTATGCATTGCTTATAAGGTAATGAAATGTTTTAAGACAAAGATTGCTGGTTTTGGGTGGCATTTCAGTTCATGTAAGATCAGCATTGATATTGCGCGTACATTATATATTTATACCGATTTCAAATTTATCTAGAGGATTTGGAACTCAAGAGTGGTAATTTGTTAGGAAAATAAATGGTGTAGGATTAAAAATAAATCAATTTTAATTTCTAATAATAATGTACAACAATTGCAAAAATTTATGACTTAACTTTTATGGAAGAAAGCGCGATTCACGCCAGTGAATTGTGAGTGCTTTGAGTTAAAATCGGGCGGCGCGACAGTGTAAATATCTCTTCGTGCCGTATACATATCATTCGCTTCAGTTCACAATCAGTAAGATACTGACGTAGATGTTGTAGGCCAGGTCCGATCCTGATCAAGTAGATTGTTTTTTTTTTCAAATAACGTAGGTAGTTATCGTAAGTGGAAAGTTTTTAAAGAAGAAAAAGGTATACTCAACAGCTGTGGATGGACTCGACATTGAAGTATAAAATAAATAAATAAATAATTATGGTGTTACGATTAAAGGCAAATAAATTAAAGTAAATATATCACCGCTGTTGTCTCGAAGTAATGCGCTGCCTTGTCACGCAGCGGGTCCGGGTTCGATCCCCGGTCGGGACAGTTTTTCTGGGTGAGGATTCTATCGGGGTTTTCCTCACCTGTAAGACAAATATCAGGAAAACGTTAAGGCCCAACACGGTCCCCGAAATCATATGGCCATCATCATCATCCTTATCATTAGGCCTATCATCATCATCATCCTTCACCGATGTGGAAAGCAACGGCAAGCTACCACACCTACAATTCCCTAGTAAAGCTGCAAGCATAGCATGAAAATGCTATGATTGCAGTGAAAGACCTGCCCTCGGGCAGAATTACTATGGATGGATATCACATATATTAAACGAATGTAATTACGTTTCTTATAACCTAAAAATCACCAAAATATGCACATAAAATATGTATTATAACTTAAAATTAGAAAAATATGTAATCAATGGAGTTGGTGTTTACTTGATGAAAATCCATATTTATTAATTAAATAAAAATAAAACGTAATTTTATTTGATTTTCATATTTATTATATAATTCAGTGACAGCTGTTTCGGTACACTGTACCTTCTTCAGACATGTTAACAAATTATGAATTGTGTTCCAACTGATCTAAGCAACAATACAACAATATTTATTTAAATTTTTTAATTTAACAAAGGGGATTCATTCAAATCAAGTTGAGAATTTAACAGTTTTTTACTACTTTTAAACTTATTAATTTCTACAGCCTCCAAAAGATCTAACTTCTTACCCTTATCACAAATATGTAAAATTTCAAAATTTGGATCGAAACAATGATTAAATTGGAATAGGTGGTTAGCATAGTTTGAATTTTCTAAATTTCTGTTATATGCTCTCTATGTTCCTTTATCCGAGATATAAAAGGTCTACCAGTTTGTCCTATATAGACATTGTCACATGTGCCACACTTCAATTTATATACACCTGATAATTTTTCTTTTTTTGTTTTGGTTTTATTGTTTTTTATTATATTTTGTAGAGTTTTATTAGTTTTAAATGCCACATTAATGTTCAACTTTTTGAAGTGTTTAGATATTTTATTTGAAAGTGGGCCTATGTATGACATTACGACATATTTCTTATTGTTTTCTTTGGGTACAGCAAAAACTTTGTTAATTGCTTTTTTGTAATTAATCTTCTTAATTAAACATTCTATAATTTCAGGGTCGTATCCATTATTAACAGCCAATTGTTTAATAATATTCAATTCATTATTATATTCCAAGGGTGAAAGAGGGATATTTAAAAGTCTATGAATGTAACTATTAAAGGCTGCCATCTATGAGTATATGGGTGAAGAGAAGAACTATGGATAGTGGTATCAGTATGAGATGGTTTGTGAAAGATACCAAACTCAAACTTATTATCAATGTGTTTTATTGATAAATCCAAGAAATTTATACTATTGTTTGTTTCTAATTTCATTGTGAAATTAATACTTTTGTGAATGTTATTAATAAAATTTAAAAAGGAATTCAATAGTCTTTTGGCATATAACAGAAATTTAGAAAATTCAAACTATGCTAACCACCTATTCCAATTTAATCATTGTTTCGATCCAAATTTTGAAATTTTACATATTTGTGATAAGGGTAAGAAGTTAGATCTTTTGGAGGCTGTAGAAATTAATAAGTTTAAAAGTAGTAAAAAACTGTTAAATTCTCAACTTGATTTGAATGAATCCCCTTTGTTAAATTAAAAAATTTAAATAAATATTGTTGTATTGTTGCTTAGATCAATTGGAACACAATTCATAATTTGTTAACATGTCTCAAGAAGGTACAGTGAACCGAAACAGCTGTCACTGAATTATATAATAAATATGAAAATCAAATAAAACCACGTTTTATTTTTATTTAATTAAGAAAAATATGGGTACTAAACACAAAAACATGACCTAAAATTAGGTATTAAAATTAGGCAAGAATTATAACTTTAAGATAGCCTACATATTTTAATTAATTTAACAACATATTTTACGTTTTTCTATTGTTACATGTTTTTCATTCGTTTACTAATTTAGTATTCATTTATTTTGTTTGTCCGACCAGCCTCAGGGGTTAGAGGTCAGCGTGTCTGACTTACAGTTCACGAGATCCCGGGCTAGATTCCCGGTCAGTCCATAGCAATTTTTCTTTAAAGAGAATTATTTCCGGGTTGTCCTTCGTCTAGAATGTAGTTAAATTTAGGTTAAGTTTATATATTAAAGACTCTCTGGCTCCATATCATTCATCACTCATCATTTCATCCAGGTAACATACATAACTCTGTATTTCAGATGCCCCAACATAAGAAATCGATTACAATTCCGCCAAAGTCGGGGACGAAAGCCAGCAATGTCATAAAAAACAACCAGGTGGCAATGGACAAAAAAACTCTTGTTTTAATTACATAATTTACCGCACTATTTACACTAAATTATTTTCTCTTCAAAGACACACAACGAAATAGGACTTAAAGATAAAACTTTTGTAGAATCTTATGGCCAACCGGAACCTTTATGAATATTATAATAATTACACATACATTACAGGAACATTTTAAGTTACCTTCCCTACAGCTACAGCCTAAAATTACAATTATTGATAATTTCATCTCAATGCACAATGGATTATTTCAGGGACTTACACAGTATCTCTGATCTGTATGTAATAACTACAACTTTATAAATCATTGCTTTATCTTTCAGTTATGCATTTATGATTTCTGAAATATTTATGACCCTGCTAGGTGGTAACGGTAGGTACATCTCTGCTTTCTGACTGCCTTAACTATTTATCCGTATGGCAGAGGGCACACCCTCTGGCCATCTAACTTCTAAGCTGATTACAATTCTGAAGGCAGGTTCCCATGACAACCCATACCATTATATAATTCCTATTCAATGAAAGAGACCTTCACGGGACTCAATAATAGTGTTACGCGTGTATCGATACACCCAAGCATTCAGTCGCTTGCCTGGGCTTGCCTTGTGATAGCTGTGAATATGTCACTCAATGTTTTTTTTTCTAAATTCTAGTTCATATTCTAATGTTTCATCCTCTTCTTGCATTGTCCATGTTTATGTGAGTGCACAAAAAATTCTGAACATTTCTAACAGTATAAAGCCAATTTGTTACAAATATTGTTTTTCCGAAAAAATCTAAGAAAAAATTAAAGTGTAAAGAAGACCAATTTTTGCATTTAAAATTTGACACACAAGAAGAGATAATATTATTTGTCCGTTTTACTTACAAATATAAAAAGCACGTTAAAAGGCTTAGATTTAATCCTGGAAACAAAATAGTCATATGGTAGCAGGATTATTTTAGAAGACAATTATATTTTACATTTTGGTCCAAAGTTGTAATTTTCAGTAATCTTATAGATCTTATTAAAGAATTGGTACCATTCCTTCATACGTAATAATATACTTGCGTCAAAATATTCAGGGAGTCATAAATGAATAATTAAATGTATTGTACTTAAGTGATAAAGACATTTACGTTCGACTTTTAGGATTTGGTTACGCATATATACATATATATAGTAATTCTGCCCGAGGGCAAGTCCTTCACTGCAATCACAGCAATTTCATGCTATGCTTGCAGCTTTACTAGGGAATTGTATGTGTGGTAGCTTCCCGTTGCTTTCCACACCGGTGAAGGATGATGATGACGATAATGATAAGGATGATGGTGGTGATGATGGCCATATGATTTCGGGGACCGTTTGGGCCTTAAAGTTTTCCTGACTTTTTCTTACATGTGAGGGAAAATCCGATAAAAACCTACCCAGAAAAATTCCCCCGACCGGGGATCGAACCCGGGCCCGCTGCGTGACAAGGCAGCACGTTACCTCGAGACCACAGCGTGATATATATATATATATATATATATATATATATATATATATGAATGTGTATATCTTAATTGCATAATCAAAGTATATCGACCTCAGTTTATTATGATAATAAATACATTTAATTTTCTTCTTCTTCTTCCTTAAATGTGATAGACCTAGTGGTCGGTTACGGTCTGAATCCAACGTTTGAAGGGTCTGCCCAAAGATCTACATTTAATTTTATTGTAATTAAATAGCGAATATAGCCCTATAACCAAGACATTTTTAAGTGTCACAGTAAAAAACTAGCAATATTTTGCATACAGCAGGGCATATCTGTAGGCAATTTCTGGATTATAGTTCATAGAGACTACATGTCTGTGTCAAATGAGGCGGTCAGAAAACAAGGGGTAGAAGTGACTTTATTTTAATGAGTTAAGTGCAGATGACCAACTATTTGGTGCTCAAGAGGTATATGTGTGTGTCTGACAGCTTCTGACATATAGTGCAGAAAAACAGCTCTTCTACTTGGAGTGCAAGGGGTACGTCTGTAGTTGTACTCCTTGGCTTCGAACAGCTAGGTGAACTCATGTTTAGAGCGTTGTACTTATTGTTTAAATTTCCAACAACTTTTACGAGAGGATTATTATTGTATCATTAGTGTTTAATACAGTGCTACTGATTCTCTTCGAGGTTTATTGATTTATAAAGCATCTGATGAAGATGAGCATGAACTTAATCTCAGTCTTCACGGTAAGTAAAATCTTTTAATTACATTATCTATATTTTTACAACTGTATATTATAAAATAACATTTTTAGCAATAGATTTTGAGGTAATTGCAATTATTTAACAATCTAAAGATATCATATGATTTAGATCTACGATGTGATTTAGATCTATAGGATTTCTCCAGCCTCAAAACATAGGAATTTTTCCATAAAGGAAATTATTCCTGTGGTTGCCTATTGTCTGGAATTGAGGTTAAGTTCAGATTAAGAACTCTCCTGGCGATTAATTATCATTTATCACCCATAATATCATCGGGGTAACGTAACTCCGTCTTCCAGTTGCCTCAATTTAAGAAATGGATTATAATTACGCCAATGTCAGGGGAGAAAACCAGAAATGTCATAAAAGACAACCTGGTGGCATTAGACTTAAAAAGTTATACAGGATTTGCAATCTAATAATGTTTATTATGAAGGTGTAATGACAAAAGAGGGAAATTTTGAGGAAGTGGATTGATTCAAATACCTAGAAACAATAATCACAAATAAGAATGAGATGCACAAAGAAATTCAACATGGGCTCAATTCTGGAAATGCGTGCTATTATGCATTACATAGAATCTTGAGATCCCAACTACTTTCAAAAAAACGTTAAACTGAAAATATATAAAACTATTATTCTACCAGTTATATTATATGGATGCGAAACATGGTCTCCTACTTTAAGGGAGGAAAGGAGATTACGAGTATTTGAGAATAAAGTTCTTAGGAAAATTTTGGACCAAAGAGAGATGAACAGACAGGTGAATGGAGAAGACTACGTAACAGTGAACCACATGGTCTTTATAGCAAGCCAGATATAATAAGAACAGTTAAGTCTCATAGACTGCGATGGGCAGGACATGTAGCACGAATGGAGACTAAAAGATATGCAGGGAAAATTCTTATAGGAAAAAACAGTGGGAAAACACCCAGTTGGTTGACTAAGAATGAGGTGGAAGAATAACATAAACTATGATTTGAAGGCAGTAGATTATACAGGGAATTATTGCAAAATATTAGCTCAGAATAGGGATGTATGGAGAGGTTTTATACGCGCGGCTATGTACCTACGGGTTCGATAGTGCCAGTGAGTTAGTTAGTTAATGAAGCTGTTTTTTTAATATGACGATTAATCATTGGTGCGTTTTTTGTTTTCTTGACTGATTCCAATGAAGATGGCAATACAGAACCTACAGAAAAAGATGCTCCAATATTGCATGTTGGCAGAAAGAGGATTAGTAAACCAGAAAATTGGGTAAAAAATATAGCATAAAAATGAAGGAATGAAGGCAAACTAAACATAGAGGAAGGAGAGGCGGGTAAAGGAATGTGTCCATGAATACAAGTTTAAGTGTAATGATCTTTAAGATTGATTTTGTCTATTAATGTTCTAATATGTAACTCTTTGGATAGGTACGTATTTCCATTCATAATAAAAACTTGTCCCGCGCCGTAGCCGAGCGGTTAAGGTAGGAAGCCTAAGCGCAGAGCTACGGGACTTGCGCTGGTTCGAGTCTCCATGGGGGAAGAAATTTTCTCATGGTATTTCGGCCAGTATGGGACCGGTGCCCACCCAGCATCGTGAGGCAATTGGGTAGCTACAATAAGTAGCGGCTCCAGGTTGAGGAACCAGCTATAACGGCTGGGGGACTCGACATGCTAACCACATGTCACCCCTACACTGGCTGTTGATCATCTGCCTCTGTGATTGGCACATGTGGATGTGAAGAGCCAGCAGCCGGCTGGTAAAAGGGCAACCGCTGAAAAGTGGAAAGACCCTCAATCGGAAAAAAAAATAAAAAACTTTGGTATGAATCTACTTTTCTTGGATAATTTATTTCAAAATATTGCTTGGAGGACAAGGGGTACAATTGACTCTTAATGCAAAAAAAGTTACAGTATGGGCTAATGTTTATATTGAATCTGTTCAAATTTTGCAGATAAATGGACTCATATATAAGGAACACAAGAAAAATTTGAGACTCGTTAGATATTCCTGGAATTTTATATTCTCGCTGATCTTTAATCTTAATTTTCTCCAAACTATGTTTTTATCAGTTGTCCTCTGACCGTCTCAAATGTAACCAAATCAGTAGTGATAATACTGTGTGATGATCAATTCTGTTTAATATCTTAATATAAATTGCGTTGGTGCTGGGAAGATCTTTTATTTCTGGTTTGAATGACATAAACCTGTGTTATACCGTCTAGGATTCACCATTCCATTACTAGGCCCGTAATCGTTGTAAATGTTTTTGGATCTTAAATTATAGAATTTTATGACGCCTATCTATAATGAATATTATATACTAAAATATCTACAACGTTCTGCAGAATTCGCTAAAATATAAAAACAAATATAAAAATTATTCTCAAATTCAAGGAAAATTACATTTATACAATGGTATATATGCAAATAACCTAACTCTAAACTTTATAATTTAAGGAAAACGTTACTTAATACATAAATATCCCGCAATGTGCCCACAGGTGCAACGCAGTTTGCATCTTGTCTCCAAACATGTAAAAAAACACAGTAAAAGAGTACATATTATATTGTTTAAATGTATACATTTTTTGTGTATGCCTCAAAGATAACATAATCCATCCATAGTAATTCTGCCCGAGGGCAGGTATTTCACTGCAATCATAGCATTTTCATGCTATGCTTTGCAGCTTTACTAGGGAATTGTAGGTGTGGTAGCTTCCCGTTGCTTTCCACACCGGTGAAGGATGATGATAAGGATGATGATGGCCATATGATTTCGGGGACCGTTTGGGCCTTAACGTTTTCCTGACATTTGCCTCACAGGTGAGGAAAAACCTCGATAAAAACCTCACCCCGAAAAACTGTCCCGACCGGGGATCGAACCCAAGACCCGCTGCGTGACAAAGCAGTACACTACCTCGAGACCACAGCGGTGGACAGATAACATAATAAGAATTTTAAAAGAGATGATAACAACTAAAGGTATTTGTAATTTTGTGATCTTATTTAAAAGTGAAGTTCAAATAAAGTATGAATGAGTGATCAAGTAAATTTTCGAAGTGCACTTATGGATCAGTGTACCAGGACATGGAAACTACTAAATATACATAATATTTTTGAAATGCTAAGCAGTGAAGTTGAGGTTGAATATAAAACATACATGATACACATAGATCAAACAAACCACAACAATATGGCAGATAATTGATATTCAGTGTGACAGATCATGTCTCCTAGTGACACAGTAAAACTGTGCAGACAAACTATCAAATATGTATGTCAACAACACGGTGTCTTTAAACACTTTATACAAATTCGTTGTATTTACCATCTTCATCTTAGTTTACGCATACACCTTTAAGATTTATTCAAAATGTGTAACTTCTTCCATACTTTCGTTCACTATTGTTAGCAGGGACTTAATTGTTTAATGATGAAAGTTAAAAAATTAAATTGTACCTGTTGGTAGGTGCCGTCGTCCTCAACTTGTTAATATATTGTATATAAAATTAACTAGAGCGCTTTCGGAAGTTACCTTCCATCTTCTGCAGGTTGAGTTTCCGTTACTTGTTGTTGTGTACGGTGATGTATACTCCAACTGTTTGTAGAAGCAACTGACTTGTTTTCTTTTAGAAAAGAACAATTTTCAATATGTTCAATCTAATTAGATAATTCACTTATTGTTGACTAATCTCGGATTGTTTTTTTTCTCCATCTTTTTACTTGTACATTCAGTGGAACCAATAGACAGTCGTATTTTTATAAACATTTACTTTCAACTTGCTAATACCCGGCGTGCGCTGCTACGTCTAAATAAATCAAAGTGTATCTTTAGGTTTAGTTGAATAAGTAAATACAAAAATAATTGTAAATGTGCATCGTAATTATTTTTAGATACCCCGTGCTGATTACCCGGTGTTGCCCGGGGATCTACTTATTCCGAACTTCTTGGCGCAATTGAGCTGAAAGACAAAAATTGTTATTGAGAGTTATCTGTAGAAGAATGCCCCCTGTGCACTGCTACGCTTACCCGGGAATCAAAGAGCTGAAAGATAAAAAATGGTTATTGTGAGTTATCCTTAAAAGATAGACATATGCTGTGACGGACCTTGTAGATTTTTTTTTAGATATTAAATTCTGTGTACATTAATTTGTTGTATATGTTATCGCGTAGGCAGCGTAAGGCATTTAACCGTCCAAAAAGTTTCGAAAAACACGTTTTTCTCTACAAAGGGTGGTTTTTAAGGGTGAAAGGGTTGAGTAGTATTACAACTATCTTATAGCCTAAACCCCTCCGGGAAACTCCTGTACATTTTGCAAAATGCCCCATCACAATCGGATGAACGATTTGGCAGCGCATAAAGGACAAACAGACAGACATACATTCATGTTATATTTCATTCATTGTTATATTATATGTATGGATAGAACAATAGAAAAACAAATGAATACAAATTACGTACATTTGCATCAAATTCCTTAAAAATGTACAATAATAACTTAAAGTTTTACTTGATCTTGTTTTCTTTGCGGTCCGGAACATTTAAATAACTGGAAGTATAAATAATTGTTTCGCTAATCCAGCTAGAGAATTGGCGATGTGCTCTCACCTGGAGTAGCGTGGCTCATCCCACAATGCTGGATTTCCGACTCTCGGCTTGAAAGCAATGTGGTTTCTGATGTCCTGCTCCAGGTCATCACATCCCTATCTCTGTCCAAATTTCATCACCATTTGCACACAAACGCTAGCGCCGCCAAATAGGCTCGGGTTAAGTGAACTATAACCCCGTAATTAACTATTAACTTAGCTGCCAAAGAGCCCTAGTGGGTTCTAACATACGCAACACACTGGGTGAAGCTAGACTTCGCCTTATCCAGTCCAGTCCAGTTGTTTCGCTAATTTAAGGTTAAGTAGTTTAATGCCTAATTCAAAAACTCGAATAAGACTATGATGGTTTTGTAAGAATTGACCCTTACTACTAGCAAGTCCCAAACAGTAAAATTGACATTACTTCAATAACTGATTAATTTATGGACTCACTATATAAACATAATATCCAAGAAATGAATGAAAGAATAGAAAATGCTAAGATATGTTATTTTTCAATAACTAACTAACTAACTAACTAACTGGCACTATGGAACCAGTAGGTTCATGGTCGTGCGGACATAAGTTCTCCATATATCCCTATCCTGAGCCAATGTTTTCCAATCATCCCCTGTATAATCTACTTCCCTCAAATAATAGTTAATGTTATTCTCCCACCTCATTATTGGTCTACAAACTGGGCGTTTTCCCTCTGGTTTTCCTACAAGAAGCTTCCATGCATGTCTTTCATTACCCATTCGTGCCACATGTCCTGCCCATCGCAGTCTACGAGACTTAAGTGTTCTCAATATACCTGGCTTCCTATAAAGACAATGTAATTCACTGTTATGCAGTCTTCTCCATTCACCTGTCTGTTAATCTCTCTTTGGTCCAAAAATTTTCCTAAGTACTTTATTCTCAAATACTCGTAATCTCCTTTCCTCCCTTAAAGTAAGAGCCCATGTTTCGCATCCATATAATATAACTGGTAGAATAATAGTTTTATATATTTTCAGTTTAACGTTTTTTGAAAGGAGTTGGGAAGTCAAAAGTCTCTGTAATGCATAATAACACGCATTTCCAGAATTGAGCCTATGTTTAATTTCTTTGTGCATCTCATTCCTGTTTGTGATTATTGTTCCTATGTATTTGAATTCAGCAACTTCCTCAAAATTCCCCTCATTTGTCTTTAGCTGTCCATTTCCATTATATAATGTATTTCTATGTGTGACCATATATTTAATTTTATTGGTATTTACATCCAGTCCCCATTTCTTAGTATTACTCAGTAGTGTGTGCGTGTTAACCTTTAGTATCTCCTCGCCATCGCCCAATAGTACTACATCATCAGCATAAACTAACAGTTTATTAATACCATTAAGTTGTAGGCCTTCTTCATCCTCTAAAGATTTGATAGCATACTCTAATACATTAAATGGTAGAGGAGATAGTGCATCTCCTTGCTTCAACCCACTGTGGACTTCAAAAGTATCCGAAAACTGTTTGCCTACACGCACCCTACTCTGTGTGTCATTTAGACACATTCGTATAAGTCTAACCAACCCTTTAGGAATTCCGAACTCTAGCAGAATACTATATAACTTCTCCCTCTTAATTGCATCATATGCCTTTTTGAAGTCTACGTATAGTTGATGTACAGTACTATTGCATTCCCATTTCTTTTCTAAAATCTGTCTTATACTAAAATCTGATCTGTTGAGACCTGTTTCTTCTAAATCCACATTGATGATCTCCTAGAATGTCATCAATATAGGGCGTAAGTCTGCTTACTAATATATTTGTTAGAATTATGTACGAAGTTGAAAGTAATGAGATGCCCCTATTGTTTTTGCAATCAGTTTTATCTCCTTTCTTATAAATTGGTACGATAATCGATTCTTTCCATTCATCTGGAAGAGCTTCGTTTTCCCAAATCATATTAAGCAACTGGCATATCTTGTCCATCAATTTTTCTCCCTCTGATTTTATCAGTTCTGCTGGGATCTCATCTGAACCTGACGCTTTATGCAGCTTCAATTTTTCTATCGCCATTTCAACCTCTAATGCACTTGGTTCTACGATTAGCATTTCTGCCGTCTGTAAATTATCCTCTTGAATATCCTGTTCTGTATGTACATTTAGTATTTGATTAAAGTAAATTTTTCATCTATTTAATATACTCTTGGAATCTGCAATCATATCCCCATTTTCATTCCTAATTATTTTTGTTCTAGCCTGAAATCCTTTCTTCTCTATCCTAATTCCCTGATATAATTCTGTAATGTTCCTATTTTTGGCATTCATTTCAAGATCATTAATCTTCTCTCTCAAATATTCCCTGTTTTTACTCTTTAGCAATATCGTGGATTCCCGTCTAACACTATCCAATTGCTCCAAATTTACCTCATTTGGCTCGTGAAACCATTTCATTTTTGCTTGCTTTCTTTTCTCTACAATGTCGGCACATTTCTCGTCAAACAATTTCTTGTTTTGCCTCCTTTTTAAGTAACCAATGCTTTCTGATGCCGACAATTTAATCGTATCTCTTATAGCCTCCCATTCTTTATTTAAATCAGGTTCTTTTTCGTTTGATTTTTCAATAAATGAAGTATTTAAATTCAAAATATTCAACACTTAAAATTAAACCAAAGATTGCATAAAACCCCCGGCGTGAGCTGCTACGCCTACACAAATGAAAATTAATGTTTTCTTATGTTCAGTTGAATAAGTGAAAGGAGAATAATTATAAATTTATATCGTAATTATTTTTCGATACCCCGTGCTGATTACCCGTCGTAGTCGGGATTCTACTTATCCCGGTCTTCTCGGCAAAAATGAGCTGAAAAACTAAAATTAATGCGTTTTTAGGTATAGGTCAATAACTGTGAAGAAACATTTATTTAGTAATTATTTTTAGATAACTAGTGCTGATTATCCGGCGTTGCCCGGGAATCCATTTATCCGGATCTTCTTTGCATAATTGAGCTGAAAGGTAAAAATGGTTATTATGAGTTGTCCGTAAAAGAAGATGTATGCTGTCGCGGACTTTTTTGTAGATATTTTTGAGATATTCAATTCTGTGTACATTCATTTTTTATGGTTTAGGTAGCGTAAGCTATTTAAATGTCCAAAAAGTTCCAAAAAACACGTTTTTTACTACAAAGGGTTATTTTTATGGATGAAGGGGTTGAGTATTGTAACTCCCATATAGCCTAAAACCATCCCGGGAAACTCCTGAAGGTTTTACAAAAATCCCCATTACAATCGGATGAATAGTGTAGTAATGCATAAAGGACAAACAGACAGACATATATATATATATATATATATATATATATATATATATATATATATACATCCATTCATAGTAATTCTGCCCGACGGCAGGTCTTTCACTGCAATCATAGCATTTTCATGCTATGCTTGCAGTTTTACTAGAGAATTGTAGGTGTATTAGCTTCCCGTTGCTTTCCACACTGGTGAAGGATGATGATGATAATGATAAGGATGATGATGATGATGATGGCCATATGATTTCGGGGACCGTTTGGGCCTTAGAGTTTTCCTGAAATTTGTCTTACAGGTGAGGAAAAACTCCGATAAAAATCTCACCCAGAAAAACTGGCCCGACCGGGGATCGAACCCGGACCCGCTGTGTGGCAAGGCAGCACGCTACCTCGAGACCATAGCGGTGGACATATGTATATATATGCGTGTCATCTGGGAGAAAATGAAGAGGAGAGCCAAAAACAAGATAGATTAATAGTGTTTTAAGAAACAAGATGCAAAAAGGACCGGCCAATGGCGACTGAAATGACAAAGTTATGTGGAGGAGAGTGAGAGCAGATTAAATTGACGCAGGTAGATAATGTGACACACTGTAAAACCTGCTAAATAAATCAATAATTAATATTAGATTTGAATCAGTAGATTTATTATGATGTAAAGAGAGCTGGGCCATAGTGCCAATCCCCAAAATCTGGAGGACCAGAGCTTATTATTCTGGTTCACCTTTCCCTAAGGAGTATGCTTCTACTACATCTGCACAATCACTTAACCCTGGGCAACGAGCCCATTAATACGTATTTTCAACTGGGTCATCTGAGCTTGTGATTTCTTCCGAGATGTATTACACATCCAAGTTAACTGCGCACGGGTGGAGGGGAAGAGTTTTAGCGCTAGTGTCGCCAAACTATTGAATCTGTGGAGAGAATGTAGGAGAAGACTACATCCGATCACGTACTGAAGTGGTGCAATTTTAAGTGTGGGCGGAGCATCCCTAAACACGTGAGAAAAATCTTAACATGGTTGTCATAATAGTAATTTAAGCACTGAACGCTCAAGCGGTCGGATTATTTAAAATCACAGTATTTGTCGTCTCTCCATTACCAGCTTCACAATAAATCACAAGTGGCAACATGTAATGAGAAGTGACAGCCCATTCCTACACGTAACCCCAATAGTAAAAGGTTGTCAAATTAGTCATTTTGCCAATGACCGCGTAGAAGGACGGACCATTAAAATCCATAGTATTTGTCAGCTCTCTACCTGCCAGACATAGAACATATACAGAGGACATCAAGTGGCAACACAGTAAGGGAGAGAAAGACAGCATGTTAGTTAACATATTTTCTGCATGTGCAGACTACTTGGTGGAGTATTAACTCTTTGCCGTCCTTTTTCAACGGAGTTTAAACCGGCTTTAGTCAAGATCAGGAGAACTAGAAGACGAGTATATAAAAATTAATGAATGATGATTTACACTTATTATTTATTTATATACATATTTCAATGTTTACACATCTTTATGCCTAAAGATTTATTTTCCTTCTCCCTCGTCCCTATCCAACCACTCTATGTCCTCCAGTCCTCTTGTTCTCATTCCGATTCTTATTTCTTGCATCCATGATATTCGAGGTCTTCCATTCTTCTTCCAGTTGGACATCATTCCATTATTTTTTCTCGGTAACCTTTCTTCTTTCATTCATCGTACATGGCTATACCAATTTAACTTCTTAGATATTATATAATTTATTTAATATTATTTTTTTCGTATTTTAATATCTATAAATTAATAATAATAATAATAAAATAATAATAATAATAATAATAATAATAATAATAATAATAATAATAATAATAAGACATCCAGTGAGATCCAAAATTATTTTAGAAAATCAAAGTATAGAACAGGTGTCTAGTTTCAAATATTTGGGCTGTGATGTTGGCTACAATGTGGAAAGAGATATTGACTCCAAAATTAATAAATTACAGATGGTGTGTGGAACAATGAACATTCAAAAATAAAATTACAAAAAAAAAGCAAGATAAAAATGTATAATGTTATGGCGGTTTCCACAATATTGTATGGATGTGAAACTTGGGCTCCAATGAAAAAACGGAAGGATAGAATATAGACGGCGGAGAGGAGGTTCCTAAGACAAGTAAAAGGATGTACAAGACTTGATAGAATAAGAAATGAGGATATAAGAGAAGAATTGAAAGTACAACCTTTATTGGACAGGGTCACGAATTACAGACAGAAATGAATTGATCATATGGGTGGAATGATTAAGGAGATACCCATTGTTAGCAAGAAATTATCAAGCAAGAGGAAGACCTAGAAGACGTTGGGCTGATGCATTATGAAGTCGGAACGGGCAATTGCCTAATCCCTGGGGTGATGATGATAATAATAATAATAATAATAATAATAATAATAATAATAATAATAATAATAATAATAATAATAACAATAATAATAATATCCGCAAACGGTTAGACGCTCGCCTCTCATCGATGGGGTACCGAGACCCTACCTCGTTCACTCCATGTGGGTTTCATGGTGGAGGAAACGTAGCTGGGGTAGGTTTTTTCGGAGTTTTCTCCCGTTTTCTCATGCCACAATTTCATTCATGCATTTCTCCATACTCATCTCATCCATTTCGTTTCATGTCGTTCATCTGCTGCCGTGATGATACGTCAGGCGCGGTCGTCCGGCATCCTTGTTCATTTTATCTCGACCCGGAGTTGGACACAAGTTGAGGGTATTTTAATAATGATGATGATAAAGATGATAATAACAATAATAATTATGATAATAATGAATACAATACTAAATGATCATAATAATAAAGACAATAATGATGTAATGGTAACAATGTATGCTAGAACACAGAAGGTTAACATTTTAAATTATATGTTTTGAAGTTGGGACTGATTCACATATTACATTTTTCGGGTCTAATAATATAATTTTTTTACAAATAGTAAAATATTAAAATAATTAGAAATCATTATATATTAATTTCCCCAGAAAATTGAGAGAAATAATGTTACATATAGAAGGTCTAATTGAATTAATAAAGACATTATTTGTAAAAAAATTAGCACATTTTTTTGTAATTGCAAACTCTCGTTAGTTGACAACAAACTAATGGCAAAAAGCAAGTATTAAACTATAAAATTACTAATTAAAAATATTAATGTAATTCGGGTTATGGATTGCTTATATAAAAAAAAATTATTTTGGAATATTCCACAATACATTGTTTCTCCTTCTACCCAAAGTGATTTGTCACCAGAGGTCCCTGTCTAAAGCATCTTCTTCCCTCAAATCTCTAGCTTCCATACTTCTTTTCACTCCATCCATCCATCCATCCATCCATCCATCCATCGTTCTCTAGGTCTGCCTCTTCCATTAGCTTTCCAGTTAAGGATCTTCTTTGTTATTCTCTATTCTTCAATTCTTATGAGGTTCCATACCATTTCAAACGTTTTTCCTTTTATTTTTCCTGATATGTTATTTTCAACTTGCATAATTTCCCTTATTGTGCTGTTTCTGACCTTGTCCCTTCTTGAAATTCTTGTCGAATGCCTCCAAAAATCCATTTCTACTACTAACAGCTTGTGGCTTGTTTTCTACTTATTGTCCAGGTTTCGGACCCATATAATAAAATGCATTGTAACAGAACTTGAAATATAGTTTTTTCGTTCTGTATATTATATTTATATTCCAAAGTACTGAGTTCAACATACTTATGATTCTTCTTCCATCAGTTAATCTTCTTTCATTTTCTATAGTTGAATTCTCACTTTTATCTAAAATAGATCCTAAATATTAACAATTTTAAACATTACATATTCTTCCTGAATTTATATAAAAATACTCAGAAAAAGAAACCTCTATACATTTATGAGTAAACTTATTTTTCACTCTGTATACACATTACTATTGTGAATCTAGCCTATGCATGTTCTTGGAATTGTGTGAAATATGAGATGTACAGTGTTATACAATACAGCACTTCAGTTCATGTGGCGAGCGATTTAATTAACTGACAGGCTTCAAATAAAGAGTGAGAGGAGGGAGATTGGTTACAAAGATCCGCGTACAAATTAAACGTCCCCGCATTGTGGCGACATTTTGATTAATGTTATTCAGACACGGTGCGGATTCAAATAATGAGATTGCTACTACCTGTTTTCAACTCTTCCGTCAGACATCCGATTGTCTCTCTCTCTTATTATCTCTTCTGAAAATTGTATCCCCTCTCAATCTCTCTTGCTTGGTTTAACCTCTCCATTCATAGGTGTTATCACGTGTCTGACATCCCGGAATTTTCAACTCAGGATCGTATTTACATAGCCTACTTTTATGACCGCTAAGAAATTAAGAGTTCACCGGATAAGAGATCGAATCAATGCTGGGGGCACCTCATAGGAAATTATTATTTAAGACAAAACACAGCACTCACTCATATATTAAAACTAAATAAGAAACACGTATGATGAAAGTTAAAAATTAAATTGTACCTGTTGGTAGGTGCCGTCACCCTCAACTTTGTTAAAATATTGTATATAAAATTAACTGGAGCGCTTTCGGAAGTTATCTTCCATCTTCTGCAGGTTGAGCTTCCGCTACTCGTTGTTGGGTACGGTGATGTATACTCCAACTGTTTGTAGCAGCAACTGCAACTGCTACAAACAGTTATAGAGTATACATCACCGTACACAACAACGAGTAGCGGAAGCTCAACCTTCAGAAGATGGAAGATAACTTCCGAAAGCGCTCCAGTTAATTTTATATACAATATTATAACAAAGTTGTGGATGACGGTACCTACCAACAGGTACAATTTAATTTTTAACTTTCATCATATGACTTTACCTCAACGGAATTTGATATGAATTTTACTAGTAAAGAAACATGTAATACGAATTATTACCATAGTCAGTTAATTTTCATTGTTTATTTGGGCCTCAAAATTTCCGTAAATTTGTTTTAAAGACGAGGAAAAAAATCTGTAAAAAAGAACTCGCATACGAAAGTTCTATCAACTGTGGATTGAACCCGGGCTCTCAAATCGGACAATGATGGTAGACAAAATAGTACATCTCAGATTTTATAATCATGTATAATATATATTATTATTCTAATTGAAGCCGAATGGCCATTAAGATTAATATGAAATTGTATTATTTGTGCTTTGCATATTGGTTTAATGATTTTGTCTACTTTGTGCACAGTTGGATTTAGTAGCGTTTACATTTTTTGTTGCACAATGTACACTCGCACGACTGGTTTCTTCGTCATATGTTGTGGTCTTGCAGATGTGATGGTGAAACCCATGGACTGCTAGTCTTGTTATTATTATGTGTCCCAATTCGGAGTTTTCTCTTGTCCATTCTCGGTCTATCATTGCTCCTGTGCCGAAGAATTCTGTTGGAGCTTCTTCTCTTTTGTTCCTAAGTGTTGTTAAAAGGTGGTCCGAAACTTTTGTACTAGGCAAGATCAATTTTGTCCTTAGGTCTTCAATGAGAAAGATCTCCCTTGCGAGCAAATATACAAGTCTCGATCGCGTGTTCTTGGAGACTCCAATCGCTTTCTTAAAGTAAGTAGCTTTCATTTGTTTGAAGTGTTTCTAGTTCAGTCAACTGTTAGATGTTCTCCGATTATTTCTATCCCGTAAGTTAGTATTGTGATTATTTTGGTTTCGAGTAGTGCCATTGCCGTTTCTAGGCTCAGAGATGAGATATTTTATCTTATATTTTTATACTAGTATATAATATTAATAATCCACAACATTAACAGGTTATAGGCCTATTTCTGAAGTCACTAACCAATGCTATATTCCAGTTTAACAGGCACAAATTTCATTAGGCTACAACACAAAACAGCCGTAGGCCTATTTGTAGACTCCTCAGAACATCCACTTTATTATTATTCATCCCTAACCCTTCATTAGTCACATCCCACTTGAATGTAGACATATATTAACAGTATTTAGGTCTACTGTGTTTTTATTCAAATTCTCTCATTAAAGATAAATAAATAAATATTTTAAATACTTTAACATCGGTAGCAGCATCATCGCTTTATCTTTTAAATACCTCTAGATTATTAACTGACGTTAGACTAATATACTTTATTTCATTATTATTTTACATGCTTTAAAATCTAAGGTCAGGTAGTGTCCAGAATCTTTGATTGTATCCAAAATTCGTTTCTACTGTTATCTCTATGGTATGTTATTCTGCAAAATTGATTTTTTTCCTTCTTTGTGCTGCTTTTATATTTATGTTTTTACTTTTTAAATTTTATGTTCACTTTTCCACACAGTCACAGGACTCGCGCCAACAGTAAAGTCGCAGATTTAAACATCTTTACTCCGCCGAGTATCGAGCCCAAGTCGTCAGACTGGAATACCGGAACTCTACCATTTACGGCACTGCGACGGACATTATGAAATGTTTTAGGATGAAATAGGTACTGGGTCCTGGTGATACGTTTTTACCTAGTATTTGTCTTGATAGTTGAAGATAACCAGAAGAAGCTAAGCCAGGTTGGTCGAGATCGGGATTTAAATCCGGAACCTCTGGAAAACGGGTATCAACTCGCAATATTGAGAACAAAATGCTGATGAATTCATTTTGATAAGATGGCATTTTTATGCATTTGATGCTGTAGTATTGTTATTTTTGTAGTTATTCTTCATGATTGTTATTCTTGCATTGTGATTTAGGCCTTTAAATGTTGACATTGAATGCCGAAGATCAATCCGTTTCTGTGAAAATATTATCAAAATCGTGAGTTTTACACCAGCTATAACGGCTGGGGGACTCGACATGCTAACCACATGTCACCCCTACACTGTCTATTGATCATCTACCTCTGTGATTGACACATGTGGATGTGAAGGGCCAGCAGCCGGCTGGTAAAAGGGCAACCGCTGAAAAGTGGAAAGACCCTCAATCGGAATCGGTGAGTTTCACAAAAAGTTGTTTAGCCATGCTGTAGCCTACACTGCGATGGACGTCTGACAAAAATGTGGCA
The DNA here is from genome assembly GCA_030220185.1 of Diploptera punctata. NCBI lineage: Eukaryota > Metazoa > Arthropoda > Insecta > Blattodea > Blaberidae > Diploptera > Diploptera punctata. Next base: position 571,764 of record JASPKZ010004588.1, read on the forward strand.
TTTTTAAGTTACCAGATATTAACTCGTACGCTGAAATCAATTTTAGGCATTTTAAATTATATTTAAGAGAAATATGACAACTGTTGTAGGGAAAAGGAATTTAGCATGCACATATATTATACTCCATAACGGGAAAAAAATGACATTCAAGTACGGTATTTCAGTGCAAAAAAGTTGTTACCGGGTCGAGTATCTCAGTTGGTGTTCCGGAGATCACGAGGTCAAATTCTGATGGAGGTTTTTCTTGCTTTTCCTCACTCGCCAAGCCAAATGTTACGTTCAAATTTCATTACAATTACACTTTAAATCATATTTAGTATTTAATAATGAAATTAAATTTAAAATCTGGGATCACTAGAAAACACAACATAATTACAACAATAGAAACTCACAAACTATTGACTACACCTACAGATCTTACACGTAGATGTTAAAACTCTGTAAGAAATAATGAAGCAAAAAAAAAAATCTTAACCTCATCTTTTATCGCTCATAACGTTGTAAGGTACATATTTTTTCACCACCCGGTATAGCTTGTTTTTTAAGAATTACGCTAATAAGTGTCGCGTATTATTTATTTTATCAGGTCATCAATTACACCTATCTCAAAATGTAGTGGATATATTTTTATTTCAAATTTTGAAAAGAACGTACAATAAACGTGAGAATATGTCACTGTTTCCAATATCACTACGTATCTATTTAATTAATGAATTCCATGCATATCTATAATAATTTAATTAACATAAATAATTTTGGAATGAATACAATGTTTTCAGCACGATAATAGCACTGCGACGTCTTAATTCGCAGCATGGAGTGATATATCCACCCCAACTGTGTTGTTAATTAAAGGCTCGACTTCATGAAGGCTCCCCATCCCTCGTTTTACTGTTCTCAAACTTGATAAGAAATCATTCGTTTTCTCTGACATTTCATATTACCATAAAATATTTGCCTTCAAGTTAAAATTCTATAACTAACAAAGATTCCCTTAGAAACACTTTTCAGTGTTTTATGAAAAAGGAAAATTAAAACTCGTTTTATCTAACCTGATAACTTTGCATAGAGCATCCAATATAATATTATACATAAAAATGAATGTTTGTTGATTTGTTTGTTTACTCGTTCCTATTCTATGCGCGGCTATACCGTTGATCCGATTTTGACGGTTTTTTTTTTGCAAAATGTTCAGACGATTCCCGGGATGAACATAGGCTATAAGAGAGTTGTGATATTCAACCCCTTCAACCCTCAAAATCACCCTTCGTAGTGAAAAACGTGAAGTAAAGTTCCTATTTTGACGCTTAAATGGCTTACGCTGCCTAAACCATAACAAATACACCAAATTAATGTACACAGAATTGAATATCTCAAAAACCTCTACAAAAACGTCCGCGACAGCATATGTTTATCTTTTACGGATAACTCACAATAACCATTTTTGTCTTTCATTGATGCCAAGAAGATCGGGACAAGTCGATTCCCGGACAAGCGTGCTCTGCCATACTGTTCATCCGATTGAGATGGGGCTTTCTGAAAAATGTTCAGGAGATTCCGGGGATGCATATAGGCTATAAGCGAGTTGTAATACTCAACCCCTTCACCCCTAAAAATCAACCTTTGTAGTGAAAAACGTGAAATAAAGTCCCTATATTGACGCTTAAATGGCTTACGCTGCCTAAAACCATAACAAATACACCAAATTAATGTACACAGAATTAAATATCTCAAAACGCTCTACAAAAAAGTCCGCGACAACACATGTTTATTTCTTACGGATAACTCACAATAACCATTTTTGTCTTTCATTGATGCCAAGAAGATCGAGACAAGTGCGTAGATTCCTGTGCAAGCATAGCAGCACATGGCGGTTATTCTTTTAACGGATAACTCACAATAACGAATTTTGTCTTTTAGCTCATTTATGCCAAGAAGATCGAGATTAAGTAGATTCCCGGGCAGCACCTGGTAATCAGCACGGGGAATCTTAAAATAATTACATATATACATTTATAATTATTTTTATTTTATTCAACTAATCATAAGAAGTACATTAAGTTTTGTCTTTCAGCTCATTTATGCCAAGAAGATCGGGATGAGTAGATTCGCGGGCAACGCCGCGTAAACAGTACGGGCATCCAAAAATAATTACTACATAAATTATCCTTATACCGGCTCTTCCAACTCTTTTGTATGGTAGCAAAGTATGGACGTTGAAACAGAAGGATATACAGAGACTTAGATCTGCTGAAATGAGATACCTTCGGAGGACTGCAGGATACACACTACTAGATCACAAAAAAATGAAGACATCTTACAAGAATAACACATGGAACCTTTATAAAACAAAATTTCTGAATATAAGTCAAGATGGATGGAACATGTTCATCGAATGGAAGATCACAGAATACCCAAACAAATGTTAAGATATCAACCTGCAGGAAGAAGAAGACCAGGACGTCCACTCAAAAAGACTTTAGGATGATGTTTCTCTTGAGGCCGAAACAGGTCAACAAATGGCCTAAATTCGTGAATGTACTATGATGATGATGATTTATTAAACCCTTAAATTCATAATGTATCCTATAAGATGTATCAGTTGGTTTACTTAATTTAATATTTTAAACAAATCAGAAGAAATCGAACAAAAAGAACCCACTTAAATATGTTTCTAATTATACAATACACATAATAATAACAGTTAAGTATGATTCCGTTTTCACTGCGGTCCGCCACATTTAAATAACAGACACAAGAAACTCGTGCTTCCACCACATAGTCTAGTCTAGTTTTGCCATCCTGTTCTGGTGAGGAACCATCCTCATGTCATCCATACTTTCTACAGTGTTGCAACTAAGCACCTATGCCGCGAGACACGTGAAGGCTAAGTGGTTAAACTCCATAATGAAGAGCTCAATGGAATTCGGCCGCCAAGGGACCACAACAGGTTCCCAGAAAAACGGCACACTGGGCAACGCCAGTCAGTCAGTGTTTTGCCAATTTAAGGGTTAACTAACCATAAAACACAATTTTCGTATTTCACCTCATTTATGCCAAGAAGATCGGGATAAGTACATTCCCGGGCAATTCCGGGTATTCAGCATGGGGTATATAAAAAATATAAATGCATAATATTATGTTTTCCTTTCACTTATTCAACTAAACATAAAAGCATATTAACTTTAATTTATTTAGGCGTAGCAGCGCACGCCGGGTATCAGCTAGTATAATATATTTCATGTCGTCTTATGTACCGTTATACAAAGAATTTGTTAAATTCAGTAATGTGATAAAATTAACTAAATAAAATATATAAAGGGTTTATTCAAACTGTTATATGGATGCGAAATATGCTCTCTTACTTAAAGGAAGGAGAAAAACATTAAGATTGTTTGAGAATAAAATTCTCAATACTTTTAAAATTCAAACTGAACCACCGTTGAAGTTATTTTGTGCGACTTTCAGATATACGTGTTCCATTTTCAATAACGAAAGTTGTAACAAGTAGTTCTGAAAGGCCTTCACAATTTGAAGAAATTCAAATGATGAGGACGACTGCTTTCTCAGAAACATATTATTGATATGTGTTTATATATTGTATTGTTTTTGTAATACTTCATACGTATTGCATTATGAAATGCGGGTGTTAAACGAATCCAATTTTTCATACTATTACAAGACATACGAAAAAAAAAACATAAAAAAATATAAAAAAAATAGAGGGATGCTGTTTTGTGAAATCATTTTTTTATTGCTTAGAATAAAAAATGTCGATAAGACATCCACCAACTTCAACACAAAAGTTTTATTTTCAACTACACTGCTCAAAACAATTAGAGGAACACTATGAAATATGCAAATATGTTTTCATTGGATAAAGGTACAAACATGAAATTAATAAAGTACATTATTTGTGGTTATTTATTTATTGCTCATGTCAGTAAAAACAAATGAATAACGCTGACAATTAACTTTTCAAATAATTCCGCTATATAAGCAATTGAATCTTGTGCTTATTTTTCAAAGTTAAACACTCGTTATATAGAGTTAGTATCATGTATGGCCTCCACGACATTCGATGACAGTTTGGCACCTTCGTGGCATGCTCCCAATAAGATTCTGGAATTCCTATTGCGGGATATTCTCCCATTCCTCCTTCAGAGCATCTCCAAGTTGCTGCAGAGTTTGTGGAGCTTGATGTCGGTTCCTGACCTTCCTGTCTAGAAGATCCCACAAGTGGTCAATAGGGTTGAGGTCTGAGCTGACCGCTGGTCACTCCATTACCTCAATTTCATTTCCTCCTCAGGAAATCCCTGGTGACAGCCGCACAATGTGCCCTGGCATTATCCTGCATAAACAGAAATCCAGGGCCTACTCCAATGGCAGCAGGTACTACTACATGCTCTTCCAGAACGTGCTCGATATACCGGACAGCATTCAGTCGCTGGGGAACAAGTACAAGGTCCGTACGATTGTTGTACATAACTCCGGCCCACACCATTATGGAACCTCCTCCGAATCTATCAATGTCCTGTACAGCCTCTGCAGAAAATCTTTCTCCTGGCCGTCTCCACACCCTCAATCGACCATCACAACGTGTAAGACGATACCTGGATTCGTCCGAGAAGAGCACAGATTCCCACTGGTTCAGGTTACAATCACCATGGTTTTCAGCATACGTATGTCTTGCTGCCTTACGCCCATTTGTTAAGCGTTGTTTTTTAACGGGCCTTTTTGGACGAATATTCTCTTTCCTTAATCTGTTCCTTATGGTTTGGTCTGAAACCCGGATTCCGGAAGCAATATGAAGGTCATTCTGCAGGTCTTTTGCAGTTTTTGTACGCTGTCGAAGAGCAGAAAGAACAACGTATCTGTCATCCTGGGGGCTTGTTTTTAAATTTACGGCCCTGGCCTCGTCTTCTACAATACTGGCCTGTCTCTCTGTGCCTGTTGCATAACCTGGACACCACGGAAGGAGAAACTCCAAGCTCTCTGGCCACTTGTCGCAGAGATTGACTTTGTCGTAAAAGATGTAGAGCATGATATACTTCAAACTCATTTAAATGCCTCATTTTGTCAGAGACTTCAATAAACAAGGCAATAATCAACATTCGTCACTACAGCAACATCAGGAAGCTTACCAATTAGAAGCGGCCAGTGCCTTCCAAAATAAGAAATTTCTCTATATTTGTTATTTGAGGTAATTTCTCTGTATTTCGGCCATGGATCTTTAAAATTTGTATCCAATGATAAAATTAATAATTCAATTTACATATTGTCCAACTTTCAGCATCACAGCTTTAAAAAACAATTACTTATTCAATTTATTACAAGTGTTCCTCTAATTGTTTTGAGCAGATTATTAAAAGGCATATATGTGCGACTAATAATATACTTATGTAACAGTAAACAATATTCTATAAAGTGGTACCACAGTAAATAATAAAAATAAGTTCTCATATTTTAATATGATTTATTCACATTTGAAATTTAGAAGTATTAAAATTATCATAGAACAAATTTAGAAAAAAATATTCACTTTTCATTTCACAAAAAAAAATAAGAGAAAGAATTTACAAACTGATGAACAGTGGATCTCCAAACTCTATTACCTATAACTGTGACCTATGAATTGACAAGCGCCTGATATTTTATCTTTATGTTTATAAGTAAATAATACTTTAAAAAACTAAAGCAACACGCATTATTAGAAAACCGAACTAAAACATGAAAAATAATTTAAATTTCCAACACTCTTGGGATAAAATTAAAGTGGTCAACAAAAAAAATCATCACCAACACATCTAGAATAAAACTACAGTTATATACATAAAAAAATAATTTTACTATCAAAATCGTGGGGTGCTCTATATCAATTTATATATTTTATAATAAACAGATATTGGTAAAAGTAAAGTCTCTAGGAAGAAAACGTAAAAAACATAAAAAGCACCCCACGTTTTTTATGATAACATTATTTTTTTGTGTACATATAACTAGTTTTATTCAAGATGTGTTGGAAATTATTTTTTTGTTGACCACTTTAATTTTATCCCAAGCTTGTTGGAAATTAAAATTATTTTTAATTTTTTACTTCGGTTTTCTAACAAAGCGTGTTGTTTTAGTTTTTTAAAGTATTATTTATTTTTATTTTTTAGTTTTAATATTTTACAGAATAAGATAATTTAAATGTCTTTAAATTCGATACTATTGTAGTATGAGCTAAAAGTAATACTCTACTAAAAAAAATCCCTCCGGGCCGGATTCGAACACAGCGACCTATGGATTAGTGAAATTATATATCACTACAGACCACCGCTCTACCAACTCAGCTCTTACAACGATTGAGTAAGAAGTTGGTAAGTCCGCAACCTATTATACCGGATTTTATTATTTTCAATTTATGCTGATTCTGGCCAGTATTTTAGAAACATTTATGAAATTATAGTATTTTAATTGGTCCTTTACAAGTATACAAAATTTCAAGTCCATCCAATGATTTTAAGTGGGTGGAAATCGTGTTGAAAATTCCGTTACATAATTACACAAACACTTTTTTTTTATGATTCTGGCCGGTATTTTGGAAAACAAGATATGCAATTATTATATTTCATTGGTCCTTTACAAGTGTACAAAGGTTGAAGTCGATCCAATGATTTTAAGTGGGTGAAATTGTTGAAAGATTCCGTTACATAATTACACAAATACTTTTTTTTATATTATTTTCTGATGATTCTGGCCAGGATTGTAGAAACAAATTATGCAATTATAGTATTGTCATTGGTCCTTTACAAGTATATGAAGTTTCAAGTCGATCCAATGATTTTAACTGGGTGAAAATCGCGTTGAAAGATTCCGTTACATAGATAGATACATGTCAAGCTAATATAATGCGTGTAAAATTTGAGCATATGGATTTTATGTACGAAAAAATATGATTGACATAGTAAATAAAACTCTTACATACCCCTAGAGTGAGAAAGAAAATGCCTTTCCATTTTCAAGGCTGTTCTTATAAACCATATCTAAAACTGTCTGAGTTCTGGATGCCATTATAACATTAAAAAATCACATGACAATCCTCACCATACATTGTAGCCCCAAACCAACAACACTTTGTTACTTCTCAACAATATAAAAGCATGAACATTTGGCGCTAAGCTGCATGATGAAAAATATAGATTAGTTTTCATGAAGATCTAGTTTTATAGCCGTCTGTTGCCAAACACAGAATCTGTGATAGGACTAATGGCGTTTACGTTTTTGTTTAATATTAAGGCTATTTAAAAATTTGGCGCTAAAAGTGTGCGTACACTTACTTCATGAGCCAGTGCAACACCGATGACAAAATTTCATTTTTTAAATGACGCTTAGCAGGTTGTTGCATAACTTTAATTTTGGATAAAATTATATAATGACTCACAACTTTGTAACAAACAATAACGCTACTTTACCTTAGGTGAAATAGGGTTTATAAATTTCGGATGTTAAATAATAATAATAATAATAATAATAATAATAATAATAATAATAATAATAATAATAATAATAATAATAATAATAATAATAATAATAATAATACTTACTCACTGGGACTATCGAACCCGTAGGTTCATGGCCGCGCGAACATAAGCTCTCCATACATCCCTATCCCGAGCCAATGCTTTCCAATCATTTCCTGTAGAATCTACTTCCCTCAAATCATAGTTAATGTTATTCTCCCACCTCATTCTTGGTCTACCAACTGGGCGTTTTCCCTCTGGCTTTCCTACAAGAAGCTTCCATGCAAGTCTTTCATTCCCCATACGTGCAACATGTCCTGCCCATCGCAGTCTACGAGACTTAACTGTTCTTATTATATCTGGTTTCCTATAAAGACCATGTAGTTCATTGTTATGTAGTCTTCTCTATTCACCTGTCTGTTCATCTCTCTTTGGTCCAAAAATTTTCCTAAGTACGTTATTCTCAAATACCTGTAATCTCCTTTCCTCCCTTAAAGTAAGGGTCAATGTTTTGCACCCATATAATATAACAGGTAGAATAATAGTTTAATATATTTTCAGTTTAATGTTTCTTGAAATGAGTTGGGACATCAAGAGTCTCTGCAATGCATAATGGCACGCATTTCCAGAATTGAGCCTATGTTTAATTTCTTTGTGCATCCCATTCCTATTTGTGATTATTGTTCCTAGGTATTTTAATTCAGCCACTTCCTCAAAATTTCCCTCATTTGTCATTAGCTGTCCATTTCCATTATATAATGAATTTCTATGTGTGACCATGTATTTAGTTTTATTGATATTTACTTCCAGTCCTAATTTCTTAGTGTTACTCAATAGTGTGTGCGTGTTGTCCTTTAATAATGATAATAATAATAATAATAATAATAATAATAATAATAATAATAATAATAATAATAATAATAATCCTACGCTACGGCAATTCGGGACAGTATTAGTTTATCTTAGCTGAATAGCCTTATTTGTTGCGTGGATAGGTGTGTGTGTGTATCTGTGTGTGTGCGTGCGTGCGCGTGCGTGCGTGCGCGTGCGTGCGTGTGCGTATGTGTGCGCGTGCGTACTTGTGTGCGTGTGTTCGCGCACGCATGCTTATTTGTGTAGGTTTTGTAGCTAAAGTTTTATAATTAAGTTGCGTTTCAATGTTGGTATAGGTAGGATTATTGATGAGTTTTTTTTTTTGTATTTATACACATTTTTGTGTATGAGTACAGATGTGTATGGTTGTGCATATACTGTAGAGAGACACATAGATAGCTGCATAGGCAGGCTATATACCTTTCCTTTTTTTGTTTGAGCATAGATGTGCGAATACCGTAAAAACGTATGTATTTGTTTATGTATTCATGTATTTTTTTAACCATGGAATAGGAATACGCACGTGTGGCCCTATAGGTCCGTACGCAATGTCATTGCAAATGTATGGATTTCTTCTTTTTTTCTGAAAAAGTCAATTTCTACTACAAGTTATGTCAAACCAGATACAATAAAAACAGTTAAATCTCGTAGATTGAGATAGGAGGAAATGTTGTGGGAATGTAAAATAGAAAGAAAATTAAAATTTCTTGTAGAAAATCCGGAGGGGAAGGAGCCTAGTAGGTTGGTCCAGGATGAGGTGGAAGAATAACATGAGCCATGATTAGTGGGAATTAACTGATATCTTATGTTCCTCACAATGGAAATATTAACTGCAATAACAAATATAACCAGCATTTTGTATATAGGCCTAGCTATAAATATTCATCTAAGCAGCTTTACTTACTTTATTTTATTTTATTGCATATTTTGTTAGTATTAGATAATAATTGACTACTACCCATGTATTTTGTTTAGTCTATATTTTTAATAATATTTTAAAATTGTAATAAGTATGTAATGTTTTATAATTTTACTATTCGCTGGTTGATCGGAAGAGAAGGCCTTAAGCCTTAACTCTGCCAACTTAAATAAATCATTATTATTATTATTATTATTATTATTATTATTATTATTATTATTATTTATACACGAGATGATTTTAAAAATTCTCGATATTCGGATGTATGGATAGCTTATCTCCTCGCGGCAATGAAGCTCCGGGCTTGATAATGCCAGTGAGTTAGTTAATACAATTTTCGTTAGTAAATTATACCAAATGTGTTCAGGTTTTTTTTTACTAAATTTAGTAAAAAGAAAAGAGATTTTATTTCACTTAAAGCCTTAGTAATTAATTTCTAAGTTACCAATCATCATTACTAACACACAAAGCTTTTAATTTGTTTATTTTATTAGAAACTATTTATATATACTACAAAAAATTGTATTTCATCTTTTTCAATATTGACAGTATTGATAAAATCAATTTTCATTTGTTTCATTAATAAAATAGGCATAATAATGCAAATAGCTTACTGTACATTCATAAGTAATTTCAAGCAATTGTTAATTTCTGATCACGTATTTTATATACATTTTGTTACGTATTTTTCCTTAAATACTCGTAAGAACATGAATTTTCCATGCCACCAAGTATGAGCATATTTAGGGTATTCGTATCTTTACTATTTATGAATGGGTTGTACATACAGTATGTGTCACTATTTATTTAATTGTTGTAGTAGTAGTAGTAGTAGTAGTAGTAGTAGTAGTAGCAGCAGCAGCAGTATTCAAATGTTCTGAAGCTCTTGATTTGTCAGCATTCGCTTGCGGGCTCCAGATAATATTCAGCAATTTGGAATGGTGTTTCAACTATTTTCTGAAGATCAGCGCAGAATATCTAGTGATCCTTGTTCATTATCGTATTTGCGTTATTGAATACTGTGTAGTGTGGGAAGTCTACTAACTTAATTTTATGTAGATGTGCTGCCAAGCAATCATGGCCAGTTTCAAGACGAAATGATGCAACTGCAATTGATCGGGGGCTGTTTGGTATTGTATTTGGTTCTAGTAATGTCTTCCATATCTTGGTTCCACATTGGATTTTGTTTTGTTCAGCTACATGGGATTTTGGTGCAGAGTTGTACTGATTTGTAAGAAGATAATTGATCTCACTTTGTTGGATGAGTGTACCTTTTTTTGCAAGCATATCAGCCTTCTCATTATCTTGCATGCCACAATGTGCTGGAATCCATTGTAGAACAGCATTTTTGTTTAGATTTTTTAATATCCTGATGCAATTTATATAATTGTTTACGACTTTATTGACTTATTTATTTATTCTCAGGTTTTAGAATTTTTTTCAAATCTTCCTGTGTCCATTTTAAGATTGTGTAGCCAGTCTCTAGTCATCTCGATTTTTTCAGGCCCCTTCCTCCAAACCACGTTCTTTAATATTGTTCTGATTGCTTCTTGTGTCCATGTCAGTTGTGGCCTTCTATTCTTCCTGTCGGATGCCGTTCATAAATCTTCTTCGGTTCTATCTCTGTCATGCTTTACATATGTCCAAACAATCTTAATTGTGTTTTGAAAATATCTGTTAGACAACCTTACACTTTCATCTTTCCTCCAACAAAATTATTTCTTCACTTCTGGAAATTCTTGCTGATGGTCGCTAGAAGTCAATTTACGTTCGATGTAATTTATCTATTTTTAATTCTTTAAAAATCCACGCTTAAATTCAATTCAGTATTGTATTCAGGGTCAATAGATATAGATCTGTCTCCCGCTCCTGCTGCTGATGATGGGACTAGTCTCGGAAGGCCTACAGGGAATTAATAGTTAAAGTTGAGGAGATGGGCCAATTAGGTAACAATTTTATAATTTTATGAGAGCATATAACAGAAATTTAGAAAATTCAAACTATGCTAACCACCTATTCCAATTTAATCATTGTTTCGATCCAAATTTTGAAATTTTACATATTTGTGATAAGGGTAAGAAGTTAGATCTTTTGGAGCCTGTAGAAATTAATAAGTTTAAAAGTAGTAAAAAACTGTTAAATTCTCAACTTGATTTGAATGAATCCCCTTTGTTAAATTTATAAATTTAAATAAATATTGTTGTATTGTTGCTTAGATCAGTTGGAACACAATTCATAATTTGTTAACATGTCTGAAGAAGGTACAGTGTACCGAAACAGCTGTCACTGAATTATATAATAAATATGAAAATCAAATAAAACTACGTTTTATTTTTATTTAATTTATAATTTTATATTACAATTTCAATTTTATGACTAATACCTAACGAAATTTTATCATGAATTTTATTATATTTTTAACTAAACCCCCGTTCCATGCTAGATTAGGAAACTTGAACGTATATCATTCTGAAATACGTTTCTAAGCAGAGACCCAAGTAAAATATGTTCGCTTTCCCAGAGATTTAAAGAGAAATATTTAATTTTCGAGTCGTCATAGTAAAATAAGACATTTTAATTGGATCTGTCATTACAATATGTGGCAATAATTAAGAGCACAGCTTTCTCATTTTGCCAATGTTTAATGAACAGTTTTAAATACAAATTTAATATGAAATTGTACAACATTATATGAAGGCTAACACAGAAATTATTTCTGCTCTCCTATTTAATTAAGCTAATTTCCTTTTACTGTCGAACCCGAATGTTCGTTGAGGCGTGGCATAAACTCTACACATCTCCCTATTCTAAGCTGTTAATTCCAATCATTTACTTTATAGGTTATTTCACCTCCCTAAAAATCACGGTTAAAGTTGTTTTCTCACCTCATTCTTGGCTTACATATTGAGCGCTTCCCCTAAGGTTTTCTACTAGACTTTTCATGCCCTTGTTTTATTCCCCATTCGTGCCACAACACGACTTAACTGTTCTTATTACATTAGGCTTTCCATAAATAGCATACAGCTCATTGGCTATAAAGAAAGTTTATCCATAAACTGAGACAGCAATTGTAAACTGAGCCACAGAGTATCCAGTGGAGGAACTGTACAAGTTTCGCATACATGCCACAAGCCGCGCTAGTGTAGAACTAACTAACGACATCTAAATATTTTCGATTTTTTCTGGTACTAATATGAAATTCAGCTGAATTTAGGTTGGAATATATCTGATTTGCAATTATCAATAATTGCTAATTTTTTGGGTTCATATCCCATTTATAGAGGAAGGGCCTCTCTTCTCTAATTTCTAATAATTCAACCAAAATTCTCTTTATATCCACACTAATTAGTGGTCTCTTTATTACAATTTCATCAAATTCTTAGTGGTAAAATTATGAATTATAATTATACAACACTATAAGGTGAATAATTATGGAATTATTTGTACCCAGCCACTCAGACCTAAATATATATATATATATATATATATATATATATATATATATATATAACAGAAAGGAAGAATGCAAATAAATAAATCATGTTAATTTATGTTCGTTTAATAAAATTTAAAAACGTGCGTTATGAGCTCTTTTAAATATGTACAGTTGACTACCCCTTTATTCACACATACATATTTTATACAATATTTATTAAAGAACCTTAGTCATGTCGTAGATCTGAAATCTATTCTAAAGTCACTCACATTTTATAAATGTTTATTACAAATGGCTGTACACTAACATAACTTCCTAACCTAAGAAATATTATAATTATTTCACTTCTTATAGGTTTACCTTTGAAAATAAATTCACATTAAAAACGTAAACAAGTTCGAATTTACTTACGAATAAGAGTAAAATAAAATGTAAGTAATGATTTTTAACTTTCGAAAATATATAAATTTTACAGTACCGTTTACATAGAACGAAGCATGGCAGTTAAAAAGTCTATTTACAAAATGGCTAATTTCCCATAACCCCGAGTGAATACGCCGTGTGCCTTGCATTTGTTTAATTATTTGCATATTCTGTTACTATGAAACAGCGCTACCATTGTAGTTTGCTCATTGTAGTTCGTCGTAAATGTGTAGGTGTCATTGTACACAGTTTTTCCTCTGTATTAAATACTCTGTGAATGGGGCCTCAAAATGTTCAGTATGTAGCTTTCTCCATTCACCTGTTTGCTCGAAAAAATCTTGGGACAGGTCAAGTGTTCGTAAGTAACGAGTAGCGAGTGGAGCATGTACACGACCTACAACGGTAGAGGTTAAATTAACAAAGAAAATAACTGCTTCCATAGACGAAACTTTGACATTAGTTAAGAAATGAAACAGAATTCTCGGGTGAAGACCATTATTTGCATCGTTCTTTATTATTCGTAAAAACAATAAATTAAATTAAATTTGTGGTCTCTGTGCAGAGGTGACATATTTTAAATCAATCGAATATTCAAAAAATTATTTTCATAACCAACATGCAAGTTAAATGAATAGGATAATTATAAACTCGAAAAAAAAATTAAGAACATTTCCGATACACCCTAAATAAACAAGCTAATCATTGATATTAATAGTTACAAAACGAATAAAATGAATCGAAAAGTTTAAATGTTAAAAAAAAGCTATAAAATATTTTAACATTTAATACACTGAGAAGTTAGAAGAGATCAAACGTCATTCATTAGTTTGCTGTCGGATGCAAATTTACATTATTAATGAATTCTTGGGAATTTCCTCCGACTGAAAAACCATTTTAACTCTTGAGTGTGATATATTTTAAATTTTTGTAGTGCGTTTTAGGTTTTTAAACATTTCATTTGTGTTTAATAAAATCTTAATATAGATGTAACTTTACAATATATCTAAGGCTTTCAGTATGTTGGGGTTTTTCTTTTGTTTCCGTCAATTAAAAATATGATTGCACTTTACAATCAATAGAGTCTGGTCTCGACACATAAACTCTTTATAAACATAACAATTTACCATCTGTTTCTTTTTCTCTATTTCCTCTTTGTTTTATGTTTTTTTTCTTATTATCTTTTCTGCTTTTGAGATTTATCCTTTGTGCAAACACCCAGACGGTTGATTAATGCAGGGTGTCCCGCTCCGTAGCCGAGTGGTTAAGGCAAGAAACCTTGGCGCAGAGCTATGAGACTTGCGCTGGTTTGAGTCCTATAGGATTTCGGCCAGTATGACACCGATGCCCACCAGCATCGTGAGGTATTTGGATAGCTGCAATAAGTAGCGACTCTAGGTTGAGAAGACCAGCTATAACGGCTGGGGGACCGACATGCTGACTACATGTCACCCCTACACTGGCTAGATGATCGTCTACCTTTGTGATTAACATGTGTGGATGTGAGGCCAGCAGCTAGCTGGTAGGCCAAGGACCTTCTAGGCCTATCGCGCTTGGAGTTTTGTTTTAGTCCCAGACTCATTTAGTCAAATAATCACAAATGGTGAAATTCCTACACACTATCTTGAAAGATGGCGTCCCTCGTTGAATCGACATAAAGGAAGCAGAACAATTTCTTAGATAAAACTAAATTAATATATTACGATTTAGATACTACACAGCACCAGTATCACTGATTGGAGTTACATGGGCTCCAGTCCATACTTCAGATCAGCTATAGGCCTACTTGCATCGTCGTATACAGATTATTTAGGTATTATTTCTCCGCCCTCCAGCGATGAAGATTCAAAAAATATTTTAACAATAGTAATAATAATAATAATAATAATAATAATAATAATAATAATAATAATAATCGGCCGCGGTAGACTAGTGGTTATGTTCCTTACCTCTGTCCCGAGGGTCGCGGGTTCAAACCCGGCCGGGGTCGATGGATTTATTAGGATGGGAAAATCCAAGGAGCAAGTCATCCGGAAGGGACTTTAAGTCCGTGGGTCCCAAGTCTGAAGATTTTTAGGCTCGTAAAAGATCCTTAAGCTTGAATGAAAAGGCCTCTAAGCAACATTTACCGAATTTTCCCGTCCTAGTACTACCTTGGTTTCCTAGATGTCAGTATGAGGCCGAACGCTGAACACGGACCACTGAAAATGACATCTATACGAAAACAAGTGTAACTAAATTTGTATGGTTCAAATTCTTCCCTGTATGGGGAGAGCTCCTAAATCTCTGTTAAGTGATACACGGGCGTACAAGATTACAACAATAATAAATAATAATAATAATAATAATAATAATAATAATAATAATAAACATCGACATTAAGACATTCTGTCTCGTTGTTCATTCCACCATCTCAAAGGTCGGCGTACGTGCATTCTTCATTCTGATTATAATGTAGAGAAATAGCTTTCGATTTTCTAGAGTCTTGAGTTCATTGGATGTGATCTCTGCAGTTTGTTCTGTGTTATTCAACTATAGATGTAATTGATTATATAATAAAAACTAGCGGACCCGGCAGACGTTGTGATGCCCCAAAGTTCAATTCTCGTGTCATGGCAGGACGATAAAAATGTAAGTTACTTTTTTACCATGAAATTCACTAATTAATAGTTCGCAAAAAAACTCCTCACTGCCATCTGTTGTGGTATAAGAAGCGTGCATTATGACGTCACACTGTTGTCGCGCGGAATGTGTAGGTTATACAGATGACTACATATTTGACATAAAAGTATATAACCAATCGCAGCGCCACTTACCGAGTGCAATTGTGAATATAAACTATCCTCAAACACACACACACACGCACGCGCACGCACACACATAAAATTTCATAAAAATCGTTCCAGTCGTTTAAGCATTTTTGAACTTCGGATTTGAGGTAAAACTCCACTTCCAATTGTCTTATTTCACTCATTTTTTGATAATGCCTACCTCGGTTTATTTTAATAGGATATACTGAGTTTCGCTGTGAAACATACAAAAATGTGTTAGGGCGATTTTTAAATTTTCACTTCAGGTTAACTCCTACACCTAATGGATTTAGAGGGTTCAATTGTGAATCTAAACCATTGAAGGGTCCAATCAGACCAAACACAAAAAATTTCATCCAAATAGGTCCAGTCGTTTAGGACGAGAAGAGTGACTAACACATGTACAGAAGAATTGTATATAAATATAGTAATAATAATAATAATAATAATAATAATAATAATAATAATAATAATAATAATAATAATAGTAATAATAATAATAGTAATAATAATAATAATAATTGTTTCCATTTAAATGTATTATTATTGTTATTATTATTATTATTATTATTATTATTATTATTATTATTATTATTATTATTATTATTATTATTATTATTATTATTATTATTGTCATTTAAACTGACAGAGTTAATACCTTAAGTCTTCTCCTCCATCGACCTGTGAAAAATATTAAATACGGAAAAAAGTACATAAGATGATAATATATTATATAAGTAACTAGGCGCATATATACAAATAAATTAAATTAATATTATTCCAGAAGGGGAAAAACAGAAATCGACGTCAATCCGCAGAAATATCAATTACAAAATAAAGATATTTCGATGTCTTGCAGTCCCCAAAATCTTGCGATAAGGGATTCCAGAGTCTAGCAGCGGATACGGTACAGGAACTAGAAAAATGAGACGTTCTGTGTTGTGGAATGTGAACGTCTGTATTGGAAAGTCAGAAAAATAATTGGTTAAACTAAGTAGTTTGCATGTGGAACACCTTTCAACGAGTTTCTGCAAGTTATAATTTGTAATTGTGTTAAATTCTACCATTTTCATGGGAGTTTGTGAGTATAGCGTCATCTACTTATGATATGAGGCTAATTTCAACTCAATTAACGCGTTCCTACACTTGGTAATTTTGCAAAGTATACGTTTTTATTTCGCCTGGAAGGTAGAGTTACTTTATCGCGGCTTTTTTAACCCATGCCCCAAATGGGAGTTAATGACCAATCACGTTTCAATGAATTTTGTTTTACAACCAATGACAGCCGTGTTTCACATCGATATTTATCGAATTCTCTTTACCAAAATAATGAAAACTCCTCCTTTTTAATATTCTGAACAGGTCAGAGAGCATTATGGTACAGCGTTGTTTCCTAAAAAAAATATTATTAACCTATAATGATGGTTATAATTTACAGTTTGATGTGATTTTTTTTCTCCACCAGGGTGTATTCTTACAATATTGCGATCCTATTTGGCAATAAATAATATGATTGAGTTGCAGTGGATGAACAAATGAAACATTACCAAACATTCCTCATTTGTTCTCAAATATCACCGTTTATAAAAAATTGTAATATAATTAATTCGTAATAATTCTACGTAACCAAATTAATGTATAACGTAATTGTATTGTTATCTAATTGTAATATTATTGCATTTTCTTTTTTGTTTCAAAGTTATAATATTACGAAACATTAACTTATTTGCAACGGACTATCAACAGCACGTACGGCTTACTACCTGTGCGACCCATAATTGTAATTAACATTGTATATATCTTACTTTTAGTCTAATAAAGTCCTATTACTACTACTACTACTACTACTACTACTACTACAACATTAAATATATAAATATTATTAAATAACTATATTTAAATAATGATTTGTGAGTAAACAGTTTAATTTTATTCGTTAAATAGTCCTAACAAATGCCACTCTTTATTTCCAAATCAACTGGATAAACTGGAAATCACTCATGGCATTGCTTATGATTATACAATGGGTGATATACAATTTTTATACTTTATTCTGAATTATAGGTCTTTTTATAAAAATATATTGATTTTAATTTTGTTTTAAAAGTCACATTTTACATATTTTTAATTTCTTGCTCGTATTTGTTCTAATTTCTTCATAAATTCATATTTAAGTCATATTTTGTGAATTTTTATAAGATTTGTCAGTCAAAGTTAAATAACCAACATAATTTAAATTGCAAGATGCATGGACACTTGTTCGAAAGTTGCCTTTTATTCTTGGAAATTCCTCGAAAGGAAGGACCGTTACAACCCCCGCTTTCACTATATGGTGAAAAGGTGGAAATATGAATAAACAATTATTATGAAACGTTTAACAAATTCATTAGATTTTGAGGTAATTTTGTTTTGTCTTTTTTTTTGTCATATTTAAACATCTTTAGGTCGCATATGCATGCATATTTTCTTATTTTCTAGGTAACTAGTATCCGCCTTAGTGATAAACAATAATAATGCAGATTAAATATAAATGTAATATAAATTCCTGTACATGGACGACCGTAGATATAATTCCCTTTAAGGAAAAATTTCCTAGAAGTGATCGGGAATCGAATCCGTGATCTCGTGAACTGTAGTCATAAGCATTTTGTCACAATGCAATGAGTCTAATAAAATTGTATTAAAACAGTATAGTTTATTTCTTTATATATGCACTTTGACAAAATAAATACACAAACACCCATATATATATATATATATATATATATATATAACACATATATATATATATATGCGTGTGTGTGTGTGTGTGTGTGTGTGTGTGTGTGTGTGTGTGGAATTCCGATAAATAGAAATAAAATAGTTCAAACTATTAAATGCTGATGGCCAAATAACATTAACAGATTCCGAAAACAACTTACAATGATTACTGTATCAATTATTCAAAATAACAGTAATATAATGTACGGTTAAAAACTAAAAAATAGGTTACCTTGTAGGTCCGTCTCCTCAACTTAAGTTATTTTAAGTTATTTTACAGAGTTTTAAAATAGCTTAAGTTGAGGAGACGGACCTACAAGTAACTATTTTTTAGTTTTTAACCGTACATTATATTACTGTGAAGTAATAAAAAAAAAAAAAGGAAATTTCAACATCAAAATCTAAAAAGGGGCGAAAATTAAGATTTATGGAAAAATATAAAACAAATGCTTTATTTCTCACACTTAGGAACTGTGTTTATAGATCATACATAACAGTGACATTCATAAAATTATAACAAATATATACGGTATATAATAAAATCAATGGGGTAATCAGAAGACATCTTGGTAAACAGATGAGGACAGATACAAAACTAAGATTACGTAACATCACATCAAAAGCTGCTCTAAAATACCAAAGTGAAATTTGTATTTTGACTAAAATAATTTCTCATAAACGTAGAGTAAGCCAAATGCGCTTCTTACGATCACTGTTAGGAGTTAAAAGACTACATCACCAAAGGAAAAGTATTGTTAGAGAAGAACTTGGTGTACCAAGTGTAAATGAAATTATAGAAAGATACCAACAAGAATGGAAAAAAACATCTGAGAAGAATAGAAAGAAATAGACTTCCAAAATTGGCATTCCAATATACGAAACGGACCAAGGAAGACCGAAACATCGGTGGAAAGATCAAGACCATCTTCGTTAGGTTTACCGTCACAGGCCACATTACCTAACACGGTTTTTTTCATGATGATATATATATATATACACACATTTGTATAGGCTATAGAATAATGAGAAAAAAGTAATAATTAACCAGGGTTCCTCCTATGAGTATTCTCTCGATTTTCTGAAAATATTACATTATTACGAAGGAATAGATTTAAATATTGAGCAATATTACTTATTTAAACCTTATTAATGTAATATAAATGATCCTAATGAAACAGGGACTCCCACAATGTACATTACCATAAAGCTAGTAATTTTGTTTCCCTTATTGTACCGTAATTTTTAATAATACCTTAAGTATAAGCTTGACAGATTCAATATATTATTATTATTATTATTATTATTAATATTATCATTTATATTAATTGTTATCACGCTTATCTACCACCAGTAAATTACAACTATACATATACATATGTGTGTGTATTTGTGTATAAAGGAATAGTATAAAAGCATGGCGGTGTAAGTTATTTTTCTTCATTTTGAAAAAAAAAACCTGTTTTGTTAATCAATGTATAAAGAATTAAGTTATATTAATATTGCTAATCATGGAGAGATATGTATTGTCCTAAAGTATTGTATTAATTGTTTATGTATCTGAATTCAGTATGCAGTTTCTTTTTTACAACCATGTATTTTACTCATTTTTGTAAAAAAAAACGAATTATATCACTATATCGTATACTCCTTCACACACACACACACACACACACACACACACACACACACACACACACACGTATATATATATATATATATATATATATATATATATATATATACAACACACACATATATACACACACACACACACACACATATATATATATATATATATATATATATATATAATTTCTATTGTAATTGAAATATTAGCTACTGTTTTGGTTTGTTTTAAATTATGACTAGACAATAATGTATGGATGTGGATTATCGAAGCTTACTGCCCATGCGATCCATTTGTAAAGATGCTCATTTTTACTCTATTTTAAGTCTAATAAAGTCATCTTTATATATATATATATATATATATATATACAGTTAATGTTAATCTTAGAGGGCGTGGTATGAGCTTGTAGGCAGGTTTCTCTTTAAAGGTTAACATTTAATTATACAAAATTTGTTGATATAACTCAATAAGTTAATTAAAATTGTTATCACATTATACACCCCGATTGTTTGGTAGTCTTGATAACTGTGTGTGTGTGTGTGTGTGTGTTAGTGTATGTGGGAACTTAATTAGTTAATTGGCGATACAGCTGAATACGGCATGTGTGTTGTGGTCACAACAATGGAGGCAATTTAGAAGCGCTCCTAACCGAGAGGGTGCTTCCTGTATACTCTGATTATTGTATGTTTTAAATTAGCGCAATTTGTTTCATTTTAAATTCCTAATGAAACACCTATGTAAGTCTTCAATATTTTGAATTAGCCAAAAATTGACTGTATATGTATAATTCATAAATACGTACGTGAAGTAATGACAGATAATATTCAAGTATTGTGAAATATACGTGTGGGGTGTATCAGAATGAATTGCTTGTCCTACAGGTGTAATATAGTACTGCACTATACCCAAGATGCTCCAAGTGTTTTAACAATTAAATGAGTTGCTGTAACTTGTTTTGCATTATTAAAACCTAGTAAATCATATTTGCATTTGTTTATATTGTCACTGGTTGCCGTGGAATCAGCTTTTATGTTGATTTGGCATAATAAAACAACACAGATGATCGTGTAGTATTCTAAATAATTACGTATATTTAATTCTACTCCAGTCACAAATTGCTGTATTAATTAATCTTGTTTTAAAATTTGTCAATCCTACAACTATTTTATAGTCTCTGACGAGTCCACTTTTCATAGTTTCTTTCAATCACTGACCGCATATCGTCACTTCACAACTGACTTGTTCCCGACTCTCGCAACAGATTATATAGGGCGGGGAAGGACATTTCTCGGATTCCGATCGAGACCTTACCAGTATGGAAGCTTCTGACATCGATCTTTCCCGATAGGAGAAGTAGAGGCTTAGAGAATTTTCCGGAACGGAAATATAAGCACACCGATCGGGTTTCACGGGTCTTTCGACTAGCGAGTCAGCGACTCACGAATCTATTTTCACCAATACAAGACAACTATTCTCGCCGACACCCGCGAAATTCAAACGTCGCTAATACGATGCGTCACAACATTATATACTTTTTTGAGTTAGAATATTTTCAGAACTATACATGGCATTAATATAGGCTCTCAATTAGCTACCATTCGACAAGTTATGTAATTACGTAGGATTTTTTTTTTTTGCATATGCTGGTATAATATGCTGTCGATTTGAAAATGAGAGAACAATGGACAAGTAGTTTACTTGCTTTATTTTAATTTTTAGACTGACTCAGTCTGAGTTTAGACCTTGGACTGAATGTGTGTATTACTCATTTTACGCATATTGATAACACAATATGATTGTATACTCACTAAGACTATGGGAACATGTACATATTTTAAAGAAATAATAACTCTTGTAGAAAAACTATACGAAATTTAGTAGTAAATTTCCTAACAGATTAAATCTGTGTAGAAATATAATGTTAAACTTAGTGAATAGGTTTAATAATGCTGTGAATAACAATCAAAACCAACGAAACACTGCAATACGTAAAAATACAGTGTGTGCCACTAATCGTCACACCCTTGAGGATCTTAAATTCGAACATAAGTAGGTCCTCAAGGTAGAAGAACTGATTAATGTTAATGATAATTTGATAGGAAGGTGTGATTTATGCATGAGACAAGATGACCAACACTTCGAAGATATTCTATGATAAGGATGAAAAATGAATATTGTCATTTAATATCTTGTACCCAGTTTCAACTTAGCGCTCGTTGCATGCGCGACTGCGAATTGTGAAACCAGACCCAAAGTCAGGTGGGTAATCAATGTCCAGTCAAAGTTCGCTTAGAATTACTGTATAATAAATTATTTATGGGAGTTACTTAAGCTGACTAATGCAATTAGTATTATGAATACATAGATTATTTTAATTATTTCGTATAAAAACAAGTGAAATATGAAGCATTTAAACATATTATATTGCATGATAAAACTTAGAATTATAGCCAGGTACAAGGTAGGACAAGGCTAACTGTAAAATCTCTGCTTTTAGAGTGCAGGAATGTTAGTACAGTTAGTTTCAGACTGTAGGAATGGCAGTACAGTTAGTTTGGTATATAAACCTTCGAAAATAGATGAGCCTTGTGGTCTTTTGAATCCTGAGTGCAGATGGGTAAGTCTACATACCTTATGTATTAATTAATTTTATGTTTTTAGAAATGTAATCAAGTATCTTGCTAAAGTTTCAGAAAATACAAACACTAGTTCTACTTGTATGAGTTATTTAGATTGATATTCAAGTGTAGGAATTTATAGATTAATAATAATTAGTATGTAAATTGTACACCATCTCTCCTTCTCTCAAAATTCAGGAAACTAGGAATGTAGGTTTTCTTAAATATAAGTTTAGATTAGTTAGTTAGGCATAGAAGCTCTTAAACTTATGTAATAATTTATGTTGGTAATATAATGGTTAGGTTGAGAAATCTGCCCATTTATCCATGAAGACTCGTAAACCTATGTACCTAACATCTCCACACACTGACTACTCGGCTAGATTGAGGGAAGTAAACCCCTAATCTGTAAAGAAACTCACGCTACCAAACCGCCCCAATTAATCCCTGTTCCAAAGGTCCCCTAAGCCCTTGAAAGCCTCCATTTCATAACAGTTACGTTTATTTCCCTACAGATGTAGGCGAATGACAAGTGATTAGCTTATCGCCTCAAAGAGACACCTAATAGGCAACTAAGGTATCAGTTTAATGGGAAATGTCGATTATATTTTGATTAGATTCTATTTTAGGTTTAAGTTTATTTTGTGAGCCCTAAAATCTTCAGATTGTTCTTTAATTTTTTCATTCAAAAATCCATCATCCCAGACCCAAAGTCAGGCTGGTTTGAACCTGAGATCTTCGGGATCAGATCAATGAAGGCAACCCTTAGATCACCAGGACCAATAATAATAACAATAGTAATAATAATAAGAATACTAATTTCTTTCTTCCTTTATCTCAGTTTAACCTCTCGCCTTATACATGCCACGCGCCACCCGGCCTTACAATAAAACGACCTGTCGAGAAATATTTTTTTGATGATACACACACACTTTTTTGACCACAGAAGGGCATGGAGTATCTCTCCGAATCAGTGATCAGCTCAATGTCAGTATCTCCTCCAAGACGTCACAATATAATAATAATAATAATAATAATAATAATAATAATAATAATAATAATAATAATAATAATATTAATTCATTCATTTTGAGAATTTTCCTCATCATTGAGGGTTTGCTCAAACCAATCTTAGAAATTAACATGAATTAAATATATATAAATGACTACGGACTTGTAGACTAACCGTTTACAACAAACATGCACAAATTTCCCTTAATTAAAGTTCTCCATCGTTCTCTGTCTCTTCATCTGTTACAACAAATTTCCTCATTGAATTTTTTTCTTCCAGGTTTTTCTTGGTCTTCCTTTTCTGTTCCTTCTTTCAATTTTCCATACATAGACGGCCTTTGGTAGTCTTCCATCCTGCATTCTTCTTACGTGTCCATACTATTTTAGCCATCTGTGTTAAATCTCATCTACTATATTTCTTTCTGCATTCATCCATTAATAATAATAATAATAATAATAATAATAATAATAATAATAATTTAATTCGCAAAAATTTAGTAGAGGTGAACTTGAATAACATGGATGGTGTATGACACTCCAGTAGAAAACGAGGAAGAACTTACTGTTAGATAGGGCTTCTAACTTGCTGTCTCATATTACAGATTAGATAATGAGAGATTGTGGCGGTATAATATATGCTCTTATACTGCATGGTTATACTCCTGTAGAGAATATTGGTTGCCATTTTGATCAGTTGCTAACTCGTTGTCACCATTGAACCCCTGGGGGTCCGGTTCTCGGGCCCCAGCTTTGCTCACAACAGCAACAGGGCGCGTCCCCGGGTGGCGGATAGGGGAACGGTCGGTGGTTTGCTTTGCATTCCTCCCGGCTAGGTCCAGACCGGACCCGCGGGCCATTTGTGAGGTCGTCAGGATTCGAGCGACCTGACGTACTACATAGCTCGTGTTGCGCCCACTTCAGCAGCCAATCGGGTCCCCTCGGTTGCGTAGTGGGGAAAAGGTAGGTGGATCTGCTAGTCAGTCCTCCCTTCCAAGTCCGATGGACTCGCTGACCATAAGTGGGGTCAACAGGGAGTTGAGTGGCCTGTTGTCAAAACTCACATATCCTGGCCTACAGCGGGATCAGCGACCGCCGTGGCGAAGTGGTAGAGACTGGAGATCAGAAACTCCTTTCTCTTGATTCAATGAACCCGAGGACTTCTGTGGGGGCACCATGGGCGATGAGCACCCTGGATGCCTACATTGCTCAGTGGGCTGGACTCACAGCAGCTGCACGACTAGGCCTAGTCTTGCAAACGGGCTGGTTGGGACAATACCGGGAGTAATGCTGGGAATTACCACCAGGTCAGTAAGCTCGGGAAAAGAGGAAGCGCGTTCTTTTGGGTGTGGGATTAGCGCCGACTCCGGGACCGAGTGACCCAAGTACAATCTGTGAGATCGTCAGGAGTTGAGCTACCTGACGTACTAATGTTCAGGCTGGACCCACTTTAGCAACAAAACACGTCCCTAGGTGGTGCACTGGGGGGAAAGGTCGGTGGATCTGCTAGACAGTCCTCCCGGCTAAGTCGAAGGGACTCGTGGACCATTAGTGGGGTCGGCGGGAGTACTATTGCTCACCTGTTGGAGCTTGCGAGCTCCGTGCTGGACCACAACTGCAACAGGACACGTCCCTAGGGGCACGCCAGGGAACGGCTCCGACCAGTGCAGAGGGGAGCAACTGTACTGATTCCCGGCTAAGCCTATGGGCTCGTTGACAAACTGTGCGATCACCAGGAGATGAGCACCTGGATTTACTAAAGTCTCACACTGCGGGGCTCGAGGATTCAAGACCTAGCCGGTCTCACAACGGCTGCAGGATGCGTCCCTGAAGATAGAACAGGGGACCGGTCGGTGGATCTGTGACAGCAGTCCTCCCGGCTAGGCTAGAGGAGCCCGTGGACCAACTGTGGGGTCGACAGGAATGAGCTACCTGACGTACTATGTAGCTCAGCAATTTCCCTGAAGTTTCGACTCCAACACCTTCTCCCTGAGGTGTTGGTTTTAAGCCGAGAACTCTTAAACGTGGACGCGAATAGATAGGGAGGACAATATACTGGGACTTGGGAGTATGGTCTTCGACCGAGGTATCCCAAGTGGTGGAGGCATGATCCCAGATGTCACCATTGATCCCGGAAAGTTAAAGGGCGCTCGACATTCACCTCTCTGAAAAAAAAACCCTAAGAACTGTATTATCTAATACCCACAATCTTATTTCCTCCTTTAATGTAGAGATATCTTGTTTCGCATCCATATAATATAACTGGAAGAAAAATCATTTCGTACATTTTTATTGTTTTATTTTTAAAATCTGGATAACAAGAGCCTCTAGAATGCATTACAGCATGTTTCCATAGTTATGTCTATATTTAATTTATTCCTACACCTCATTCCTATTTTTATTTATTGTTCCTAGATATTTGAAATCGGCCACTTCTTCAAATTTACCTCAATATTAACTGTCCATTTCCACTATAATATAATCTATTTTCATCAGTCGATGACTATAAATTATTTAAGAGTATAAAAAAGTAAAATAATATTTTTTTAAAATTAGGCCCATATTATCCGTTAATATTTTGTGAGCTTTAAATGGGAATTTCCGATATGATTCCAACCTCCAAAATAATTCATTTTGTACACTTCTGGAATTTTATTTTGATTTGATCAACTATTGCTGAGTAGTCTTAAGAACTGAAAGTATAGCTGATATGTACAGCACGCTCCACTGTTTTAGTATTTTATTCATTCTTATTGCAATTTGATTTCCCAATAGGAAAAAGTGTAACAATTAAAAAAATATATTTTTACTTGTCAACGAATGTTTACATAAAAAAGGTTCCTTAACGATTTTATTTATTTCGTTACGAGTAGATTTTGTAGCTACTAAATAATTATTTTGTTATATAATTAATGTAATAACAAAGCAAATAATTAAATGAAATTTATAGGAAAGAACAAAGACAAACTAGACATTACAAGGATGGATAAAAAAACATAAACGTGGAAGTGATTTTTAAATCTTAAGTAAGGATACAGAATTGTATATAATCCTCATCATAAACAATGGCATTACAGTCCAAGACTTGAGGATCTTGCGCTTCAACAACTACCCCAATTGTTCTTTGTACGTAGTTTTTCCTTTATAATTCAGCCTAATCCAATTTCAGAACTTCTGTTTACTCCAAGAGATTGTTTCAGATTCCTGGTTGAGGGAGTTTTCACTAAGGATGGTACCAATCATTCATCAAACTCAAACGGAAATTTGAGACATATTTCGTCTCAGCTGTGATATATCCGTCAGGTTACACCTACCAGCAATAGGCTGCCATCAGCATACAGTAATTTCTATCTAACAAAAATATTATTTTTTGCAAAGGAAACCAAATATTTATGAAGAAAAATTTCTAAAATAAACTTATTACATTTTAACACATATTAATTTAATTACATTTCACAGTAGCCTAAAGAGTCAATTGCAAATGAAAATGGATTTTCTTAGGATGAAAAAATCCAAGTAAGAAGTCCTTCGGGAAGGACTTTAAGCCGTGCGTTCCGAGTCTGAAGTTTTTCAGGCTCGTAAATGTTCCTTAAGCCTGAATAAAGGGGCCACTAAGCAACATTTACCGACATCGACGTCTTAGTAATATCTTAGTTGCCTGTTAGATGTCTTATTGAGTCGGTGTACTGACCGCATACCACCTATGACATCTATGAGCAAATAAGGTAACTAAAAATTAACTTGGTCTAATAACTCCTTACAAAGAAGAATCTATGGCTCAACAACGGTCTACGCCATTGTAGATAGATAGATAGATAGATAGATAGATAGATAGATAGATAGATAGATAGATAGATAGATAGATAGATAGATAGATAGATAGATAGATAGATAGATAGATAGATAGATAGATAGATAGATAGATAGATAGATAGATAGATAGATAGATAGATAGATAGATAGATAGATAGATAGATAGATAGATAGATAGATCGATATATAGATAAATGAAGCCAGGTTAGAACGGTATTCGATAAAAATAAAGGGCAGATTCCCATTTATTATAACGGAGTACATAGCATAGTCATAGATCTTTTCTTTATCTTCTAGCTCACTGAAATCACGTGTCCAAAAAACTCTAAGGAGTGACAGGCCTAAATGGGCTTTCCAGTTGGCTGCTGATCTCACACACACACACACACACATATGTTAATTACAATGGTGGTTGATAATTCAGCCAGTATATGTGTAATATGTGGTCAGCTTGTCGGGTCTCCAGCTGTAATGGGTGGATTTCTCAAAGTGAAACCGTTGCTTATTTTAGCTACCCAAATACCCCACGATGCTGGGTGAAAACAGTTGACACACTAGTTGAAATTACATTACGATTTTTTTTTTCGCCATAGGGACTCTAACTTATGCACGCCACATAACTCTGCAACACGACACTGCTCTTAACAACTCGATTATGACGCGGGGCGAAACATAACATTAATTAGACTTTAATAGTATATTAGATGCGAGGTTGAGAAGTGATTTTTACAGAAGCGAGGAAATGTTTAAAAATCTTGCGATAGCCAGGTTTTTAATTTCCGAGACTCTGTAAAGCACTTCACAAACTTGCGTTGCACATTATTTTTTGCGCGATGGTATTTTCAAAATAATAAATTATAGTAAAATAATAACACCTTTGTTGGAAATATTTGCGTCCATTATAAACAACTGACTAACGTTAACAGAGTGGGCAATGTTTATTATTTGAGACTACATGAGGTCATGACACAAATCGGTGATAAAATGGCGACAAGTACGTATTTAATGTTTTATATAGTTTCAAATAAAATTCAGTTAATTTAAAATGCAGTGATTTGTTTCGTATATTAACACTACCTTTTGGATACATTTTTGTATATACATAGTACGTAGTATACATAAAGGACAGTGGTTTTATTTCCCACACGTTGTTTATAACAGGCTATGTAACATTTATAGTATAGTTAATTAGGTTGGCAACCTCGAAATGTAGGAAGTTGAACTTTCAATCATGGTCGCCAATGCTGAAAGTACGACAAAATGCACTAACGCGCAAAAAAATATATAACTGAAGAGAGAGAAAAAATTTGAAGCTGACTGTCCAAAATTCTGTAGCTGTAGTAATGCCACGTAAGGTATACTGTAATAATGGTAACTTACAACAAGCTGGCTGTTTTCTTTTGCGTTTTAAATATGTAGCCTACAGATTATTCTGTTTGTTTTTCAAACGTTTTCCAAACCAGTGTGTTATGAAATATGATTATAAAAATCAATGTAAATTGATACGATATTTTCTTTTATTAAATAATTAAGGTTATTTAAAACTTTTATAGTAATATTCTTACAGTCAAGAAGAACACAACGTATATTCCTAATCCTAGCACTTGTCATACAAATACATCAAAGCGAAAGGTATTGCATTCGGATGCATAATCTCTGACTTTTTCAAAAAACTGAATGAAGGCGTCCGAGCAGATCAACGACGGAGCCAATATATCTGTAAGCTGGGGCGGCCGAGCCTATGCAAGTGGATGATGTAATCGCTTCTATATGAACGCCGAATGACATTTATTCCCACCCCCATTTTGACGTAATATGTTAAATTCATTTTTAAATTTCATGTTGAGGTTGAGAATACCAGTTATAAACCTAACGGCTGAGGACTTGCTTGATGACCGTGTATCTCTGTTAATGATATGTGGATGTGTGTCCAGCTGTCAGATGATAGATCAAACACCTTATAGGCATATTACGCTCTAGAGGAGGAGAACATTTTGTATTATCTTAGTTTTGCTGGAGTTTAATATCAACAAGAATATTTATTTCTAGTTTAATTATGTTTGTTTTTTGTACATAACTATTTCACAAATATCATTGTATAAATTCGTTTATTTCCCAGGGAATAAGTGAGTATATGTCCGTTATCTAGAATAATCCACTTACTTCCTTAAATGTAATTTTATAGCATATCTACTATAGCAGAGGAGTATAAAATGATTTGTCCTATAAATATATTACCTGGGTAGTAGACAATGTTCTTGGTGACAGCATAATCCACCTCTGGAATGCGCATTTCACAGGAAAACACTGTAGGTGTGTCTAGATCGTTGTCCTGCACCACTCTATTAGCAACAATATCGTATGATCCTCTCCGTGACGTTGACTCGATCTTCACTTCTTCTAGTTTCGTCCTGAAATACAATAACACTAATTTTAAAACGATCATTATTATATTTATGTAAGCTCTGAAACTGATAAATATTGAACAATTATCCTATGTCAAGAAAGTGATTCTGTTATGAACAACGAATTTTTAATAAAGTGTAAATATTTAAGTGATTATTATTATTATTATTATTATTATTATTATTATTATTATTATTATTAATGTAGATTATGTAAGACACAAGCAATTGAATTGGTATGGGCATGTACGACGAATGCAAGAAGAAAGGTTACCCAGAAAAACATTGAAATGGTGTCCATCTAGATAAAGAAGGAAAGGAAGACCTCGAAACTCGTGGAAGAACTGGAATGAGAACAAAAGGACTGGAGAACATGGAGTAGGTGGATAAAGACGAGTGGAGAAGGAAAATAAAACTTTAGGCACAGAAAGATGTGTAAACATTGAATATATAATAATAATAATAATAATAATAATAATAATAATTATAATAATAATAATAATAATAATAATACACACAAATAAACGTAATTGGTTTGAACATATACAAAGAATGCCAAATAATCGTTTATCAAAACAGCTGCTTCATTATAGGCCTCTAGGCCGAAGAAATGTAGGAAGACCAAAACGTCGCTGGAAGGACGACCTGCGCCTGCGGCATGTAGTGCGCCGGGGAGCGGAACGGGCCAACAGGCCCATACCTTGAAGATGATGATGATGATTATGATTATTAATTTTTATTATTATTATTATTATTATTTACTTTATTTAACTACGCTCTTTAAAAGTTAATGTTATTAACGTCGCTATTCAAATCTGGGCGTTAAAGGACAGATACATTTTGTCAAAGAAATCTTTTTTCAAGCATCAGGTTATTTTATTTGCCACAAATCTACATTAAGGGACACAAGGCTTTATTTACCTTCCGAAGGGACACACACTCAGGACTTTTACGTCCTTAAAAATACATTGATCTTCGCTGGGTTTGAAGCTGCGAATATTTAAACAGTGGCGAACACCATCAGTCTACTGGAACTGACTTAAATGATGGTACCTAACAACTTTTTATTGGGAAGCAATGCGATATGTCAAGTGTCAAAATATTAAAAAGAAATAAAAAATATACATTTATATACTTTGGCATTTGACTTTTGGGTTATTTTTCTAATACGAGTAAATTATATATTATTTAATTTGCATGACATCATGAGCGTTTATTCCGGTTTAATGGTTCTTTTAACACCAAGAAGATTTGGGGTTAAGCAACTCTGTGTTTGGCGAGAAATTGAACTTTATAGCAGGTTAATCCCGGTAAGTGGAAAGATGGATGCAGACTCACCATTAGTGTCTACACTAGTATCGGAGACCATTTAACGTCGAATAAAATCAGTTGAGGGAACTTCCGGCGAACACAGTTCACCTAGAATATATAGTTAATTATCTAATAAGTAGTTCATCTAACGATGCTCTTTAACAGCTAATGACATTAGCGTCGCAATTCAATTCTCTGGGAGAAGCAACCGACAAATTTTTCTCAAGGTCAATTTATTTCGAAATATAAGTATTTTTACCTTTTTTTTTAGTCTAACCGAGTTGTTACTGGCAACTCTTGGAATCAGAGGAGTGCGTTAACCACTAGTCCTAGATCGAAACAATTACTGATTCAGATTACAGGGCTACCTTACTTCCTTCTTGAACCGTTGGTTAAGAAATGTCCTTTTGAAATTACATAGCATATATATATATATATATATATATATAGAGAGAGAGAGAGAGAGAGAGAGGGGGGAGGGGGTGATAGAGGGACAGAGGGCGGGAGAGAGTGACTTGCTGGTAAAAATATTAATAGAATTTACGGAACATCCCGACAGACTTATAAAACATAGACATTGGTTAACAGAGTTGACTGAAGACTCAAAACAGTGTAGGGCTATTCCGAGATGGGAAACCTGTTCGGATACGCCCATTTTAAGCCTCTCGAGATCGATTAACTAGCATGTGGAACTTATTACAACGGCGAACCTTTAAGATAGATTAAATTGTACAACAAACCGATATTTATTAATATTTGTGGAAAATACTAAAAGAAAATTTTCTTTTACCAATTTATTTTAGTACAATATGTTATATAATTTATGATAGGCCACTGTTGGGCAAGTGCTACAATCACTGTAGTTAAGCAATATAATTTAAAATAAGTGCAACGAACCCATCTATCTGACCGTGTGGTACCGTTTGAATATTGCATTCAGAAGATTTCTATTTTTTAAATCCGGTTTTCATGCTATGCTTGCAGCTTTACTAGGGAATTGTAGGTGTGGTAGCTTCCCGTTGCTTTCCACACCGGTGAAGGATGATGATGATAATGATAAGGATGATGATGAAGGCCATTTGATTTCAGGGATCGTTTGGGCCTTAACGTTTTCCTGACATTTGTCTTGCAGGTGAGGAAAACCCCGATAAAAACCTCACCCAGAAAAACTGCCCCGACCGGGGATCGATCCCGGGCTCGCTGCGTGACAAAGCAGCACGCTACCTCGAGACCACAGCGGTGGACCCGAAAATATATATTTTTTTTCGTGTTTTTTTCAATATTTTGGACAAATGACGAATTGAACTTTACTTAATAAAATCAATTTCGCCATTATTCATCACTGAATGTTACATATATGTGAGGTCTCTTCCACTCTCTAACTCTCTATCTCTCTCTCTGTGTCTCAGATGTTTTGTCACATCCCTTATAGCCTTTTGGGTGAGAATTTTTAACTCTAGATCGCATACATACATTTTTGACTACACATGGACATGGAAGTCCTCCCTGGATACACTGATGCAATCATATTAATCAACGTGATGATGATATTAGCGTCGAAGTTGATATGGGTGATTCTGATAACAAAATTGGTTTTCGAGGACTATTTATGCTTAAAGTTCTTTACATTGTGTAGCAGATGAGAAAACACACACACACACACACCAGCAAACAGGTCTTAATCGATGATTGAACCTGGGTCTGCTGCTTCTGAGCTCTTAACAGTGGAGCATTTCATAAAATTCACTGAAATGTAATATCAGTGAATTTATACAAGATATATATTTTCATAAACAGAATTAATGCATCGTATTGTGATATACATGGAAAATACCCAGGCGTGGTCACATGATAAACGTCCAAGGTTTCAAATTAAAAATATAAATATTCTTTTTCCTAAGTTTAATCTTCCTCTTTTTAGGTACTTCTACATATCCCATAACACTCGAGCCTTACATGAGCACGGCATGTAAGAAATGTTATTACATTTTGAAACACATATACATTTTTGACCATACAAAGACATGGAGGACCAGCCCGGATGACTGATCAGTTCAATTACAGGGTCACCTCCGAGAAAACATGGACATTGACAATAGACCCCATTATTTTATACTCAAATAGGGATGATTCTTATGGGTAATGGTATTCGGGGACTATCAGGGCCCTAACGATTTCATACATTTATCTCTCAAGTGAGGAAAAAGCCTCATCCATGAGACTTGTCTCGACCAGGGATCTAACCCGGGAACGCTATAATTAATAATAATAATAATAACAACAACAACAATAACAACGACAACAACGACAACAACGAAAATAACAAAAATAACAAATATAACAACAATAATAACAATAATAATAATAATAATATAATCCTTGTTTCAGCTGGCAGAGTAATGGCCATAAGGCCTTCTCTTCCACTCAACTAGCGAATAGTAAAATTATACACTAATTACAGAGTTATTACAATTTCAAGATATTATTAAAATATAGACTAAAAAGGACAATGGTGATGTGATCTAATACTAGCTAATACTAACAAAAACATTGAATATAATAAAATTGTCTTCTTCTTCTTCGTCACGGTTTAGGCTTATTTACTACCCTGTTCCAGCTCCAAATTGCTGCTGTGTCCATCTTGTAATAAAATTAGAATAAAATAAAAAAGTAAGTAAAATTTCCTAGATGGTTATTTACAAAATGCTGAATATAGTCGTTATGCAGTTAATGTTTTCATTGTGTCGAACTTAAGCTATGTCTGAATCAAAGACGCTATTCCTAGACCACAACGCTGAAAATCTAAAATTGTACTACATTGTAAGGTTTTCTTTCACTGCAGAAATGAAATAATTCTAGAAATTTTAAATGTATTTTAATTGCAGAGTTTATTTTACCTGTAATAAAAACTAAGCAGATTAATTTCATAAAATTATTACAACTTCACATTTTTGACGTAATTACTTCAATCTTATAAACTGGAGAAACTCGTATGTAGCAGATAGCCTGCTACTGGATGTGTTTTAAGCTTTAGAAATAATTAATGTATAAATCTGATATGGCCAGGTATTTTTGGAAGATTTAGCATAGGACTATCTCACAGAATCAATTTTTTATAACGACAGTCATGCATAAATTGGGCTGAATATCGAAAGGTATCAGTAATTTATTTCATCCATTAAAATTTCTACAATTTTTCTGCCATCAAAAAATATCTGGAATAATAACAGGAAAAGTTCGTGACAGTTTGTGTCGTTAAATATCGACCCCATCGAATGATTACTTTAATCAGGACAGCTGTCAATCTGACTTTACAATAAAATACTCTAATCCATACTCTCATTACTATTTCTAATCCTGAACAGAAATACGACCCAAACCTGACTTTATATCACACCCACTCAACATCTGTGAAATCCAACAATTCATAATACACGTCCTGATAGATACAATTAACTACCTGCCTACCTAGTCGGTCACGATGAATTTGTGATTACCTGGAGCATGGGATCAAATCCTGTTGCGCTCGATAGATATTTCATGGAGTATATCCTAACGAGTATTCTATGGGCAAGAAATATAATAATAGCAGCAGCAGCAGCAGCAGTAGTAGTAGTAGTAGTAGGTGGAGTTTTTTAGACTAAAAGTAAGACACATATAATGTTATTTACAAATATAGGTCGCACGGGCAGTAAGCCGTACTGTTGACAGAACACAATTCATAATTTGTTAACATGTCTGAAGAAGGTACAGTGTACCGAAACAGCTGTCACTCAATTATATCTTAATGAAGTAAAGTGATCCCACAACAGGCCCGGATGCCCTTGGGGTAGTAGGAGGTTAAGGCTCCCACTTTTTCTAGACAATCGGCACTTTATGTCAGCCGGGTTGTCAGCACTGCGTGACGGCCGCCTTTACCCCCAGAACAAGCGTCTGGTACTCATTTCCGTTAGAGGCTGAGTCGACCCCAGGGCCATAGTGCCGCCAGAGGGTTTTGGTCAGTTTAAAAATCCTGACCCCAACGGGACTTGAACCCTCGACCCACCGGCTTGTAGCTCAGTGCCTTAACCACTACGCTACAAATATGAAAATCAAATAAAACTAAGTTTTTTTTTATTTAATTAATAGATATGGATTTTCATCAAGTAAACACCAACTCAATTGATTATGTTATAATAAAGTTATGATTGGTAATAATATAACTTAAAACAAAAAAGTAAACAATAATATTACAATTAGATAATAATACAATAACATTATACATTAATTAGGTTAATTCTTAGGGGTAGTTTAAATCTATCGAATGTAAGTTATTATGATTAATATGTGAAATACAAAATATTTTAGGCCTAAAATTAAAAATAAAGTAGGAATTAAACTTCTCTCAAAAAATAAATAAAAAGTAAAAAATCGTATTCTTCTGAAAGTACAAACCAATAATAATAATAAAATAATAATTATAGATGTAAAAAGATTACCAAAATAATTCATACGAAATTATGTACAATTATTTAGAATTAATTGTATTACATTTTGATAGCATATTTACTTATTCATAAATGAATGTTATTTTTCACGTTTTGTCCAGAAATTTATCCAAGTTTATGCAATTTTCTGGATTTACCATTAACTCGTAGCATGCCAGTCTTTCACGATTTGAATTTAGAAATCTTGCCAGTAATAACTGACGCCTCCAAAATTCTAAATTGTAAAAGTTTTCTAATATATGCAAACTGTTGCGTCTTGTATCATAGATTTACGGCACGTAAAAGCAGCTCAAATATAAAAATTAGAAATCTGGGAAATATTTATCGGACATTAAATTTCAGATTGTAATGGCGACGCTAATTACCTTAGTTGTAAGAAAATAGTTAAATGAAGAAACAAAAATCTGATTAACTACACAACCAACTAAACACTAACAAAAAAATCTATCACTATCGGGCCCGAGGTTCAAAGCAGCGAAGATGCATAACTACCCTATAATTCGTATCGAGAGATATTTGTTCCCTATATTACTCACCTCCATCATTGTAAATGTTACTCTGCCACCTCATTCTTAGTCTTTTTACAGGGTATTTTCTCTCTGGTTTTGCTACTACAAGTTTCTTGTCCCTCTTTTATTCCCTATTCGAGCAATGTGTACTGCCCATCCCAGTCTATGAGACATAACTGCTCTTCTATTCTTTATTATTATTATTATTTATTTATTTATTTATTTATTTCCCATAAATATCATATAACCTACTATTAAGTAGTCTTCTCCTTTCACCTGTCTGTTCGTCTCTTGTAGGTTCAAAAATGTTTCTAAGAACTTTATTATCAAATGCTCGTAATATTTTACCCTCCCTTAAAGTAAGATACCATATTTTGCATCCATATAATAATACTGGAAAAATAAAATGTTTGTGTACTTCTAGTTTAACATCATTTGAGAAAATATTGCCTGGCAAAGATTCCAATAATTAATATTACATGCGTTTCCAGAGTTGAATCTATGTTTAATTTAATTAATATAGGCCTATATATTTTTTTTCATGACAATATTGTTTTGTAGAACTCACGAAGATTTGTAAAAATTAAGAAAAAG
Source organism: Diploptera punctata (assembly GCA_030220185.1). Classification (NCBI taxonomy): domain Eukaryota; kingdom Metazoa; phylum Arthropoda; class Insecta; order Blattodea; family Blaberidae; genus Diploptera; species Diploptera punctata. The sequence goes on from JASPKZ010004588.1 coordinate 608,862, forward strand.
AAAAAAAGCACTTTTCATGGGTAGGCCTACAACCTCAAATCCGAATTCGATAAAAATGTTAGTAGTGGACAATATTGGCATCCTATACTACAGATTAAAGGAAAAAAATTAGATTTTAACACGGATTTCAATCAGCTAACAGTTTACTAATGCGCTATTGAGGTACGTCTTTCTAATCACTCTCACATTAATTTATCTTTAATTCTCTTAAACATTATTATTTTTATATGGGCTGTGCATCTGCATAAAGCCAACATTCAATATATTGTGTTATTTAAACTGATTTTATAAGTAAAAAATGCACTGTGTTACAAATATTGATTGAAGATAATAATTAATATAGGCTATAATTTAACTGTATAATTGCATATTCAAGGAGCTTTCTTCAGCACTGAACATGTCTAATATTTGTAAACCTTAATTAACTGAATGATTATAATATATCTCTCAGATGTCTATTGATTGATAACAAATAATAACATATTCAATTGATATCGGTATGTGAATATAGATGTTTTACATAAATCAAATCATTATAAATATTTAGTAGATTTTGTGCTCTATAAAAAAGTATTGAAATGAACATGAGTAGTTTTGAAAAGAAAACTCCTAAATCATTTATGCTACATTGCATTTTTTTATTTCTCCCTCTCCCTCCCTTTTTCCTTTGTCTCAATATAACCTCATCCTTTTTAGTTTGTTTTATGTGCTTTTGGCCTTCCAGAAATACGATCTCACGGCTGGATATTTTAAACGTTTGATCACATAATAATATTTTTAACACACAAGGACATGAAGGGTCTCCATGGATGAGTTATCAGCTCACTGTAGGAGTCACCTCCAACAAACATGAATATTTAATACGACACACACCATATAATTTGATGTGGGTGATTAAGATTTCTCAATCGGGCATAACGCTTCCTGACAATAGTAATTTAGGTGAGAAACCACCCGTAAAAATTGTACGCAGGAATTTGTCCCGACGGGATCAAACCAGAGTCCGCTTTGTTCCTGGTAACGATATTACTACTAGACGATAGCTGTGGAGTCGTGATTCTATGTTGATTTGAAATTTTAAAAAATCATACTAACGATTTTCATCGAAAATGATACACATTAATAATATACTTACTAATGGAAAATGTTTACCTTTCTGTATCTTTATAGAGATCCATCTTTGGCTCCGGGTACACTCCTCTTGCTTCACAAGTAAGATTTACTGTTTCAGGTCCTGGTTTGGATGCTGTGAATTTTAAGTTCTTCCCTGGAGCTGAAACAAAAGAAAATACGATCAAATTTAATTAAAAAAGAAATTTGTACATATAATTTAATACTAGGAAACTAAATGTACAGAATTAAATTTTTTCGTGGCATCATAGGTCCGTCCCCTTTGCGTGGTCAGTAGAGTATCTAGCATATAGCTAACCATATACAACGAACATTTTAATACAGTTGTACAACCCGTATGTAGAATGTCACATTCACTTTGCCCCACAACTCGTACCTACTCTCAATTAACTGAATCCAGTTCTTATATCCAATCAATGTTACCCTAACACCTCTCTATAGGCTTCCTAAGTTTAATTTCCTCAAGAGTTTCCCAATAAACATTTTGAAAGAATTTCTACTGTCACCAATCCGTACTCCATTCCTAGGCAATATATTGGTGCTTCGAACTGAAATTATAACTTCCAGTGGGTACTAGGTAATAAAGAAATGAAAACACTAGACAGGGTGATTCAAAAGTCTCTTGACATTTTCGTTAAACCAATGTTTCATGCCAAACTTGTTATTACATATGGAAAGTAATGTCTACTGGATGATAAACTCAGTACATTGCAATGTGGTGGCTCTCTAAGTCACGACACAGACTCCATCTTTCTTGTGTACAGCGAAACACTTTTGCCAGCTTAGCTGGTATGATTACAGCTATCGCTGCAGCTATTCGTTTTCTTAATTGCTGTAAAGTGTCGATCTTCACTTCATACACTTTGGACTTAACAAAACCCCAAACAAAGATGTCTAGTGGTATCAGATCTGGAGAGCGGGCCGCCCAAATTCTCGGTGAACCACGACCCATCCACCTACCAGGGAAAACTTCGTTGAGGTGGTCACGAACAATGGTGGCAAAATGGGGTGGTGCATCATCTTGCTGGAAAACCACAGTATATTTTACAGCATCCTGTGGTAGCTGCGGTTCCAGGTATTGTTCTAACATGTCAAGATAGTTACTTCCAGTTACTGTTGTTTCCGCAAACATGAACAGCCCGTAAATTTTTGTTTTTGTTATTCCCAGTCATACATTTATCCTCAAACTCTTGTATGGCGTTCGGCTGTTTGCCTGCCCAAATCCTACAATTACTCCTATTGGCATGTCCACATGTGTGGAATGTTGCCTCATCACTGAACAACACACGTTCCATGATGTCTTCATTTTCAATGGCATTTAACAGGTCATTGCACATAGCTTGTCGAGCCACATAATCTTGTCCATTATCTAAATGTGATAAGGGCGTTTGTTCAGTTTCAAGCGCAAGGTACGCCATGCTTTGGGACATACCCAACTCTGCTGAGCCTTCTGTTTGATGCACCGGGACTACGTGAGATGACATTCTGTATGGTTTGCATGTCTTCTGGTGTTGTAGCCGGCATCCCTCTACGTGTCTAATCAGCTATATTACCAGGTCTCTAATAGCTTGCCTGCTAGGACCTGGTTTTCTGAACTTTCTAGTGAATTCTTCTTGGACCTGTCCGTACGTCAATCCTCCTATACGAGCGAAAACGACAGCTAATCTTTCTTCTATTGTTAGCATAGTTTCAAATTACATATAACAAAAATACATAAATTAACGATAGGAGGAAAATGTCAAGGGACTTTTCAATCGCTCTGTATTACGCGGATGATACTGTCTTGTTTGCCGAAAGAGAAGATGGCCTACAAAGAAATTAACATGATTATATCAAGCAAAAAGCAAAAGCAATAACATTCTCACGATGTAAACTGGTAGCAGATGACAACATAGAGCAAGTATCAAATTTCAATTACTTGGGTATAAATGTCACCAGCTATGCAAGTTTAAAAGGAGAAATTACCAATCAAATAAAAAATAAAGATAATAGAGTTTCACGCTCTATAAAGAAACCATTTGGAAAAATAAATAGGCCTATCTGAGAAAAGACGCTAAAACCAAAATGTATAAATCTGTAATCAGGCCACTTTGTACACCCTCAGACAAAAATGAGTCATCTCTACATTCTATCAACCGATCGAGGAACTTCGTGAGCACTCGCAGAAGCCTTATTCACATTAACATGTTTTCAGTAATTGTACTGTGTTGTTTGCTAGTTAACGCAGTGCGCACTCAAGTAACATAAAATAGAGAGCTTTTCTTTGTGTGTTTCCGTAGTCGAGATGTTTAAAACACAACATCTGCGTTCGTAACCTCAAGGGTTCGATTCCCGTTCTACTTTTTTTTACTGAATGTTAGGATAGCATTTCGCCTGTAATATAGTTTCATATTTAATTTTATATTTGAGTTTTATATGGCTTTAATGCACACACAAAAGACATAGATGAAAACCTTCTAATAATTAAATGAAGAAATAAAATATCTTCTAGAATGAAAACTTTAACAAAATTAATATCGGGTGTATGAACCCTCAGCATCTATTACCGCCCTGAATCTGCGGGGCATTGATGCAATCAAATTTCTACAGTCACGTGGACTTTCGGCTAGAGCATCCCAGACGTCCTGAATTAGGCCCATAAGCCATCTTTCGTCTTTCGTGCATCTGCAGGACAATTAGAGTTCATTATAAACAAACTTGTTAAAGGTTGTTGCTTTTGCGCAGAACGTGTGCGCTTTTGTCTATTAAAATCAATACATTCACATAACCTAGAACAAACCCTGAATGTGGTAAAATAATTGTTACCATAACGACATTACCATTGATTTAGTTCAATTGTCAAAATAAAATGCATTTATATCATGAAACATTTTCATACAAATATCACGAAAAAAAACTACATTACTGAGGACGCGAACCTGCGACCTTCATTAAGAGAAACAGTGACTGCATGCTTTACCGCTGACCTAAAAGAGGCCACGTAGGAGTATCCTCACTCAGTTCATGCCACATAACGCAGTAGCTCAGGGCCCGCACAATTATGACTAGTTTACTAGTGTGAACCCAGCGCTGTGTCGAGTAGGAATTAGAAGAAATATGCGTTCAAGAGATGACTCTTTTTTTTGTCTAAGGGTGTATATATACAGCAGAAACTAGACCATAAATAAGTGATACTCGACACCTACTGGAAGCATGTGAAATGAAAGCTCTGAGAACAATAGAAAATATAATACACTTGCTTACATACTTATTTACTCACTGGCACTATCGTACCCGTAGGTTCATGGCCGCGCAGACATAAGCTCTCCATACATCCCTATCCCGAGCTAATGCCTTCCAATCATTTCCTGTATAATCTACTTCCCTCAAAATAGCTAATGTTATTCTCCCACCTCATTCTTGGTCTACCAACTGGGCGTTTTCTCTCTGGCCCCCCTACAAGAAGCTTCCATGCAAGTCTTTCAATCCCCATACGTGCAACATGTCCTGCCCATCGCAGTCTACGAGACTTAACTGTTCTTATTATATCTGGCTTCCTATAAAGACCATGTAGTTCATTGTTATGTAGTCTTCTCGATCCACTTGTCTGTTCATCTCTCTTTGGTCCAAAAATTTTCCTAAGTACTTTATTCTCAAATACTTGTAATCCCCTTTCCTCCCTTAAAGTAAGAGTCCATGTTTCGCTCGCATATAATATAACTGGTAGAATAATAGTTCTATATATTTTCAGTTTAACGTTTTTTGAAACGAGTTGGGACATCAAGAGTCTCTGCAATGCATAATAGCACGCATTTCCACAATTGAGTCTATGTTTAATTTCTTTGTGCATCTCATTCCTATTTGTGATTATTGTTCCTAGGTATTTGAATTCAGCCACTTCCTCAAAATTTCCCTCATTTGTCATTAGCTGTCTATGTATTTCATTTCTACGTGTGACCATATATTTAGTTTTATTGATATTTACTTCCAGTCCTAAGTTCTTAGTGTTACTCAATAGTGTGTGCATATTGTCCTTTAGTATCTCCTCGCTAGCAGCCAACAATACTACATCATCAGCATAAACTAACAGCTTATTAATACCATTCAGTTGTAAGCTTTCCTCGTTCTCTAAAAATTTAATGGCATGCTCTAGTACAAAATTAAATAGTAGAGGAGATAGTGCATATCTTTGCTTCAACCCATTCTGGGTTTCAAAAGTGTCCGAAATCTGTTTGCCTACATGCACCCTACTCTTTGTACCATTTAGACACATTCGTATAAGTCTAACTTTTTAGGAATTCCGAACTCCAGCAGGATCCTATATAACTTCTCCCTCTTAATTGAATCATATGCTTTTTTGAAGTCTACATATAGTTGATGTACAGTACCATTATATTCCCATTTCTTTTCTAAAATCTGTCTTATACTAAAAATCTGATCTGTTGTAGACCTGTTTCTTCTAAATGCACATTGATGATCTCCTAGAATGTCATCAACATAGGGAATAAGTCTGCTTACTAATATATTTGTTAGAAGTTGAAAGTAATGAGATGCCGCTGTAGTTTTTGCCATCAGTTTTATCTCCTTTCTTATAAATTGGTACGATAATTGATTCCTTCCATTTATCTCGAAGAGCTTTTTTTCCCCCCAAATCATACTAAGCAACCAGCGTATCTTGTCCATTAATTTTTCTCCCCCTGATTTTATCAGTTCTGCTGGGATCTCATCTGAACACGATGCTTTATACACCTTAAATTTTTCAACCTCTAGTACACTTGGCTCTGCGACTAGCATTTCGGCTGTCTGTAAATTATCCTCCTCAATGTCCTGTTCTGTTTGTACACTTAATAGCTGATTAAAGTAACTTTTCCATCTCCTGGAATCTGCAATCATATCCCCATTTTCATTCCGAATTATGTATGTTCTAGCCTGAAACCTTTTCTTCTCTATACTAATTCCCTGATATAATTCTCTAATGTTCCTACTCAAAAAAATTAGAGGAACACATGTTTAAACCAAAACACGAGAATGAATATTGAAAAAATTTAATGTTTGAGTTTTGTAATTATAAATTGAAGATTTATGTAAAATTGGAATAGACATTCCAACAATTTTTTATTTTACAGTATTAGGAATATTAACAAGTTATCATTTGTAACAGAAAACAAAGTGGAAATTCGAGATTTACAATTTTTGGAATCAGTGTTTCCAAGGATATTTCAACACTCAGTACTTAGTGAGTGAGTGACCGCATTACACCTACGAGACATGCTTCGTAGAAGCCTTCTCACAGAAATTTGTGAGAATCTCTCCCATTCCTCGGTGAGTGCATGTGAAAGTTCAAGGTTCTGAGGTATAGCAGGACACTTACGAACACGTTTTTCCAACTTATCCCACATATGCTCGATCGGATTAAGGTCCGGACTGCATGCAGGCCAGTCCATCACCCGAATTTGGCATTCTTGCCTGTGCTGTTTGGTATCTAGCATTTTCTTGCATTAGAAGAAAATTAGGGTCCATACCATAAGCAAAGGGTATAACATGTTGGAGGATAATGTCATTAATGTAAATATCATGCGCAGTCGAACTACAAGCTCTGTCCGAGACTCAATAGTAATCCCAGCCCAAACCATAACCGAACCACTTCCAAATCTGTCACGTTCAATAATTGTGGCTCGATCAAAACGTTCACTAGGACGTCCCCATACACGTGTACGACCATCAGAACCTGTTAGACGAAATCTTGATTCGTCCGTGAATAAAACACCCTTCCATTGGCGGAGTTGCCAGTTGACATGATTCTGAGCAAATCGCTGCCGGACTTATTTGTGATGACGTGTTAAACGAGAGGCTTTAAAGGGATTCTAGACCTCAACCTTGCATTTCTCAGTCAATTTCTTACAGTCATATCAGAAATTACCGTCCCTGTTGTCGTGCGTAAATGATATTGTAGATCTCTTGCTGTAGATTTTCTTCTGCTCAAAGCTTATAAGACAAGAAATCTACCCTGTACGTCTGTAGTCTTCTTCTTACGATCTTGCCCGAGTCTCCTCTTGTATCCATGTGCATCTATACATCGCCTCCATAGCCTATAGATGACGGAAGGGCTGACATCAAGAATCCTAGAGACATGGCGAATGGAACGACCATCTTCAATCAATGCAACTGCTTGTGCAACTGATGTTTCATTCAGATGTCTCAATGCTCTGCATTAGCTTCAGAGAACACAAAAATAACAATTCCTACCACAGATTATTCTTCAAACCTGTTTTCAAAAATATAAATCAATACGAACTCGCTTTGGTTTCAGCAACTCTTGGAATTCCACTAACATTTTCAGAGAAAAATTAATAAAACCGAGGAGATATCAATCTGATTTTAAACAATACTTGAACTCTAAACATCTGACTCTCAAAAATTAAATTGTTACAATATTTATTTGTGGCTTTTGTTTAAACATGTGTCCCTCTAATTTTTTGAGTAGTGTATAAAGAGATCACATTAGAAGTGATAAGATAAGAGAAAATTTACAAATAGAACACATTTCAAATTGGGTAAACAATAGAAGGTAAGAATGGAATGAACATATAAACAGAATGTCAAACGACAGAATAGTTGAAATAGCTAAGGATATATTTCGAATTGAGAAAAAGAAATATTAGAAGCTCGAATAAAAGATGGAATGGTAAAATTGAGTAAATACATTGAAGAGGAAAAGACGCCTTGTCTACATTGGATGAAAGACGAATAAGAAGACCAATTCGAGCTAAATTACTTGTCCAAATTAATCTCCTACATTCCATAATTCTACCATCATTACGACAAAGATGTAAAGTATGTAATTTCTAATTTGTAAAGATGTCTTCACTCTTATTTCTCATCCCTTAAATGAAAGAATATTCCCCTTACGATTGTGTTTTCGAATATTTAAGCCTGTACTTTTCCCTTAGTGTAATTAACCATGATTCACACTCACAGAGTAACACAGATAGGATTCCGTTTTATAAATGTTAATATCTAGACTCTTACATAAAATGAAAGTTAAAAATTAAGTTGTGCCTGTTGGCAGGTGCCGTCGTACTCAACTTTGTTAATATATGTATATGAAATTAACTGGAGCGCTTTCGGAAGTTATCTTCCATCTTCTACAGGTTGAGTTTCTGTTACTTGTTGTTGTTGCGTACGGTGATGTATACTCCAACTGTTTGTAGCAGCAACTGACTTGTTTTTGACGATCTCGTATAATGGGTTTGGGGGGTGCGTTCTCATTAAGAAGTGAGGTGTTGTTTGTTTCCTTTATAATTTCGATGTTTTCAAATATATTTATCCTAGCTGGAATGTTTTCTCGTTGGATTATCGTGAGAGTGTTTTCAATTGTGTTTTTCGATGACCTCCGTTAATGAGATGTTTAGCATAGCTTGATTTATCACCCGCGTGTATGAAATCTTTTAGGTGTTCTTTATATTTTGTATTGAAATTTCTGCTTGTCCTGCCAATATAAAATTTAGGTAACTTCCGAAAGCGCTCCAGTTAATTTCATATACGTATATTAACAAAGTTCAGGACGACGGCACCTACCAACAGGTACAATTTAATTTTTAACTTTCATCATATGACTTCAACGGAATTTGATATGAATTTCACTAGTATTTATCTTACATAAAACCCCACAGACAGGGGAAATTGAATTGAAAACAGTAACGCAAATTTCTTGCTTTTATTTGGTATTTAATTTCATGTATAATGATATTGATGTCATAATGACCCTAGATATTTCAATGTTTTCTCTTTTTCATAAGAATTATTACCTATAGTTATCCCGTCATAAATTGTCCACCGCTGTGGTAGCGGTTGCTTTGTCACGCAGCGGGCACGGGTTCGATTCCCGGTCAGGATAAGCTTTTAGGGTGAGGTTTTATTTGGGGGTTTTTCCTCACCTGCAAGACAAATGTCATGAAGCTTTGTGTCCAAAACGATCCCCGAACATCATGTGGAAATCATCATTACCACCCTTATTATCCAAGGTGTGTGAAGCTACTACACCTATAATTACATAGTCAGGCTGCAAAACACAGCATGAAAATGCTATTATTGCAGTGAAAGACCTGCCCTTGGGCAGAAACTATAAATAAAACAATCTGTCAAATATGTATATTTTTCTATGAATACAAATTTCCTTCCAGCTGTTTAAAAAGATTCATGCAATTCTTGCTACCTGATTAAAATTAATTTTTATTAAATCCAGGCTAAAATCTGGTGAATCCTGTGTGTTCTCGATAATTTTCCTAACAACACAATCAATAATTTCAATTCCAGTGATCATAATGCATTACTTATAAAAATTTTAATATCTTAGTGCCTGCGAGCAAATGAACAGTACTTCGAATTTCCTTAATTAACTGAATAAGTAAATTATTGAATGGATTATAATGCGTTCACCTCCATGTTTCAACCATTTATTTTTCTGTGAACTATTAACTCTTAACTCTAAATTTATCCAATAGCATATTGAGGATAGAGTACTGTATGATTGAGTTTATCATAAATTTAGAATTTAAGTACCGTAGTCTGAAATTCAATGAACAGATCTATTCTGGTTTCACTTTGACCTGCAGTTCACTTCTAAGGGAAGTTTTCAATTTGGAGTAACACTTTTACACAGAAATTCCCTTTTACTGCTGCCTTAAATAACTTAGGAGTTCAGACAGACAAAAGAGAGAGAGAGAGAGAGAGAGAGAGAGAGAGAGAGAGAGAGAGAGAGAGAGAGAGAGAGAGAGATATAGGTAGTGCATCACGTTTCTAGTTGCCTGTTTGTTGAAAGCATAGAACCCATTGTGCATTATTTCTAGTTAAAGAGGCAAGCCTCTGTGTACATCTCGCCTCAGGAAAAGCTAATGCCAACAACAGCCTGCCTGTGGTAATGATATCACTTATGTTCGATCAAAACTGATACCATACTCCATTCCATTTTATTATGCAAGTTTCACGAAACAAAAAATAAACTGATTAGCGACTAAAGCTGCATGAATGCGTACACACGCATATTCTCTCTTATTTTTCATATAATTATCATTGTTATCTTTTTTTTGCGATACAAAAATTTAATATACAATTACACTCCCCCATAGTGCATTTCTGAAATATGCGTAATTTTGGTACAAAATACCTCTATAACTCGTATAACTCGAAAGGTGTAAAACAAATACACTTGATTAAAAACAAATACCAGTTATTTCTTATTATCTTAACCTTTAAATTAGCGAAACGCTAATTTCTCGTGCCAGTCATTTAAAATGTGTCGGACCTCGGTGAAAACGAAATCGTGAGAACCTGTAAGTTATTACTGTACATTGTTTAATTTGATGCAACATTTTAGTGTTTTATATCAAAAGAAAGGGTAACAGAGTGGAACCCTTGATAGAGGTCCACTCCAGGGAGTAGGCGCCCCTGCCCTTTTGTGAGCTCCAGGTCCCACTCGCCCAGTGGGTAGTACCTGGGCAGGGCCCCGTCCACAGGGTTACGTGGGGAGAAGAGAAGTCCCCAAAGCCGTAGTGAAGGCAACTTCTCTAGGAGACGAACACTCCGAAATTCCAGTTCCCTGCCCTCCAGGAAGAGGGGTTTGGCTAGAGGCTGGTAACCTCTAACTAGTAAAAAATAACTTACTCATAAACTTCAGCAGAAGAAAAGCCGGATTGATAAACCTTATGACGACCACACAAACCTAAAGGCACCCGAGATGTGGGCAGACCTAGAAAGAGATGGGCTGAAGTCGGAACGGGTCAACAGACCTCATCCATGAATGAAGATGATGATGATGATGATATAAAAAGTTATAAAAGGGTAATCTTGTAAGCCTATGAGTTATATAAAATACTTTCCTACGTTGTTTGATTGTTGCCTAAATTTAGAAGAAAATAAATCTAAAAATTAATGTATTACTTTTTACTTAATTCGAGTTGGTCAAAGTCTAGTTAATTACAATCAAACTCATGTCCATGGAAACAAGATGACGAATAAAGGAATCAACAAACAATGTTGCTGAAGTAGCTATTTCAGAAATTAGAAATTGCTGTTAAGTCTAGACTGGAGGAAAAGATAGAATTGGAAGATATACAGATTTCCCTCGAAATCCTAGAAGCTGTAAAGAATGCCACATTAAATTTGCTTCCTGATAAGGTATGCAAGTATATTGCAGACAAAAAAAGTGTTTTAAAAGCATGGCATAAAATACTTTATAACATATTGCTAAGCAAAATTACATGGCAAAGTGTTTTTTTTCTTTTTTTCCCCATTTTATATAACAATATAGATAAGTGTATTCTAAAATACCTTTTTCAGGATTCTTGGCAGTATCTTGTAGTATTGTCTTCTCGACGTTTCAACACCTTCTGTGAGTGACATCTGCAGGATATTTTGCTTGTGTAAATTTTCGTAGTAAACTGTTAACTAGTTGTTAACTTACGTGATTTTACCGTATGGAAAATTTACACAAGTAGAATCTCCTGAAGATGTCACCCACAGTAGGTGATGAAACATCGAGAAGACAACACTACAAGACACGGCCACGAATCGCGAAAAGGTATTTTAGAATACATAACGATAGCCGTGAAAGTCTTAATCAATATAATATAGATACAATTTATGCATTAGAAAGGTGTAAAACCATGGCCTTCGTATATTTTAAAAATTGGGGTGTAGCTGTGTCACGGAGATATCCGCGTGTTTTACGTGAATACATGTAAGTAACGGGTGACATTTTCTTTGAGCGTATTATACAGGATGCTCTAAAATTCCCTTTACAAACATCTAGGACTTGTAGAGGGGACTGAGTTGATAATATCTAGAATTGGAGACCATGTCCGGAAACTTACCGTATCCATGCTACAGCATTTGAAAACAGGCATCGCCTGAACGTATATCACATGTCTCAACACGTAATAGCTTCGCGATTCGTCTAAATCGAAAATTGCCCTATCGAGTATTCAAGATTTAATGTTTTTTTCAAAAACTGTAATTTTTTTTCGAAATTTTGAAAACTGCAAAAATTGATTGCGGGAGGTGTATCCGGGATTATTAATACAAGTCATGATTCAGTTCCAAATTTGTTCTTGGTTAGTAATGAGTTGAATTGTAAAACAAATTATGTACTGTGTCACGCCTCATAATAAATTACTTGTGAAAGGGGTCGCATTAAAAACATGTTTTCAAACGGCTGTAGCAAGGAAACGGTAAGTTTCCGGACATGGTTTCCAATTCTGAATATTATAAACTCAGTCCCCTCTACAAGTCCTAGAAGTTTGTAAGGGGAGTTTTAGAGCATTGCTGTGATCTCGAGGTAGCGTGCTCCTTGTCATGCAGCGGGCCAGGGTTTGATTCTTGGTCTGGACAGGCTCCTGGGCGAGGTTTTTTCGGGGTTTTTCCTCACCTGTAAGACAAATGTCAGAAGCCTAGGCCCAACGGTCCCCGAAAATCATCCGGCTATCACCATCATCCTTATCATTATCATCATCATCCTTCGCTGGTGTGAAAAGCAACGGGAAGCTACCACACCTATAATTCGCTAGTAAAGCTGTCCTTGGGCAGAATTACTATGGATGAATGGATATGTATGTCATAATAATTTTTTAACACTAAGAAGTCATTCGGCGTTGATATAGAAGCGATTACTCCATCCACTTGCATAGGCTCGGCCGCCTCAGCTGCAGATACCCTGGCGCCGTCGTTGATCCACACGGGGACGCATTCCCGGCACTGCTTCACTATGTCAATTGGTGTTTTGTGGGTAGCACTAAATTGCTCTTCAGAAGCCTTTTCCAACGTCTACGATCTCTATATTTTGATTTGGATTTTTTGACGAGTATAGGCCGACATTGCATTATTTATTTTAATTGTTTACTTAAAAACACCATGTATATTCACTATAACTATTTCACATTAATGTTTTATACACGCAATTCATAGATCTTGACGAGAGCTGACGACAAAATTCTAACGAACGTCGTGCTTCTCCGGGTCAAAATTTATATTAAAAGAAAATTGTGTGACGTAGCGAAACGACCTCAAAATGACGGAGCTCTACTCCGCCGCGGGATGCGTAATATTCCATACTCAACGTAATGAATTATTTGGCCCTTTACCTATTTTGGATGTAGATGACAAATATGTAGCTGCAAATAACTAACCAACCAACCAACCAACTAACTGGCACTATCGAACCCGTAGGTTCGTATGCTCTCCATATATCCCTATCCTGAGCTAATGTTTTCCAATCATCCCTGTATAATCTACTCCCCTTATATCATACTTACTGTTATTTTCCCACCTCATTCTTGGTCTACCAACTGGGCGTTTTCCCTCTGGTTTTCCTACAACAAGCTTCCATGCACGTCTTTCATTCCCCATTCGTGCAACATGTCCTGCCCATCTCAGTCTACGAGACTTAACTGTTCTCATATCTGGATTCCTATAAATACCATGTAATTCACCATCATGCAGCCTTCTCCATTCGCCTGTCTGTTCATCTCTCTTTAGTCCAAAAATGTTCCTAAGATCTATATTCCCAAATCTCGTAATCTCCTTTCCTCCCTTAAAGCAAGAGTCCATGTTTCGCATCCATATAATATAACTGATAGAATAATAGTTCTATATATTTTCAGTTTAACGTTTTCTGAAAGAAGTTGGGAAGTAAGAGTATCTGTAATGCATAATAGCAAGCATTTCCAGAATTGATCCTATGTTTTATTTCCTTGTGAATATCATTCCTATTTGTGATAATTATTCCTAGGTATTTGAATTCAGCCACTTCCTCAAAATTTCCCTCATTTATTAGCTGTCCTTATCCATTATATAATGTATTTTTTTGTGTGACATATATTTACTTTTATCGATATTTACTTCCAGTCCTGATGTCTTAGTGTTAATAGTGTGTGCATGTTGATCTTTAGTATTTCCTCGCTATCGGCCAATAGTACTACATCATCAGCATAAACTAACAGCTTATTAATATCATTGAGTTGTAGGCCTTCCTCAACCTCTAAACATTTGATGGCATGCTCTAGTACATTAAATGGTAGAGGAGATAGTGCATCTCCTTGCTTCAACCCATTGTGGATTTCAAAAGTATCCGAAAACTCTTTGCCTACACGCACCCTAATTTTGCTGCCATTCGTATAAGTCTAACTAACTTTTTAGGAATTCCGAACTCTAGCAAGATACTATATAACTTTTCCCTCTTAATTGAATCGTATGTTTTCTTGAAGTCTACGTATAGTTGATGTATGGTACCATTATATTCCCATTTATTTTCTAAAATATGTCGTAAGCTAAAAATCTGATCTGTTGTAGACCTGTTTCTTCTAAATCCACATTGATGATCTCCTAGAATCATATCAAAATAAGGAGTAAGTCTGCTTACTAATATATTTGTTAGAATTTTGTACGAAGTTGAAAGTAATGGGATGCCCCTGTAGTTGTTGCAATCAGTTTTATCTCCTTTCTTATAAATTGATATGGTAATCGATTCTTTCCATTCATCTCGAAGAGCGTCTTTATCCCAAATCATATTAAGCAACTGGCGTACCTTGTCCGTCAATTTTTCTCCCCCTGATTTTATCAGTTCAGCTGGGATCTCATCTGAACCTGGTGCTTTATACAGCTTCAATCAAATAAGAATGACACAAAAATCGTGCGGCTACGATATTCAAACTTGTACTCACTCTTGTACACAAAGCTCCAGTCCATCCTTCTTTTGCGAGTTTGTCAAATCTCATTCATGCAAAACGTCCAATTTGTCGTACACACGCAACGTTTTGTTTTACAAAGTTGGCATGATCATGCAAGACTGACGATAAAACGTTACGTGTACACCAGGCCTAAGAAGAATAATAAAATATTGGAACATTGTATATATAACAGGAAATTTTTAGAAATTCGATTATCCTCTGCATTAAAAAATGAAAAAATAAAATAAAAATGGAAATTTGAATCTAATATACAACGTGCAATGACAAATTGGTTACAGCCTCATTACTTAAAATTGTAAAACATGCATTACAAGAAACTGATGAAGGATGTTTGTCCTATAAGGATTTTTGGTTAGGTTTAGGTTTGGATCAGGATTAATGCAGGTAAATTGTGGTAGAACTGGATTATCTTCTCGGGGTAGGAAGTTGATACACAGGAAACGCTTCAAAAAATGTTTGTTGTAGAAATAATTCAAATTTATTCCATGTTTTAAAGTTCCAAATTGATCAAGTAGATTCTAGTAACAATATATTTCACTAAATATTAAAATCAATTCTTCATATTCACAACGTTAATTATTTTCATTCTAAGTATAAAAAATTACTTTTCTCAATCATAGGATCGTACAAATTGTTAAATTTTATCTGAAGAGTTATTCTTCCTTCCATTAATAGAACGTTGATACAGAATTAAAATGTTAACATGTAAATATTAATGAGGTTAAATCCGATTGGTCATATAAGAAAGACAAGTCTTTTTAATTCCAATCACAATTGAGTTCACTTTCATTTGTGGGAGTATGGAGTTATTCACTTTTTATTTTCAAGGTTTAATATAAATATTTAGAGTTTTGACAACAATTTTAAAAGTATTATTTTAAAAAGTACCAGCTATAACGGCTGGGGGACTCGACATGCTAACCACATGTCACCCCTACACTGGTTGTTGATCATCTACCTCTGTGATTGACACATGTGGATGTGAAGGGCCAGCAGCCGGCTGGTAAAAGGGCAACCGCTGAAAAAGTGGAAAGACCCTCAATCGGATTTTAAAAAGTCTGTATCTAATAAAATATTTGTATTACTATTAAGATTTTTTTAAATTGACAAGAACTAACAATGAAATATTTGGAATTTTATTCAAAGTTATATTTAAGAATAAAAAGAATTTGAAAATACAAAAATATATATAATTGTAACTATGTTATATAGGCAATATTGAATTCCTGTTTTAAACTTGACATTCCAAAGAAACCCCTAAGAAGAACGTTCCCCGCGGTCATTAATCCTTAAATAATCCGAACCTTTTTATACTATGACATTGAGGCCATAGATTATATTTCATACAGTTTAATAATTTTTCCCGTATTGTGTATATAAAGGCTGCTAATTTTAAAATGTTACAGACGGTAGAACATTTTTGTTACCTATTCATAGGCGGTATAATCACCTATGAAATGAAGAAAATAATTGTATTAGGTAAGAAAACGTTTAAAAAGAATATAAATTTATTTGCAAATAAATCTGAAGTATAGCAAAGAGGAAAAAATGTAAAAATCTTACATTTAGAGTGCTACTGTGAAAGCTGGGCCCCGACAAAAATATATAAGTAGACTAGCAGCTATAGAAATATAGTTATGGAGAGTTACAAAGATAAATTGAATAGACAGGAAAGCAAATCAACAATTACTTGATGCAATCTATGGTCGAAAATGTTCTTTTTGGCCATATTCACAATACGTTTTTAAAAACAATTTTTGAAGGCAAACTTTTGGGGGAAAGATTAAGGATAAAACCGGTAATCTGTTTTGGAAGATTTGACACAAATTACAGTAAGCCAGGTTTGGTCTAAAAAGAAATTAGGAAGGATAGCTTAAAGAAGAGAATAATATTCATTATCTCTAGACGATGGTGATGGCTTATATTTTGATGAGTTATATTGTTTAATACAAGATTCAAGTTCTACAAACAATGGCGGCACCGGTATTTTTATAGGATAGTAAGTCCTGGGTAACTAATAAGAGGAGTTCTAGTAGAATACAAAGTGTAGAAATAACCTTTCTAAGAAGGACCAAAGAATGCACAAAATTGGACTACATAAGAAATGAAGAAATAAGAAGAGAATTAAACTCAAACTAACTCACTGACACTATCGACCCCGCAGGTTCATGGCAGTGCGGACATAAGCTTTCCATATATCCCTATCCTGAGCCAATGTTTTCCAATCACCCCTTGTATAATATACGTCCCTCAAATCATAGTTAATGTTATTCTCCCACCTCATTCTTGGTTTACCAACTGGGCGTTTTCCCCCTGATTTTCCTACCAGAAACTTCCATGCATGTCTTTCATTCCACATTCGTGCCACATGCCCTGCCCATCGCAGTCTAGGAGACTTAACTGTTCTCATTATATATGGCTTCCTATAAGAAGAGAATTAGAAATATATCCAATAGATGATAGAATTCAACACCACCGCGTCGGCTGGGAACAGCATGTTCAGAGCATGAAAGAAACAAGTTTTCCCAAGATAGCACATCATTATAAACTAAAAGGATAAGGGATGTAGGAAGACCTAGGAAGAGATGGAAGGAATCATTGTGAATTCGGAGCAGACGAATCGCCTAAACCTTGAAGTGAAGAAGATGATGATTCTGTTTAATACGGTAGTATTTTCTGATTTCCTATTCGCCAAATAAAGTTAGATTTGTTGTATATATTATAATTATAAAAGTACACTTTGAAGTTTATTGCTTCATAGAACTTGTTGATAAGCGTGAAAAATGAAAGTTTCTGCGGCAAATTATTTATAATGTTGTTCTATTAGATGATAAGATTTACAGGATAAGTCTTATAAACTTTCCAGCAAGTTACGTAAATCAAGACAGGTGCTGAATAACTATCATTTACAACCTTAATTTTAAGGCAGAAACTCTTAAGACTCTATCAAGACCTCAGCTGCAATTATGTGTAATTATTTTAAATATATAGTTACAACAGTGTATAATGTTATCCGATAATATAACACTGCACTGTTTTATTGCATTTTAGCATACACCTCTGTGAAGTTACATTCTTCGTAGCATGTGTATGTGTTTGTGTATGTCACATTTACTCTAAATCATAATTACATAAAAATGTCTTATGACACTTGAAAAAAATACTATTTAGGCCTACTTTTATATTAATTTTAACGAAATTAAAAAAAAACTTTAAATACAGAGGGAGAGATAGAATTCGAATTCAGTATTGTTATGAAATAGAAAAATGTTGATTGATATATTTTGTCGTGAAATCTCTGCGGCAGTAGCATATTTTATATTTGGCTGGTGAGTCAGGATTCGATGCCCGGCAATGTTGGAAATTTTAGTCGCAATCTTTCTTTTTTATCTCGGGGCTAAGAAGAATGGTATTATTGCATGTGGTAGAGCTTGTCGGACGTGGAAGGAATGTGGGGTTGGAGCTGTTGAGAGACACTGTAGAAAGAGAAAAAATTAGGAATTATAATTTACCATACGTTACAAAAATATTAATTCACCACTTTACAATAGAATAGCTAATTCAGAATTACTGGGAGAAATGCTTTTCGAGCGACAATAATGTGTTATGAGGGGAAATCCCCTAAAATTACTGCTACACATACCTCACTGAAAAACCACACCTCCATTCCTCCACGTTTTACGTCCGACTAGCTCTGTCACATAATATATACTGTTTTTATTAGCTAAATATTTCATTAAATGGCTGAATTAAATTCAAAATCTCTCTGTGATTGAGATGGCATGCGGCATTGTTGATAGTGTTTCGTCTGTCACGTCGAATTGGGACTTAAGCCTGGCGGTAGGATCTATGCTTTTCAACAAGATTAAGTATTATGTTATACCTATACATATCCTCTTAACCGTCATCACCTCACACGTACACTGCCAAAACACCTAATTTACACTCACCGTACTCTGGTCTCTGCACAATACAAATAGGGACTACACATCACATGCGTTACATGGTCTGCCAAAGTGGTAAGTAAAATTTTAAATAGACCACATTAGCACCATTTATCCGCCTTGTGCGGAACCAGAAGCTCAACACACGCGTAATTAAAACCCTTTAGAGAGAGAGAGTACAAAATTATTTATTTTTAAAACAAAACAATCCTGAATGGTAAGCACAGGAGCAATTTCCTTTAAGGAGAAAATCATATGGTCTGACCGGGAAACGCACCCGGAACAACATGAACTGTAGTCAGAAAGCACTGATCAGTAGCCCATGAGGCTGGTCATAGATTTTCATAATTACGATAACTCAAGTGAAGTTTAGAATTAAAAGTAGGCATATTTTCTCCCTGCATGGCAATATCCTCCCCTCTCCACTTTTAAAAGTATTTTCTGTACTAAAAGTTATTTAATATTTAGAAACTTAATTAGAGGAAATTGTTCAATTTTGTGTTAAAAATGAGCATTGGATATAATCGAATGAAATGTTGCTATATTTGTAAATTGTATTTAAAAAAGGTAAAGTAATCCCACTACAGGCCCCAGGAGGCCCTTGGGGTAGTACGTGTGAGGTGATGACGGTTAAGAACTGAGAAGATTATATAACGCAGCTACATGACCCCCAGAACAAGCGTCTGGTACTCATTTCCGTTAGAGGCTGAGTCAACAACAGGGCCACAGTGCCGCCAGAAGGTTTGGATCAGTTTAAGAATCATGACCCCACCGGGACTTGAACCCTCGACCTTCCGGCTTGTAGCGCACTGCCTTAATCATTACGCTACGGCGTGCCCCCACATTTTATTAAGACATATATAATTTCTAAACTTCTTTAAGGATTAATTTAAAGCAATTCTCTTTACAAACTAACTCACTGGTATTATAGAACCGGAGGTTCATGACACGCAGGAATAAGCTCTTTATATATCCTCATCCTGAACTGTTTTCCATTCAACCGGTGTATAATTTATCTCCCTCAAATCATGCCTAACCATCGCAGTCTACGAGACTAACTGTTCTTATTTCTCATGAAGTTCCTTGGTTTCCCATGAAGGTCATGTAGCTGCGTTATATAATCTTCTCAGTTCACCTGTCTGTTCGTCTATCTTTGATCTAAAAAAAATTCTAAGAACTTTATTCTCAAATATTCGTATTTTTTTCCCTCCCTTAAAGTAAGAGACCATTTTTTCTGATCCTTATAATATAAAATCCAGAATAACCGTTTCACATATATTCAATTTAACGTTATTTAAGGGAAGTTCGGAATTCAAGAGACCTTGTAATAGGTAGCATCCATTCCAGAACTGAGGCTACGTTTACTTTCTTTCTCACCTCATTCTTGTTTTCAGTTTTAGTTCCTAGGTATTTGAATTCAGCCTTTTATTCAAAATGTCCCTAACTTTTCATTTACTGTCCAATTCCATTATAAAATCTAAATCTATATGTGACCATATACATGGTTTTATTGATATTTACTTTCAGCCTCAATTTATTAGTGTTACTCAATAGAATGTGGTTGTTGACCCTTACTATCTCCTCGCTAATGCCTAATAATACCACTTAAGCGGTATATAATAACAGCTTGTTAATACCATTATTGAGCAGTACGCCTTTTTCTTTATCATCTAAATATATAATACAAAACTGAACAGTAGAGGAGATAGTGGGTCTAATCGTCTTAACTCACTGTGAATTCCAAATATATTTGCAAACTATTTGCCTTTCCGCACCCCATTCTTTGTGCCATTCAGACACATTCATAAGTCTAAGTAACTTTTAGGAATTCCGAATGGCAGTAGGATTACTCTGTAACTTAAACTTATACCTACATACAGCTGATGCACAGTACCGTCATTTTCCCATTTGTTTTCTAAAATCTGTCTCTTACTAAAAGAGGAACAATTTGAACAAAGAAACATATTTAATATTATAATTTCTCTTCGATTTGTACACTATAAAAATGAATAATATTATTTAAATAGTACATTGCAATATAAATTTCAGTTCCTGCCTACAGGTTTGTTCGCCTCTACCCAATTCCCCAATATCCTCACCTGGTGCAATGGTGTTTCCTTGAGGGACTTACGTATCCAAACTAATTTATGTAGTTACACTTCTTTCCCGATAGTTGTAAGCGAATTAAACTGGTTAGCCCATCGCCTCAAAAACAAAACCCCTAGGAATCTAAGGCAATACTTGTATGGGAAGGGCCGATTAAATTTTACTCAGAGACTGATTCCCGGAGGGCTTGTCCCTTCGTTTTTTCCGTCTTAAAAAATGCATTGATTTTGGTCGATTTTGAATTCAAGACCCTCAGTATCAGAGACAAGGAACCTAACTCCTGGACCACCGAAGCCGATTTCATAAAGGTAGATCTAAATGAAATGTAGAATTATGCATTTCCGAGTGAAAATTAAGACCTCGAGCGAACAAGTCTTAAAAATCACATTATGCAGTCCATATATGTAAAAAATATATTTTAACCCCATTTTTTTGTATTTAATTGTATTATGTAATTTAATGTTTTAGTTTATATTTTAATATTAGAATATCTAAATGTTCTTGACAATGCTTTTATATCCATAAATTCATTTCTGGCGATACTGGGATGTCGCAGAAATCAAAGGATTGTGAAAAATTATCCATTGATTTCCTTTATTTGTTTTTGTCAAATTCGAGTACGTATCATTGTGATTGTATTCT
The DNA here is from genome assembly GCA_030220185.1 of Diploptera punctata. Taxonomy (NCBI): domain Eukaryota; kingdom Metazoa; phylum Arthropoda; class Insecta; order Blattodea; family Blaberidae; genus Diploptera; species Diploptera punctata. The sequence goes on from JASPKZ010004588.1 coordinate 630,406, forward strand.
CATTCCTGATCTGATTGGATATCTTGAAGTGACATCAATACACATTTCAATCTCAGTGTGTTTCATAATGCCAATCATTTTGTTTGTCTTCTTTCTCATGTCCGTTACTTTGCTCACCGCATCACTGCGCCCGCTTCTTCATATCTTGTTTGCTTATTTTTATTCATACTAATCAATTTTTCATGGCATTACATTCAACCATTCACATCAGAAAAACGGTCATATTATCAATGCTGACATCGAGTACAATGACGTTTAATAAAAATTATTAATGTGCATATTCCAACTAACAGAAATCATATTACCTAGCGGGATGGCTCAGCGGTAGTTACACTGGTCAACATGATTTGTGTCTCGTGATTACCAATATTTGTACTTAATCTAGTTTTGTTACCGTGTTTTCAAATATGTATTTTGTTTTATTTCAATTTCAATTAATGGATTTAAATACTTATTTTTAATAAACTTTTTTCGTCCATTTGTCCATTGTAAAATAAAACCAAATGAGCTAACGCAGGAGATTTCAGCTATGGAAAGGAGATATCAAGGCAAGGCAAATGGAACCTTAATATGCTGGCCGATTATTGTTGGATCATCAAGAGGGATGCTCCACAGGCGAAATATAGCAGAAATCGTCATTTCTTACTTTCTAGACGAGTCCGAATGTTCGAATATTGTGTAGTTACGAATGTAGAAAATATTAAAGTGTTTGAAATTATAAATACCTGTCTCTCGGAAACCTTGCGTGATGGAGAAAAAAGATATCATATTCGAATTCAGGAGAAACACTACTATCAGAATCACATATTTTTACTTCTGAGACAAAAAAAAATGTTATTTTTTGTTGCTCAATGTAACAAGTATCGAATTCGTGAGGATCTAAGTTCAAATTCCAATAGTGGTCATATTTGTGTCCAGTTTTCTGGTGGTTCTTCTTAGTATTTTAGGTAAATACTATATTGTAATTTCAATTTTTAAGAGTCATTCATCACCTCTAACAATAGCTACCAATATCAACATTCACAAATAACTATTTTTAATTTGGAAAGAATAAGTGCCAATTACAATTTAAAAATTTCAAAGAATAAAACTAAAATTTTAGCATTTAAAGGACATGATACCTTAAGGGAAAACGTAGTAATCGATGATAAAATTTTAGAGCAAGTGAATAGTTTTAAATATCTAGGTCTCAATTTATCATATGTTAAAATTGAAGATATTAATGACAAAATAAATAAATTTAATCTAATGTGTGGAAATGAAATTTTATAAAGTACAGGCTGTTGCTATATTGATGTATGGATCAGAATGTTGGACGATCACTAAAAGACAAGAACAAAGATTGGAAGCAGCTGAGATGAGATTTTAAGAAATGTAGCAGGGTATACTCTGCTGGATAAGAAAAGAAATGAAGATATAAGAAAGGAACTAAATATTTTCAAACTTACAGACCGAATTATTAAATATAGGAACGTCTGAAAAGAAAGATTAAAAAAATTAATGCTAAATTATAAACCGCACGGAAGGAACAATTTTAACAATTCTAGCTTTCATGAAACCGGAACGAGCCAACAGGCTTAATCCCTGGATGATGATGATGATCAAAATTCATTATCATCACAATTGAGGTTATGCATTAAAATGTTTTATAACAATAAAGTACCTTTTTTCCGTCTTCCTCAATTAGAATTAATTTTTATTTTAAAAAGTCATTAAATTATTAACCCTCCATGGTATCTTTACCTTGTCGTGGTGGAGTGGCTTGCGTGCTTAAATGATCCCGAGAGCTATGCCGGCGGTAGCATTGCTGCCGATAGGGTTACCCATGCCGGACTGGTGAAAGGTGATAAGCCAGACGAAAAAAGTACCTTGGTCGAAAGAGTGACGATCTTTCACCGTAAAAATACAACCGTCAAGAAATGCGGACATGGGTTCAACTGGGGTAAAATTTTCCGGAGGTCAAAAAGTCCCCCATTCGGTTCTCCGGGCGGGGACTACTTCAGGGTACCCATGTCAAAGGCTCAAACACAGGGACATGTTCCTAGGAACATGGAATGTTAGACTTTATACAATAGCGGGGCACTAGAGATATTAACGCGGGAATTAGATAAATCGCCATTGGATATAGTCGCTTTACAGGAAGTTAGGTGGCCAGGGGAAGGTAGTCAGGAGTCAGGAAGCTTTGCATTATACTATGGGGGTGCAGAAAGACCTGCATTTGGAACGCGTTTTTTAGTCAGAAGGAGGATCCTATCCGCTATCCGAGATATTAAGTTTGTTAGTGATAGGATATCATACATAATTCTAAAAGGTAAATTACATGATTTTATAATTTTAAATGTACATGCCCCCACAGAAGATAAAGACGACAAGACCAAGGATGAGTTCTATGAAGAATTAGAATGCTTATTTGATAGCCTTTCCCGATATCATATGAAAATGGTCTTATGAGATTTTAATGCAAAAGTAGGACGGGAGGATATATTCAAACCAACAACAGGCAAATTCAGTCTTCATGAAGATAGTAACGACAACGGGGTTTGATTAGTCACCTTTGCCACATCAAAGAATCTCATTGTTAAGAGCACAACATTTCAGCATAAGGATATTAATAAATACACCTGGACGTCCCCAGATGGAGAAACTTGGAACCAGATAGATCATGTATTAGTGGATAAACGCTGGCACAGTAGCATCATCGATGTTAGATCAGTTAGAGGGACAGACTGCAATTCGGATCATCATCTGGTCAGAGTGAAAATCAGACAACGGCTATCGCTTATGAGAGGAACAAACGCTAAAGATGATTCTGTAAAATTTGATTTAAAAAAAACTTAAAAAATTACGAAATGCGGCAAGAATACCAAATCAAAATTGCTAATAGATTTGAAGTACTGGAATCTTCAGATGACAATGTGGCAAACGAAGAAGAAACTGATATAAATAAAGAACGGGAGGCTATAAGAGATACTATTATATTGTCAGCATCAGAAAACATTGGTTGTTTAAAAAAGAGGCAAAACAAGAAATGGTTTGATGAGGAATGTGCCAACATTGTAAAGAAAAGAAAGCTAGCAAAAATGAAATGGTTACACGAACCAAATGAGGTAAATTTAGAGCAATTGGGTAGTATTAGACGGGAAACCACCAAGTTACTAAAGAGTAAAAAGAGGGAATATTTGAGAGAGAAGATTAATGATCTTGAAATGAATGCAAAAAATAGGAACATTAGAGAATTATATCAGGGAATTAGTATAGAGAAGAAAGGGTTTCAGGCTAGAACAAACATAATTCGGAATGAAAATGGGGATATGATTGCAGATTCCAGGAGTATATTAAATAGATGGAAAAGTTACTTTAATCAGCTATTAAATGTTCATACAGAACAGGACATTGAGGAGGATAATTTACAGACAGCAGAAATGCTAGTCGCAGAACCAAGTGCATTAGAGGTTGAAATGGCGATTGAAAAATTGAAGATGTATAAATCATCAGGTTCAGATGAGATCCCAGCAGAACTGATAAAATCAGGGGGAGAGAGAAAAATTGATGGACAAGATACGCTGGTTGCTTAGTATGATTTGGGAAAAAAGCTCTTCCAGATGAATGGAAGGAATCAATTATCGTACCAATTTATAAGAAGGAGATAAAACTGATTGCAACAACTACAGGGGCATCTCATTACTTTCAACTTCGTACAAAATTCTAACAAATATATTAGTAAGCAGACTTAGTCCCTATATTGATGACATTCTAGGAGATCATCAATGTGGATTTAGAAGAAACAGGTCTACAACAGATCAGATTTTTAGTACGAGTATAAGACAGATTTTAGAAAAGAAATGGGAATATAATGGTACTGTACATCAACTATATGTAGACTTCAAAAAAGCATATGATTCAATTAAGAGGGAGAAGTTATATAGTATCCTGCTGGAGTTCGGAATTCCTAAAAAGTTAGTTAGACTTATACGAATGTGTCTAAATGGCACAAAGAGTAGGGTGCGTGTAGGCAAACAGTTTTCGGACACTTTTGAAATCCAGAATGGGTTGAAGCAAGGAGATGCACTATCTCCTCTACTATTTAATTTTGTACTAGAGCATGCCATTAAATCTTTAGAGAATGAGGAAGGCTTACAACTCAATGGTATTAATAAGCTGTTAGTTTATGCTGATGATGTAGTATTGTTGGCCGATAGCGAGGAGATACTAAAGGACAACACGCACACACTATTGAGTAACACTAAGAAATTAGGACTGGAAGTAAATATCAATAAAACTAAATATATGGTCACACGTAGAAATACATTATATAATGGAAATGGACAGCTAATGACAAATGAGGGAAATTTTGAGGAAGTGGCTGAATTCAAATACCTAGGAACAATAATCACAAATAGGAATGAGATGCACAAAGAAATTAAACATAGGCTCAATTCTGGAAATGCATGCTATTATGCATTGCAGAGACTCTTGATGTCCCAACTCCTTTCAAAAAACGTTAAACTGAAAATATATAAAACATTATTCTACCAGTTATATTATATGGGTGCGAAACATGGACTCTTACTTTAAGGGAGGAAAGGAGATTACAAGTATTTGAGAATAAAGTACTTAGGAAAATTTTTGGACCAAAGAGAGATGAACAGACAGGTGAATGGAGAAGACTACATAACAATGAACTACATGGTCTTTATAGGAAGCCAGATATAATAAGAACAGTTAAGTCTCGTAGACTGCGATGGGCAGGACATGTTGCACGTATGGGGAATGAAAGACTTGCATGGATGCTTCTTGTAGGAAAGCCAGAGGGAAAACGCCCAGTTGGTAGACCAAGAATGAGGTGGGAGAATAACATTAACTATGATTTGAGGGAAGTAGATTATACAGGGAATGATTGAAAAGCATTAGCTCGGGATAGGGATGTATGGAGAGCTTATGTCCGTGCGGCCATGAACCTACGGGTTCGATAGTGCCAGTGAGTAAGTAAGTAAGTAAGTTAAATTATTAAATTGTGAAGGCCTTACAAAAACATGTTTCATCTTCGGCATGCTACCTGGTACTGATGTCGGCGTATAATTTATATAGTGGGTTTAAGTCTGTGGGTGTATTCTCTAAGCTAGATGTAAGGATCTTGCTGTCTTAAAAAGTAGTGATTCTAAAATTACATTTTATTTCAAAATATTGATCTATATTTGCCCGTCCGATTATATAACACGGTATCATCAATATATATATCAAAAGGGTAGGCGAACTGAGCGGATATCTCTATCTTATACTGTAACAATCCGGTCCGAGGACTAAGATATGTTGGCTAACATACGGCTTAATTTATATCTAGTTTCTAAAATCTCTGGTGGCGCTGGATCTTATGTCCAAGTGGAATTTGGAATTAAACACTTGGTAAAAGTATTGAATACAAGTTTTCTGTAACTGAACTAACATACACAATATATTATTATAAGGATCAAAGCTTAACTATCATCACGAGGAACGTCCTAGTACTCCCAACCAAGGGGGGGGGGCTCGAGGCCTCGGAACTAAACACGACCGCTACTTACGTCCGCTGAGCACATAATCAACGAGCTAAGCAGAAGCTACCAAGACCATACACAAGCAGCAATATTGGTAGCAATTTTGAAAACACCATCCTGCAAAAAATAATGTACAACGCACGTTTAGTGTTTTACAGAATCTCGCTATCGCTCGGTTCTTAAACATTTTCCTCGATTCTGTAAAAACCACTTCCCTACCTCGTATTGTAATATACTATTTTCGGTTCTCAATAAAACATTAACCGGTCTTTCTCTTCTCAGTCACTCTAAAACTCGTGATATTTCCTATAATATTTACACCACAATGTTTTCCTTTTATCGGTATATACTTATAGGACTGAGAATTCTTACAAGTTGGCTTTTCTCTATGTATCTGGAGATGAAAGTGATACCACTACATAAATCCCTTATCTCGGGAGAGCTGCTGCTGCATCAAACAAGTCAACCTATCTCCTCTTTCTGCGGTTCTGAAAAAATTCTTTCATCAACTTTATTTTTTTTTTTTGCTTTTGATGCAACAAAAGAAGGAGAGAAAACAAACAGCAGACACAAAGAGAGAGCCACTTGTTTTAGAAGAATGTACAAAGACGAGATACCGAGTCCCATCCATAAAGATGAACACAGGGTGACTCCTAGACAATTGCATAACATCACAATTCGTAAACGTGAAACAGTAATTACCAATGGCTTGGAAATATGGATACTTAACACAGTAGATTGACAATATTTGAAATAGATATTAACACTTTTATGGGGACATTTGTTTGAATTGTCTTGAAATAAAAGACGCCGATATTTGTATAATGAGAGGTGCTGGTTCTTGAAACGATATATTTTGTATTGAATAACTGTAATTTCTATAATTCTTTATTCAATGCCCTAGGTTGCCATTTCGACATTTTCTGCTATTCTCATCTGGCATTGGCGTAATTGAACCCACGTCTAAGGTTGGGGCGCCTGGAAGGCGGGATTACGTTTCTCCGATGATATGATGAGTAATGATCTTGTTGGTTCACCAGGAGAGTCCTTAATCCTAAACTTAGTCCTTAGAATATGGATGATGAAGATAATGATGGTCATATGGTGTTCGGGGCCGTTTTGGCCTTAAAGTTTCATTACATTTGTCTTACAGGTGAGGAAAAACCCCAAAAAAAACTCGCCCAGAAACGTGTCCCGGCCGAGACTCGAACTCGTGCCTATTGCGTGACAAGGTACTTTGAGACCACAGCGATTGGCCTATTTGTATAATTAAGGTTTAAAATGTAAGGAAAACAAGGTATGCTTATTAAAATAGATTTAGAATACATTTATTTAGCCTGGTGGAGTTAAGGCTATGTGGCCTTCTCTTCCGCTCACAAGGCCAAATATATGTTACATTTAAATAAAAAAAATACAATAATAGTACATACTAAACAATTATCTGTCGAACTGAACAATAATGAAAATAATGTCTAATAATACAAAAAAAATTAAATACAATTAAAATTAAACTAATGAAAGAATGTGTACACAAAGGAATAACAGCTCTAATCTACTATACATAAAAATAAATGAAAACAAAATACAAAGAAAGTAATAAACTATAATGAAATAATTTATCGCTTATATATAAGACATTTGGTAAACATATTGACATATCTTAATATTGTATTTTATTAAATAATAAAAAAACAAATTATTAATTGTTAAAAAAGTATTATTAGTGAGTTGTTTCTATTAATAATTTTATTTTCAAATTTGGTTCTGAAATTTGATAAAGTTTGTCAGTCTCTGACATAGGGTGGAAGAGAATTCCAAGTTCTAGCATGAGAAACTGTAAAATATTTCGAGTAATAAGCAGTGTGATGAGGGATACAAAGGGCAATGTGCTGATGGGATCAGGTATCTAATTTATGTGTATCAGAGAGTCTAGAGAAGCGGTGTGATAAGTAATTAGGTAATGATGTAATATTTTATAGAGAAGAGATAGGGAATGGATGGTTCTACGATCTTGTAGACGAAGCCATGACAATTGTTCCAGGGATCGTGTAACGTGATCAAATATGCGTATACCACAAATAAAACGTATGCAAGACTTACGAACAAGTTGAAGTCTTTGAGTAAGAACAGTATTTAGGTCAGTAGAAAGAGTATCACAATAATCATAATAGTGCATTGCAAATGTTTCTACTAACATTTTCCATAGAGCAAATGGTAAACAAATTCTTATACGATTTAACGAGTGTATTATTGAGAAGATTGTTTTGAAAATGTTCTTTATTTGTTTATTCCCTTTAAATGTTAATCCATAAATACTCCTAGATATTTGATTTAATTAATGCAAATAGTTCTGATGACCCATAATGATTGCTTGTGACTTTCTAGGATTTAATTGAAGTCCCTATTCCTCTGTCCACGCCGTTAGCGAGTCAAGGTACTCATTAATTTTGGTTTCCACGTCATATAAACAATATTTGTTTGAGTGAATGTAGATCTGCACGTCGTCCGAAAATAAATTAGGTTTGCAATGTTTTAGAGAGTGAGATATGTAATTTAAATGGATTGAAAAAAACCAACGGGCCGAACACCGAAACCTGTGAAACTCCAGCTATACGGTAGGTCAATGAGGAGCGTAATATACAATTTCCTAATTATTAGGGTGAAGAAACTATGTTTATCTGTATTATACTGAATTATTTGGAAATAGTTAACATCAACTATCGATATTACTTTAATATAAATACAGAGAGGTAATAACGAGGAGAAAAAAATGCTGATAAGTAGAAACGAGAAAGATTAAAATATTTCTTTCTTTACCTTAGTTCAACGTTTTCCTTCGTAGGTACATTTACATGTCTCACGCCACTCGGGCCCTACAGGAACACTATAAATATCATAAATAAAGCATTGAAACAAGTAGAATCATTTTAATACTTTGATGTGAATTTTAGTGAAACAAGAGAATGAAATACATTTAAGATTATTACGCCCGGTAGACTGTCAGCCACGTTGGTCTAGTGGTTATGTTCCTTGTCTCTAGTCCCGAGGGTCGAGGGTTCAAACGTGGCCGGAGTCGGTGGATTTTTAGGAAGGAAAAATCCAAGGGACAAGTTCTCTGGGAGGGAGTTTAGGTCGTAGGTCCCAAATCTGATGATTTTTAGGCTCATAAAGTAGGAGGACTCATAAAAAAGAACCTAATAAACGTGAATACAAATGGCCTCGCTGCAAAATTTAATCGACCTTCATCCATTCGAGTAATACCTTAGTTGCCTACTAGATGTTTTATTGAGGCGCTGTGCTAACCACATGTCACTCATTGACATATGTAGATAAATAAGCGTAACTAAATAATGCTTAGATAGGAAACTGCCACTAGGGAGCACATATGTTGCCATGAGTGACGGATGAAGTACATACATACATATAAACCAGGTAGAGTATATGAAATAGAAGATTTCTAGGATAAAGATAAATATGTCGGGAAACATCATGCCAGTTTATATCCTGACACTACTTTTTATAAACTATGCCTAGACAAATATTGAAAAGCAAAAATACAAACGGTACAACGCAATATGCAAGATTTAAAAAGAATCATAAAATCTATCTAATATATAAAAATGAAAGTTTCTTTTTGTTTGTTTTTTCGTTCATATTTTATGCACATCGGATTGAAATCTGGTCGCCCCACGTAGTTTTTTTTTGTAGTGATAAGGAAATCATATTTTAAATGTTCGTAATACTTCTGACAATAGTTTTTTTTTTTGTGATGAAGATGAAGACCCGGGCTATGATGATGTATATGAGTGCAAACAAATCGGATCCAAGTTATCCTAAAAATGGTAAGAAAATATACATTTACTTCTTAACAGGTTTTGAAGTAAAGCATGATATGTACAGTACTCACCAAGTGGTCAGCCCCTTCCACACTCAACATATCTAAAGAAAGTACATTTTGTACTTTTTATTTATCAACTGCTCGTATAAATTGAGTGTTTGGTAATTGAACTTTGTAAAACATAAATGCAATGCGTGATTTGGAATTAACCAAACAATGTTTCATCATGTTCTGCAGAATATTAATGACAAAGTGAAATTTTTATTCCAACAATTAGGAAATACAATCCAATATTGGGATAAAAGACAATATATCTGCATGTACCACTCTTCTATCATTAATTGTCATATCCAGAGAAAAAATATTATAAGATATTAATAAAAAATTACTTGTCAATAGACACAAAATACTTGTCTAACAATATTAGTGATATTTCGAAAAACAAAGTACCGGTACTTAATATTATCATCAGGGCTTGAGGATCGATTTCTCGTGTTTTTTTATTAGTTACCACGTTCGAGTGTCTCATAACGCTCTAGCGGCCGAAATTTCTGTTAATTTCCATATAATTCAATTAACAAAATAAATATACCACATATATTTTGCCTAAACAAGTAAAACTGTAACTTAAATTCGACCTGCTGAAGAATATTCGTTTAGCTTATGTATTTACTGTCCGTCACCCTTTTCAAAATAGTATATTACAATGAGAGATTGGGAAGTGGTTTTTACAGAGCTGTCGCTCGGTTTTTAATTTCCGAGGTTCAGAAAAACACTTCACAAACGTGTGTTGTATATAATTTATTGCATGATAGCATATTCAAAATAATAAATCCCATCGATTGTAATTCTGCCCGAGGGCTGATCTTTCACTGCAATCATAGCATTTTTATGCTATACTTTGCAGCTTTACTAGGGAATTATAGGTGTGGTAGTTTCTTTCCGTTGCTTTTCACACCGGTAAAGTATGATGATGATGACCGCACGATTTTCGGGGACCGTTGGGCCCTAAGCTTCCTGACATTTGTCTTACAGGTGAGGAAAAACCCCCGAAAAACCTCAATCAGGAGCTTGTCCCGACAGGGAATTGAACCCGGGTCTGCTGCGTGACAAGGCAACACGCTACCTCGAAATAATAAATAATTGTAAAATAATAACATTTTTGTTGGAAATGTTTTCGTTCATTATAAACAACTGACTGACGTTAGCAGTCTGGTTAATGTACACTTAGCAACAAAAAGAATGAGCCGCTTCAAAAAGTAGAGTCCCTGTTATGGCCCACTGCGTATGTTCCAAAAGGTAAGGCTTTGATTCACGATGTAACGCACTATTATATACGTATACGTTTTAAATACGCTGTATATGGTTTTGATCGTCTTAAATAGTTAAAGAACATTGATGGGGACATGTTTGTAGATATTTACGAGTGTTCAACAAATTATATATTACTCAAATTGCGACATATTAAATAAAATTAAACTCTCGTTCATATTGCAAAAGTACAAGACAATCAATATTTAGACAAATAGTATCCGACGTTCGAGTAACGTAGATCGTTAAACCACTTACAAAAAGATGAAATATGTATGAAAGCCAGGGTTCGAATCCTTCAATGACATTTCCTTTATTCATTTGTATTTTCGCAAAATAATTCCTGTAAGTGCTACAAAATTTAATTCCTGCCACGCAATCTACGTCCACTATACACCATATTAAGTAATATTCGTGCCTTCGTAAACTCTATAACACTATTTAGCTACCGGTATAAATTTAATTGTGTGTGTAGTATCACGTTTTAATAATAATGCTATTAATTTATGTGATAAAAGATAATATAGCTTAATATATTTATGTGTTTATTTATTTACTACGTATTAGTGAGAAAAAATGTTTCACCCTGGAATTAAAATATATACTTTCTATATATGTCACGTTCAGCATAATAATAGCCCATGGATGTTGGGCAATAATAAAAAGTTATTATTGTTATTATTATTATTATTATTATTATTATTATTATTATTATTTCTAGCAGTAATAATAATATTAATAATGGGATGTATCAAATTGTGTGAAAAATGTAATTAACTGGGGATCAAAATTAACTCAAAATGTACTCAAGAAAATGACATTCAGAAAGGCACATCAGTAATAACAATGTTAAACGGCGTTTTATGGGATAACAACATATGAATGGATACCAAATTAGAAATTTATAAATCCATAATTCGAAGCATGTTAACATACGGTGCAGAAACGTGGCAGTTGAATAAAAAATTGAGTTTAAAGCTTATGTCTACTGAAATGGATTGTTGTAGGCGCTCAACTAGACATTCTAAATTGGATAAAAACCAGAAATGTAATCATCAGACAACAAATGAAAGTCCAAAATTCATTATTATATTTTGTGAGATACAGACACTACAATGGTATGATCATACACGTAGGATGCCTAAGAAAAGATTACCCAGACAAGCTTTGGAATGGATTCCACCTGGGAAAGAAAATATATGTCGACCAAGTTTTAAATGGATGGATGATTTCAGAAGAGGTATGTGGGAGCTATATCTGGAAGAATTGGAGAAGAATCGAGAAATAAAATAAAAATTTAAAAAGCTTTGGGCACAGGAAAATATTTGTTACATTGTAAACTTGTTTATAAATAAACAAATAATAATAAAAACAGTAGCACTTCCAAATAGTCCGTTTTTTCTTTAATAATGGATAGACAGAATAAAACAGAAAGCATTTTAACAATTAAAATAATTAACCTCATCGGTAATCGAACCTGTGACCTTTTGCATAAGAATCAAGCATTGAGCTAAGCGTACTCTGGCTAATTCCACTTGAAAGAATACTCTACAAAGGACGAAGGAAAACTTATTGTATCTCTACTGTGCATTTAATTTACTCGTGTAAATCGCGCGTTGGAGCTTAAAATATTTGAGATCAAGAGGAATATACAGGGCAAGTCAAAATGTTGTGCAGGTTTTCAGAAATGTATTATGTGAAATGTAATGAACATATAATATTGTGAGACATATTGTATGAAAGGTAAACTCTCAAAGTTTTTTTTTAAATATTCACAGATGTTCTATGTGAGCGCCTTTTGTTACACGACAGAAGTCAAGCCGATATTCAATCTCCTGCCAAACTTTCTGTAGCAGTCCGCGGTCGATATCAGCAATGGCTGCTGTGATGCGGGCACGCAGTTCATGCAGTGTTGTTGGAAGTGGTGGTACGTAAACATGATCCTTTACAAGACCCCACATGAAGAAATCACATGGGGTTAGATCTGGTGAACGAGGTGGCCAATGAATGAGTTGTTGATCACCCTGAGATGCACGGCCTATCCAGCGTTGTGGTAAAGCCGTATTCAAATGGTCTCGAACACTGCCATGGTAATGTGGAGGGGCACCATCCAACTGCAGAATGAAATCTGGACTATCCGCTTCAAGCTGTGGAAGGAGCCATTGTTGTAGCATATCAAGGAAAACATGTCCGTTCACAGTACGTTCATGAAAGAAAAAGGGCCCCATAAACCTTTGCATGGGAAATGGCACAAAAGAATCGCGTTGATGTTCCAGAGTTGCATGGGGGTTACCAGTTCCCCAAATCCTTACATTGTGTCTATTCACTTTTCCTGAAAGGTGGAAAGTCGCTTCATCACTGTAAACTACCCTCTCATGGAACTCATTCTCTTCCATTAATGCGAGAAAATCAACACAGAAGGACGCTCGCAAAGCATAATCGGCGGGTTTTAAGGCTTGAACCAGTTGCAAGTGGTAGGGTTTCATCTGTAAACGTTTCCGGAGAATCCGCCATACAGTTTTTTGTGGTAGTTGAAGTTCTGTCGCTCCCCGGTAGGTGGATTTCTGTGGACTCCGCACGAAGCATGTGCGAACGCGTTCGACTGTCTCTTCACTCGTCGACGGATGGCCAGTCGATTTTCGTTTACAGATACAGCCTGAATCCCTAAATTGTGTGTACCACTTACGAATGGATCTCCCATCCGGCGGGTCTTTATCGTATCTGGTACGGAAATGTCGTTGAACACTAGTCACAGAGTTGTTTACATGGTAATCAAGCACACAGAAAGACTTCTGATCCCCAGTCAACGCCATTTTCCTTTACTGCTCTGCTGTTGACATCTTGCGGGTGAACGCGGAACTTTAGAAGTGGACAACTAAACTTTGAGAGTTTACCTTTCATACAATATGTCTCACGATATTATATGTTCATTACATTTCACATAATAATTTTCTGAAAACCTGCACAACATTTTGACTTGCCCTGTACTATGGATCCTTTAACATTTTACATACTTGATCAGTAGGGGTCTTAATCTTATTTCTAACCATAGCTGCAGCATTTATAAGAGTCGGCCCATCTCTTGTCGCTAAGTGTACATACGCTAAGTGCAGTAAATAATTTAGTTGAAACTACAGGAGGCCGTGACACCAATCAGGAATAAAATGGCGGTAAGTACGAATTTATTGTTTTATAAAGTTTCAAAAAAGTTCAGTTAATTTAAGGTGTAGTGATTTGTTTCGTATAATGTATCTTAACTCTACCTTTTGGTTATATTTTTGTACATACATTGTGTGTAGTATACATAAAGGGCAGTGGTTTTACTTCCCACATGAAGTCTGTAATATGTAATATTACAGTATAATTCTTTACGTTGGCAAACCCGAAATTTAGGAAATTGAACTTCCAATCATTGTCGCCATTGTTGTAAGTATGACAGAACGCACTATTATGCAAAAACGATTATATGTGTCGATTTTAAGGTATGAACCTAAAATCGAATCCAAAAATTACATACAGACGTTTTAGTGTGGGAAGAAAACCGTCTGTGTACACTCACCTGTACCGAACAATATGCTAACTATGCGCAACTTCAGGTATATTAATTGAAAATATTCATGTATTAAATGTTGTGATATCAAATGGAAGCGATTTACTCGCTCTGTTAAAACAAAGTATTATGCATGAGAAATATGAGATAAATTAGTATATATGTATATATAATTTGTTATATGTACCAGTAACTTCACTGGGGATAACTATTGATAATACTGCAAGACACTACTACTACCACGCACGGTCGGCTGCAAACCCTACAGGACTCTGTTCTTACTACAAAATGCTCGGAAATTTGCAGTAGCAGTGATTACGTTTATAGAAGCCGAATTTTATAATTTGATGGGAAGACTACTTAACAATGAGTTACGTGATTATCGAAAATAAGTCCCGTAGAATGCGATGGACAGGGCATGTGGCACGAATGGGGAATTTAAAAGAGACATGGTAGGTTCTTGTTTCCTTATTAATTTTTTACATATATGTAATTATAATATGTAATCTTTGTTTTATTTTTTACATTACATATGAGGTACATATTCTAAGTTGTATGTTATATATATATATATATATATATATATAGATGTTATACCTATATTTTTTAAATTTAGCAATGAAGGCACTTATGCCATGAAAAGAAAAATAAATGCTTGAGTCATGCCATATTTGCCTTCATTATTAAATGTCAAACATATTGTTATAACATCTAAATATACAGGCGTTACTGCTATAATGCAAATATTCTCTTTAAAATATTAAAAAATGCTGATTTGTTATAGTTAGCCACTAGATGGCAGTTGGAACGATATCCAGCTACCTCTCGTGTAAATTGAGAATACTGTATGTAAGAAAAGCCTCTAACGGAAATGAGTACCAGACACTTGTTCTGGGGGTAAAGGCGGCCGTCACGCAGGGCTGACAACCCGGCTGACTTCAAGTGCCGATTGTCAAGAAAAAGTGGGAGCCTTAACCTCCTACTACCCGAAGGGCTCCCGAGGCCTGTAGTGGGACTACTTTACTAGTATGTGAGGAGAAATGGATGTTTGTGTTTGGATTCCTGAGTACCTCAGATGGTTAGAGCGCTAAACGTACAGAATTTAGAAACTCGGGTTGAAATCCCAACTCAGGCATGTATTTTTCTTTTCATGGCATATATAAGTCTACCGCTGTGGTTTCGAGGTAGCGTGTTGCCTGGTCACGCAGCGGGCCTGGGTTAAATTTACGGTCGGGACAAGCTCCTAGGTGATTTTTTTTCGGGTTTTTCCTCACTTGTAAGACAAATGTCAGGAAGCTAAGGGCTCAACGGTCCCCGAAAATCATGCGGCCATCATCATCATACTTCACCGGTGTGGAAAGCAACGAAAAGCTACCACACCTATAATTCCCTAGTAAAGCTGCAAAGCATACCATGAAAATGTTATGATCGTAGTGAAAGACCTGCCCTCGGGCAGAATTACTATGGATGGATATATATATATATATATAATTATTCTGTACACCTGCTATACGACTGTATCGATTTTGATGAATTTTTCGTGTGTCTGATTAGGTCCCCGGATGGTTTAGATTCATAATTGGACCCTCTCATACAATTAGGTTTAGTAATTCATCTCAAGTCCGATTGAGGGTCTTTCCACTTTTCAGCGGTTGCCCTTTTACCAGCCGGCTGCTGGCCCTTCACATCCACATGTGTCAATCACAGAGGTAGATGATCAACAGCCAGTGTAGGGGTGACATGTGGTTAGCATGTCGAGTCCCCCAGCCGTTATAGCTGGTTCCTCAACCTGGAGCCGCTACTTATTGTAGCTACCCAATTGCCTCACGATGCTGGGTGGGCACCGGTCCCATACTGGCCGAAATACCATGAGAAAATTTCTTCCCCCATGGAGACTCGAACCAGCGCAAGTCCCGTAGCTCTGCGCCAAGGCTTCCTACCTTAACCGCTCGGCTACGGCGCGGGACATTCATTCATCTCAAGTGAAGATTTGAAAATCGCTCTATCCGTCGCATTTTTCGACATATCAAAACGAAACACATTATATCGTATTAAAATAAATCGATGTAGGTATCATCCATAAAAGAGCGAAATCCAACAATTAGAAGTGGAGCTTTACGTGAATTACGAAATTAAAAACTACCTAAATTACTAGATCGATTTTGATGAATTTTATTTGTGTGCGTCTGATTAGGTCCCTCGATGATTTAGATTCACAATTGGACCCTCTAAAACCATTAGGTGTAAGAATTCACCTGAAGTGAACATTTAAAAATCGCCATAGCGGCCACAATTTTCAATGTATATCCTACTAAAATAAACTGAGATAGGAATTGTCAAAAAATGTGCGAAATCCGACAATAAAAATTAGAAATGGAGGTTTATATGAAATCCGAAATTAACAAAATGCACATACGACTGGACCGATTTTGGTGAAAATTTGTGTGTGTGTTTGAGTGGGTCTCTCGATGGTTTAGGTACAGAATTGGACTCTCTAAAACCATTAGGTGTAAGAATTCACCTGAAGTGAACATTTAAAAATCGCCATAGCGGCCACAATTTTCAATGTATATCCTACTAAAATAAACTGAGATAGGAATTGTCAAAAAATGTGCGAAATCCGACAATAAAAATTAGAAATGGAGGTTTATATGAAATCCGAAATTAACAAAATTCACATACGACTGGACCGATTTTGGTGAAAATTTGTGTGTGTGTTTGAGTGGGTCCCTCGATGGTTTAGGTACAGAATTGGGCTCTCTAAAACCATTAGGTGTAAGAATTCACCTCAAGTGAACATTTAAAAATCGCCATAGCGGCCACAATTTTCAATGTATATCCTATTAAAATAAACTGAGATAGGAATTGTCAAAAAATGTGCGAAATCCGACAATAAAAATAGAGGTTTACTTGAAATCCGATATTAAAAACTGCCTAAACGAGTGCATCAATTTTGATGAAATTTATTGTCTATGTTAGAGTCGGTCTCTGGATGGTATAAATTCACAATTGAACCCTCTAAAAGTATTAGGTGCAATAGTTCACATGAATTGAATATTTAAAAATCGCTCTAGCGGTCATAATTCTCAATGTTTCACTATGAATCTCAGCATATCATATTAAAATAAACCGACGTAGGTATTGTTAAACAATAGCGAAATCCGACAATTAGAAGGGGAGGTTTACTTGAAATCCGAAATTTAAAACTGCCTAAATGATTGCACCGATTTTAATTATAATTTGTGGGTGTGTTTGAGTGGGTCCCCGGGCGGTTTGGATTCACAATTGGACCCGGTAGATGGCGCTGCGATCTAGTTCCACGATGTTTTTCTGCAGATGTGTATTCATCCTCTTTACCGACATCTCGCGCTACAACAATGTGACGTCATAATGCACGCTTCTTGAGCCACAACAGATGACAGATTTTTTTAGCGAACGTGAATTTTATGGTAAAAAGTTTTTATCGTCCGGCCATGGTACGAGAAATTGAACGTTCGGGCAGGAATTCAGGTATTGTTTAAAATCAGATTGGAGATCTTCTGGGTTTTATTAATTTTTCTGTGAATATGTTAGTGAAATTCCAATAGTTGCTGAAACCAAAGTGAGTTCGTATTGATTTTTTTTAAAACAAGTTTGAAGAATAATCTGTGGTAGCGAATTGTTATTTTCGTGTTCTCTGAAGCTAATACAGAACAATGAGACATCTGAATGAAACGTCAGTTGCACGAGCAGTTGCATTGATTAAAGATGGTCGTTCAATTCGCCATGTCTCTAGGATTCTTGATGTCAGTCCTTCCGTCATCTATAGGCTGTGGAGCCATATATAGACACACATGGATACAAGAGGAGAGCCGGGCAAGGTCGTGAGAAGAAAACTACAGACGTACAGGATATATTTCTTGTTTTATCAGTTAGAGCAGAAGAAAATCTACAGCAAGAGATCTACAATATCATTTACGCACGACAACAGGGACGGTAATTTCTGACATGACTGTAAGAAATTGACTGAGAAATGCAAGGTTGAGGTCTGGAATCGCCTTTAAAGACCCTCGTTTAATACATCATCACAAAGAAGCCCGGCAACGATTTGCTCAGAATCATGTCAACTGGCAGCTCCGCCAATGGAAGGGTGTTTTATTCACGGACGAATCAAGATTTCGTCTAACAGGTTCTGATGGTCGTACACGTGTATGGAGACGTCCTGGTGAACGTTTTGATCCAGCCACTGGAGGTGATTCGGTTATGGTTTGGGCTGGGATTACTATTGAGTCTCGGACAGAGCTTGTCGTTGTCCCACAGCGCATGAATGCTGATATTTACATTAATGACATTATCCTCCAACATGTTATACCCGTTGCTTATGGTGTGGACCTTAATTTTCTTCTAATGCAAGATAATGCTAGATGTCATACAGCACAGGCTAACAGAGATGTCCTGCAAGAATGCCAAATTCGGGTGATGGACTGGTCTGCATGCAGTCCGGACCTTAATCCGATCGAGTATATGTGGGATAAGTTGGAAAATATTCGTAGGCGTCCTGCTGTACCTCACAACCTTTCACATGCACTCACCGAGGAATGGGAGAGAATCTCACAAGTTTCTGTAAGAATGTTTATGCGAAGCATGCTACGTAGGTGTAATGCGGTCATTCAGGCTCACGGAGGTCACACTAAGTACTGAGTGTTGAAATAACCATGGAAACATTGATTCCAAAAATTGTAAATCTCAAAATTCCACTTTGTTTTCTGTTACAAATGATAACTTGTTCGTATTGCTAATACTGTACAAGAAAAAAAAATTGAATGTCTTTTCTAATTTTACATAAATCTTCAATTTATAATTACAAAAGATCAAATATTAAAATATTTCAATATTCATTCTCGTGTTTTGGTTTAAACATGTTTTCCTCTATTTTTTTAGTATTGTATTAAAATATATGAATTCTAGAATAAATGTGGCTACCAGATTGTGTATATAGCGTATGGATGCAACCAGTTAGTGCTTGCGGGGTATAATATAAACATTTGTTGGAATTGATTATACCACAAAAAACACTGTTTGCACTTTCTTAAACGTATTATTTCCCAGGAATTTACGTTCCAGAAAAATAGAATTGACATATTTACATCATAGGACTTCAGAAATGAATTAATATAAACAGTTTGATGTGTTTCGTTTTTTCTCTACTAGGGTGCATTCTTACAATATTGCGATCCTGTGGCAATAAATAATATGATCTGGTTGCAGTGATGAATAAATGAAGAATACCAAACTTTTCTCATTTGTTTTGAAACATCGCCGTTTACATTAAATATATAAATATTTTTAAAATAACTATAGTTAAATAATGATTTGTGAGTAAACAGCTTAATTTTATTCGTTAAATAGTCCTAACATTTATTTAGACCAGGCTCTTAACTTATGGTATAAAAAATGTTCTGAAATGGGTATTCCTATAGGAGAAAAAGTACTGCATTGATTGTTGTTTGCAGATGATCAAATAATTTTTGCAGGGGATGAAGATGATATGAAATATATGATAAATGAACTAATGGAAGAATATAAAAAATATCAATTTACAGAAAACAGAATATATGTGTTTGGGAAAGGATGTGGATGACCTCATACTCGAAACAGGGAAAATAAAAAAAATGTGAATTTTTTTTATTATCTTGGGTCAATAATTACAAGTTTAGGTACCTGTGAGAGGGATGTAATACTAAAATTGCAATGGCAAAAAATGCAACTAAAACATTACATGGAATAATTTGGAACAAAAATATTACAAAGGAAACTAAAATGAAAATTTATGAGAGCATAATACAGCATATTTTATCATATGGAAGTGAAACTTGGTCTTTGACGGAATCCAAAAAAAAAAAATTAGAACAGTTGAATTTGATTATTTTCGAAGAAGCCTCCAAAAAACAAGACAGGATAAAATAAGAAATGAATTCCTTTGGAGAGAAATGAATGTCACCACATCGGTTGTTAAGAGGATTGAAAATCAAACGCTTAAATAGTATGGCCATGTACAAAGAATGGAAAATGAAAGATGGGCCAAAAAATATATATACCAATGGTCACCCCCTGGAAGAAATAAACGTGGCATACCAAGATGGAAATGGAAAACCTACGTCAGAACTATAATGGATGATAGGAATTTGGAAGAGGGAGATTGGAATGATAGAGATAAATGGAAACTGAAGACGGCAAACCTATAAATGGCGGAAAGCCGAAGAAGAAGAAGAAGAAGAAGAAGAAGAAGAAGAAGAAAGAAATAGTCCTAACAAATGCCACTCTTGATTTCCAAATTCTCTAGATAAATTGGAAATCACTCATGGCATTACTTATGATAAATTCACTCATCACTTCGTGACTCGTGAATATATCGATGATTTCGAAATCGCTCGTGACATTACTTACGATAAACGATGTGTTTGGAAGTATGTATATTCCTTTAAAATTGACATTTCTGTAAAATATACTCCTATTAAATTCCTAGAATTTTGTGTCGCTGAGGTTTTGTAACACTTTGTACCAATTCTCATAAAAAGTATGTGCAACTTTCCTCATGAGTACTCCGTATTAAATTACAGTCGAATAGTCAACCAGAAATTCCGTAAGAAATCTAATTCAATTTTATAGTCATATTTCATTTGTTAAAATCAATTATAGACCAGCTATAAAAATGTTCTAAATGTTGAGGGAACAAAATGAAATTTTTGTTTTCTAATATTCGAAAGAGTCAAGATATTGAACGTGATAAGTCTTCATTTGTTATATAAGCTACATCAAAATTCATTCCACTTCAAGATTTGACAATTAAAATAATTGCTTCTGTCAGTTAACACCGCGGAAAATAGGTTGACTTCACATTTGAATTTGATGGCTGTAAATATAAAAGAATGACAGGTTGGCAGAAGGCCGAGAACCCTAACTCGAGGTCAGCTGTTGAGTGACCTGCGACCTCATGTCTGGGTCGATATCCACCCGCTGCGTGCACTGCCTCCCAGATGTCACTAGACACGTGGCCCTACCAAATTGAAAAATACATACTATATGTTACACTACAATATGAAGAATTTCGAAAGAATATAGTTGAGGTTTTAATGAAAATATTTTTTAAATACATTTTACAAATCTTTATCGATCCTATTTTGTAAACATCAAAAATACACACACACATAATATATATATATATATATATATATATATATATATATATATATATATATATATATATATACAAAGTGCTCTAAAATTTCCCTTATAAATTTCTGGGATTTGTAGAGGGGACTGATTTGATACTATTCAGAATTGGAAACAATGTCCGGAAACTTACCGTTCCCGCGCTACAGCCATTTCAAAACAATAATTGCCTGAACGTAAGTCACGTGTCTCAATACGTATTAGCTTCGCGATTCGTTTAATAGAAAATTTCCATATCGAGTATTCCAAGACTTGTTTTTGTTTTTTTTTAATGTCAACATTTTTCGAAATTTTTACAACTAAAAAATTGATTGTGGAGGGTGTATGTGCGATTATTATTGCAAGTCATGATTGTTTCCATGTTGTTTGTTTGGTTATTAATGAGTTGAATTGTAAAACAAGTGAACTACTGTGTCACGCATCATAATATATTACTTGTAAAAGTGGTCGCATTAAAAACATGTTTCCAAACGGATGTAGCACGGAAACGGTACATTTCTGGACATGGTTTCCAGTTCTTAATATTATCAACACAGTCCCCTCTACAAGTACTAGAAGTTTGTAAGAAGAATTTTAGAGCACTCTGTATATATAAACATATGTTCCGGACAATTAAGTAAATACGGAAAATGTCGTAAAAGGGCTGTCATTAACGACATTGTTTACTTTGGATGGGCAATAACGTTAATACTATATTGCCCATCTAACACTAACTTGTCCATTTTATCACCCTAACTCTACCTTCATTAGTGGGCAAATTAGGGTGATAAAATGGGCAAGTTAGTAATGTCATTGCTTATCCAAAGTGGATAAGGTCGTTAATACCTTTAAGAAACATTTTGCATCGTTGAGGTTATTGTTAAACATTTAAAACAAAAGTTGTACCAGTGGTAGCACTCGTCCTCGACTAATTAAATGTGTTTAAAATATTAGCTAGGTCTTTCGGAACTGGTTCCATTTTCAAAGCGGTTCTGTTTGGTGCTGATTGTATTTAACGAACATGTTACACAACCAGTACCAAACAGAAAAGCTTTGAAAAAGGAACCGGTTCCGAAAGGCCTAGTTGAAAATTTTAAACAAATTAAATTTGTTGAGGACGACTGCTACCACAGGTAAAACTTCTACTGTTTTAAGTATTTAATGTAAAGTAATGATCGACATGTTACGTCATTAATTAGTGAGCAAGTAAGGATGATAAAATGGGCAAGTTAATGTCAAATGGGCAAATTAGTATTAACGTTTTGCCCATCCAAGGTGAACAATGTCGTTAATGACCGGCCTTTTATGATGTTTCCCGTATTTACTACATGTGTGTGTGTAGGTTTGTGTGTGTGTGTGTGTGTGTGTGTGTGTGTGTGTATGTGAACGCTCTTACTTACTCTTACTTAATCACTGGCACTATCGAACCCGTAGGTTCTTGGCCGCGAATACATAAGCTCTCCATACATCCCTATCCTGAGCTAAAGCTTTCCAATCATTCCCTATATAATCTACTTCCCTCAAATCATAGTTAATGTTATACTCCCATCTCATTCTTGGTCTACCAATTGGGCGTTTTCCTCTGGTTTTCCTACTATAAGCTTCCATGCACGTCTTTCATTCCCCATAAGTGCCACATGTCCTGCCCATCGCAGTCTATGAGACTTAACTGTTCTTTATATCTGGCTTCCTGTAAAGACCATGCAATTAGTTCACTGTTATGTAGTCTTCTCCATTCACCTGTCTGTTCATCTCTCTTTGGACCATGTGTCAACGCTCTAGTGGCCTCAATTTTTGTAACCAAATCTGAACTTTTTATATTTCTGCTGGTTGGCTGGGAGAGAGGGCTTCATGGCTTTAACTCTACCAAAATTAATAATAATAATAATAATAATAATAATAATAATAATAATAATAATAATTATTATTATTATTATTATTATTATTATTATTATTATTATTATTATTATTATTATTATTATTATTATTATTATTATTATTATTATTATTATTATTATTATTATTACTATATTATTGAATCTACAAATATTTTTAAACCCTATTTCGCCACAAAGGCATGTTAGGGTATATATATTACTATATACATGTGTTATTGTGTTTTCTTTACGTAATTGTAACGTTATTGTTTTTTTTTGTTGTTTATTTTTCTTTACACTAGTACCAATTATTACTTTATTGTAACGGACTGTCAACAACACGTACGGCTTACTGCCCGTGCGACCCATATTTGTAAATAATATTGTAAATATCTTACTTTTCGTCTAATAAAGTCCTACTACTACTATATACATAGATAGATCATCGGTTGATTAATGTCCTTGACATCGTCCGATTCCCAATAGCCAATTTTGTTGGTCCATCCAATCTCCTGGCTGTATATACAATTATTATTATTATTATTATTATTATTATTATTATTATTATTATTATTATTATTATTATTATTATTATTGATCACACTCATTCTACACTAAGATGTATTTGAAAAATGAATTTAAATTTAAGTCATTTTACAACTTAAGTCATTAGAGACGCAATTCAAATCTGGGTATGAAAGGACAGACAAATTTTGCGCAGAGGCCTCTTTTTTTAAGGCTCTATATTATTTTATGTCCTTTCAGGACATGCTCAGGCTTTTTCTTCGTTAAAAATGTATCGACCACGGCTGGGCCAATGTTCAAACCTAAATACATGCGTAATAAACAGAAAATACGACTGAATATTAATTTTAATAATATCGAGATACAATGTATGTGCATTTAAATATCTGTTTCAAAAAATAGTTTTAGGAATGTAAATAAAGAGGGGGTCATGGAGACACAACTGACCCATCGCTTGGTTTCATGTGTACTAAAAATTTAGGCGCCAAAAATCGTAAGGATGAAAATCATATTGGATATTGTTGCATTTAAACGATCTACCCAATAGGCCACATGACTGAACACGGCTCGGAATCAATCTTCGCTTTCTAATCAGATATTTGCGGATACAAACCCGGCCGGTGGTTGAGTTTTGAGATCGTAAAACTCCTGAGTTTCTCTTACTTCGGTAAGGAAATTAAGATTTGTAGAATTACAGCTCACAAAAGAACCTCGTGTCTGAAACAACAGGATTCGATTTAAAAAAAACGCAATTTATGTGAAAGTACGGTCAAGAAATTTAAATAAAATTCAGATATAATGACACGGTAACATGACACACATACTATACCGATCGTCAGTTTTTAGAGAGGGAAATGTTAAAAGAGACCATAAATTGTTAATTTGTACTGATCGACGTGGTTAAATGTACAGCACGGATTGCATTGCGGTGTGAACTAGTGACGTCCAGTTTCCATGTGACATCCGTATTGTGTGTCAAACTACACCGCGATAAATTCGAGAATGTTATTCCAAATTAACGAGCACGCTGACACTCTCCGATACCAACAATTCGCAATCCTGTTCCAAGTCAATACATAGTAGATATGGAAAAAAGATGGTCAGCATGTTGTTATTAATTTTCAACTGTATTCAGAGAACGTACAGCAATTCTACACGAGGTACAACTACAAATATTTTACTTAATCATCTAATTTCATGGAAAGTTTTACTTCCGGAATAGCCGTTTGTAGATAATATGACTAAAGAAAAAATATTGAATGAAATATCGTTTCCATGTAAAATTGTTTCCAGATAGTTATCCAATTTATATTAGAGAAAACAATTAAACAAATATGGTAAAAACAAAATAATTGACACTGTTATGTGTATTAAAAACAAAAGAATGTAATAAACAAATAATAAACTACAGTTTCAGTCTACGGACTCATATAAATAAGCATATTATACTACTATTAGTCATCACTAACATCCTATGACGTCATATTTTACCAAAGCCTATATTCTAAGCTTCAAGTAAATAAAAACATTTATATACGCCTCATTACTAAGATTAAGTGGCTTTTAATGGGTCTTAAAAGTCATATTTCTCACTTTTTCAGATATTTGGCCATACTTCTGCTTATTTATATGATAAAGTCATATTTTGGGTTTTTAATAGCCTAATCATCAGGCGATTGGAAATAACCAACATTGTATCAGTATAAAAATCGTCAGTTTCACAGTATACTTGTTTGGAAGGTTTCAGTTAAGAGGTAGCAAACGTTTGCACTGGAGAATAGAACATTTCCTTTTTCTTATGATGCAACTGAAAATGTATATGGATTAACAATTAATATAGTATGGGTAAACAATTCATTCAGTTGTAAGGTCATATTTTTATCTTTTTAGGTAATATTTAAACCATTTTTTAGGCATAAATACATGCATATTTTCCATTTTAGGTCATAGAAATCCGCCCCTTAGTCATCACACTGTGTATTATTAACTATCTTTTACAGTTTCACTTGCCAAACCATGGAATTCACTTCTGTTCCATGTGAAAAAGTGTCAAACTAAAGCATCGGTCAAAAATAAACTCAAGAGTTATTTAATATGTAAATTATACGACTCACCGATAGCACTCTTTTAAAAATTAATAATCATTTAATTTATTGTATGAAAATGGTATTAACATTAACAAATATTTTCGGTTCTTTGTTTTAAATATTATTTAACCGACAAATTAGTTTATTATATATTTTTTTTCTTTTTTCTATGTACATTAGGAAGAGACAGCCTCCAAAAATTTTAATATATCTTGCTTGTGTACGTTTTATCATTTGTTTAGTCTTAATTTTAATTATCATTAACATTATTATGTTATATATATTAGCCTAATATTATATATATTACCTTATTGTTCAATTTTCATTTAGAATTCAATATTAGATTTAATTGTGATTGTTTTCTAATATGACATATGTTTGTTCTGGTGAGTGGAAGAGAAGGTCATACGGGCTTAACCCCATCAGGCTAAATAAATAAAATAACACAGCTCTACAATTGTTTTTTTTTTCCCTGGATATCTCTACTAATTTCTAAGTTTTCAAGTGCACAGTTTATGAATATATTCATGATGCGCTAAATGTGCTCTAAAAAATTATAGAAGAAAATCTTATAAAAACGTGCTTCGCTGAAGTATAACATGGTTTTTCGATATTTTTCTTTCTATTTACGTCGATGTATACCAATTTTTCAAAAAACAATTGACATTATAAATACATTTTTTTTCTTCAAATTTTCCGATTTTTGTAGTTTAAAATGAAAATAAGGATTTTAAAAAACCAGAGCAAATCTTCCAAAATCATTGATAGTTTAAAGAATTGTGAGCATAAATATATCCGAAATTAATCTTATATCGAGGGCAACAAAACCACTGTTGACCAGTGTAATAAAAATAAAAAATAAATGAACTAAACCAGATTCATAAGTGTGAACTGTACTAAAGCAACAGAATTTGGTCCTTTAATACTAAATTTAGCTATTGTGTTTTTATCATATGTTTGTTGCGCAGTAAATTAATTAAATAATTAATAAATCAATTTTGCCCGATCACAAGCACTTCAGTTCGGATTACACTGATCAACATGATTCTTGTCTCATGAGTACCAGTAGTTGCACTTAATGCAGTTTTTTTATCGTGTTTTCAAATATGTATTCGGAATTTCTCCATCACCCACAGATGTTTTATTTCAATTTCAATTAATGGATTTAAATAATTTTTGTAATAAAAGTCGTCCATTTGTCCATTGTAAAATAAAACCGGGAACACTTTCATCAGGAGATTTCAGCTATGGAAAATATATATCAAAGCAAATGGAATCCTAATATGCTGGCCGATTATTGTTGGACCATCAAGAGGGATGCTCCACAGGCGAAATATAGCAGAAAATCGTCATTTCTTACTTTCTAGGCTAATCCGAATGTTCGAATATTGTGTAGTTACGAATGTAGAAAATATTAAAGTGTTTGAAATTATAAATGCCTGTCTCTCGAAAACCTTGCGTGATGGAGAAAACCCGATATCATATTTGAATTCAGGAGACAAAATACTATCAGAATCACATATTGGTCTTTCTGAGACAATAAGAAATTTCTTCTTTTGTTGCTCAGTTCTATTTATCACTGTACTTATAAAATGTAAGACAATTCTCCGCAAGCAGAAACTGGTAGTTAGTTTTTCACTTAACGATGCAGTTTAACATCTCTGATTTTTTATATGGCGATTCAAAGGTAGATGTTAAATTTTAAACGATTTTCTTCAGGTGTATCTTATTTCAGGATTGAGATTATAAAATGCTCTCTCTGTAAATCTACAAAACTGTCGGTAATCATGATTTGACTTCCTTCTCTGAAGAAAGCTATACTTGCTATTTAACGTCACATAAATATATGTGGGACCTAATGGAATATCAATATTACTCTTCAGGAACAAAACTTGGAATGACAGGAGTACTCATACTATTTAACTTGTATCTTACAAGAGAAGGACATTTATAAAAAGTAATGCGCCTAAAAGAGAAACGGCTGCACTGCCACAAAATGGTAATTAGTGTACAATTCATCATTTGTAAATAAGCTATATATTACACTTATCGAACAGTTTACCCTCGGGAGAGTTCAAACAATATGCAGTAATCCTCACATGATACATTCGGACTACCTTGGATTAACATCAAACGTGCAGTTGGACATTACATCAATACTGCTAATCTCTACTAATGCATTCAATTCCAACAAAATTTTGTATATCTCAGTTAATGCTCGAGTGCCTAAATTAATTATGATGAATTATCTGCTTCTCTAAGATGTCCAATACTGCAAATAAGCTCTATAAAGTCTCTAAATTCTAGCAAATTATTTTCTCACCTATTATCTGGTTTATTATTATTATTATTATTATTATTATTACTATTATTATTATTATTATTATTATTATTATTTTAATTTGTCAATTTTAAACTATTCTCCATCTGGATTAAATGTGCAACAAATATGTAGAAGGAGAAAGCTGTGCTCGCCTCTCTCACTCGCACCAGTGTTGTCGATGTTCCTAATAGTGGTAAGGAGCAAGACGAAACTGACAACAGGGTGGGTTCTTCCTTTTGTAACTGAGCGAAAGCGGTCAAAGATCTACCCTTATATATCCGTCTCTCTCTTTGTCAAGGTAAGCCAGATATACAATAACTATACTTTCGCGATGGGAATCGAATGGTTTTTTTCAATGTCCCAGGTTGTCATTTGGACTTTTCTGGTGTTCTCTCCTGGCATTGGTTTAATTGTAACCCACTTCCGAAGTAGGGGGCCTAAAATTCGGAGTTACATTACCCCGATTATATGACGGGTAGTAAATGATAATGAAGTGCCAGGAGAGTTCTTAGCCTAAACTTAACCCAAATTCCAGACCATGGGCAACCACAGGAATTATTCCCTTTAAGGAAAAATTCCTATAGTTTGACCGGGAATCGAACCCGTGATCTAATGAACAGTAGTCAGAAACGCTGACCACTAGCCCATGAGGCTGGTAATTTAAGACACTTTATTACTTAAATATTATTTATTCTGTACATAATCTAAATAAAATCAGCGCAGATAAGGAGAACAACATTGACAAAATAAAAGTTAGACCTATGGTATTTTGCGGAAGACACCCGGTTATAAGCAACAGTTCCATAGACTGTAAGTTAATAGAAAGAGTCTATGAGTTTGCATATTTTGGATATAATTTAACGTTTCTTGGTGAAACAGATATAACTTCAAAAAATGTATAAATACAATAAAACAATAGGAATTATTAACTTAGTCATGAAGCCTTCCCTTGTATATCGACACACAATGTAAAATCTTATGTAGACCTACCTGCACTATGTTACGGAAGCGAAACATGGACCGTGAGGAGTACTGATATCAGCAGAATAACAGATAGTGAAATGAGATTTTTTAGATTAATATTAGGATATACTCGTATGGACAGCAAAAGAAATGAATATATCATGCATGCACTTCAATTACAATCGATCTCACAATATTTATAAATAAATACAATGGAAAACTCATGTGCAACGAATGAACCGTAATAAACTTCCAAAAATCATGCTTCAGTCCCGTCCTCAAGGATGTCCTACAAAAATCTGAATACAGGTGCGCCAATTGTGTTTGAGATTCTTGTGAAATGCATCAGTGTTGTAAGAACACTATTTTTTCAGCTTGTAATAAATAATTTTCATCATTTTTTCATGTGAAATTTGTATTTTAAATTATAACTTTTGTTAAAGTAGATAAAATAAAATAATTCCAAACATTTGCTTTTCAAAGATGTTGAATCAAATTTAATTTAATTTTAATATACCGTAACATTATCCACCTTACCCATATGAATTATCAGTAGTTGTAACTCAGATAAATATATTTACAATAATGTATCCACAGTTTGCTTGTATTTTAATAATATTTTCACAGCATGGGTCAAATTGACAATCTCTGGGCTTTGTATGTGAACCGAAACTCCGGTAGTCGTAGTGCTAAAGGCCAACACGCACACACTATTGAATAACACTAAGAAATTGGAACTGGAAGTAAATATCAATAAAACTAAATATATTGTCACACATAGAAATGCATTATATAATGGAAATGACAGTTAATGACGAATGAGGGAAATTTTGAAGAAGTGGTTGAATTCAAATACGTAGGAACAACAATCACAAATAGGAATGAGGTTCATGGCCGCGCGGACATAAGCTCTCCATACATCCCTATCCTGAGCCAATGCTTTCCAATCATTCCCTGTATAGTCTAAAGTAAAGTAAAAGTAAAGTAAAAGTAAAGTGATCCCACAACAGGCCTCAGGAGGCCCTTGGAGTAGTAGGAGGTTAAGGCTCCCACTTTTTCTAGACAATCGGCACTTTATGTCAGCCGAGTTGTCAGCCCTGCGTGACGGCCGCCTTTACCCCCAGAACAAGCGTCTGGCACTCATTTCCGTTAGAGGCTGAGTCGACCCCAGGGCCATAGTGCCGCCAGAGGGTTTGTGTCAGTTTAAAAATCCTGACCCCAACGGGACTTGAACCCTCGACCCTCCGGCTTGTAGCTCAGTGCCTTAACCACTACGCTACGGCGTGCCTCCCCTGTATAATCTACTTCCCTCAAATCATAGTTGATGTTATTCTCCCACCTCATTGTTGGTCTACCAACTGCGCGTTTTGCCTCTGGCTTTCCTACAAGAAGCTTCCATGCACATCTTTCATTCCCCATACGTGCAACATGTCATGCCCATCGCAGTCTACGAGACTTAACTTTTCTTATTATATCTGGCTTCCTATAAAGACCATGTAATTCACTGTTATGCAATCTTCTCCATTTACCTGTCTGTTCATCTCTCTTTGGTTCAAAAATTTCCTAAGAACTTTATTCTCAAATACTCGCAATTACTTTCTTTCCTTAAAGTAAGACTCCATGTTTCTCATCCATATAATGTAACTGGTAGAATAATAGTTTTGTATATTTTCAATTTAACGTTTTTTTGAAAGGAGTTGGGACGACAAGAGTCTCTGTAATGCATAATAGCACGCATTTCCAGAATCGAGCCTATGTTTAATTTATTTGTGCATCTCATTCCTACTTGTGATTATTGTTCCTAGGTATTTTGTATTCAGCCACTTTCTCAAAATTTCCCTCATTTGTCATTAGCTGTCCATTTCCATTATATAATGTATTTCTACGTGTGACCACATATTTAGTTTTATTGATAATAATAATAATAATAATAATAATAATAATAATAATAATAATATATATAATAATAATAATAATAATAATAATAATAATAATAATAATAATAATAATGATAATAATAATAATAATCTTACGATAAGTTAGATCTCATGGACTTGATTTAAAATTATTAATATTACATATTAATTAAATTAATCAGATTTTATACCTCGACTCATACATTGTACCTTTCTATGACTAGTTCTAAGGATATGTTTCCTCATTGTCGTCAACTGACATATGACTCTTGAATTGTCAAATAACAAACTAGCAACTGCGAAAGAAGGAAAATGCTACAATTAAATTAATAACATCTAGTACATGATGTAAACTTAATATAAAATATTGGAACTTTGAAGATAAGGTAAATATATTAGGAAAATGTGATGATTTATAATATTGGAGACGTCAATTATTACCGGAAAGATTTATAAATTCAAATCGGGAAAGATTGGCATGCTACGAGTTATTGGAAATCCAGAAAATTGGATAAACTTGGGCAAATTTCTGGACAATACGCGGAAAATAAGAACAACACTCATTCATGAATAAATTTATGTTATCAAAATGCAATACCATTAATTCTTAGCAATTATACATAACTTAATTAATGTATCATTATGTAATTGTAATATTATTGTGTTTTCTTTATGTAATTGTAATGTTATTGTTTTTTTTTGTTTTCTTTATACTATTACCAATTATTACTTTATTGTAACGGACTGTCAACAGCACGTACGGCTTACTGCCCGTGCGACCCATTTGTAAATAATATTGTATATATCTTACTTTTTGTCTAATAAAGTCCTACTTCTACTTCTAATATAAAATAAGTATGTAACTTGATATATTTTCAAATAAAATATGGATAAACTTATTTCTAGCTGTTTTTGAGCTGGACAGTTCATGTAGACATCAAGGAACAGTGATGGTTATTGCTAATTCTCACAATTGCATGTGCACTCCCGACATAAAATATATATTTTTTTAATTATTTTACAATAACATTTCTTATGTCTGCGCGGCCATGAATCTGCGGTTTCGATAGTACCAGTGAGTTAGTTTTGAGTTAATTATTTGTACAATGAATAATCGTGTAAGAAATAAAGGAAGTTGGGGAATTTTTATGTACACTGAAGTAAAGATGTTAATTACAAAATTGGTACCTGGTAAGTCAGTCGTCCTCAACTAAATTATTAAACTTCATCAAGTTATTCCAATATGGAGGATTTAAAAAGTGTTCACTGATGTGAAGTTAAATTAAGGAAATTTTACCTGTTACAATTCCATCGGGACTAATGAAAATATAATACAATTCGAATAAAATTAGTTACGGTATTTTTAAATTGTAACAAATATAACAGATTCCATTTTTTAATAATTATAACCCTAACAAATGTTGAAACTGATGAAGCACACCCAAACAGAAAATACAGAATCCGCCACTGTCCCGGAATTCGTTATTATAGCCTAATATATATATATATATATATATATATATATACACACACACACACACACACACACATGGTGATTCGAGAATCATGTTCCGTCTCATTATATCAAACCTTCTTCTTCTTCTTCTTCCGAATGCAGTATTGGGTGATGATGCCCGTTCTGCGACTACAAAAATTGATCTTTCCATCGGTTGAAGGGTCTTTCGAGGTCTCTTTTGCCTTTAGGGTTGAGGTGGTAAATCATCTTTGGTAAACGGGAATTTGACATTCTCTGGACGTGTTGGAACCATTTAATCTGATAATTTTGTATATGTTCAACCATTTCCCTACTATTCCACTGCATCCTTATCTCATCACTTTTCATTCTATCCCTTAATGTTACTCCAGTTAGTGATCGGAGGAATCTCATTTGTGAACTATTAATGCGGTATATCAAACCTATGAACATTAATGTGAAACGAATTTTGGAAACATGTGAATGGTTGATGTGCCTCTATGCGGAGATGTTCATTTTGATGTTTATTCGTCTTTAAGTTATGGCTTCGAACTTCATTATTTTAAATTGATCATGGCACATTTATTTCCTTCGTTCGGAGTGTCATTGAAAAAATAAATACATTTCCGTTGGAATGATGTTTCTATATCTATTGGTTAACGTGTTACAGACGTGTGAAAGTTGACATCTGCTATTGCTAATTTTTGCTAATAATTGGATTATTTATTACGGGGATATGTGAAACAACGTGTCTATGCCACGGAACCAACCAGTCCTGACGATATGCAACATCGGATCAGGGAAGCATGCCAGTCCATTTCAGATCATCAAGTAGTCCTTGTAAAAAGATACTTTTTGAAAC
Source organism: Diploptera punctata (assembly GCA_030220185.1). Classification (NCBI taxonomy): domain Eukaryota; kingdom Metazoa; phylum Arthropoda; class Insecta; order Blattodea; family Blaberidae; genus Diploptera; species Diploptera punctata. The sequence continues at coordinate 663,857 of JASPKZ010004588.1, forward strand.
GTATTCGGGAATGCGTAAACAATAACGGTGGCACTTTTGAACTTGGTGATTACACACCTGTTCCTGTGGTAATAGGGTAAGGTATTTTGAAACAGGAATTCTGTACATTGGTATACAGTCCATTGCTCCTGCCAATTCAATATATTGTAGGAACTGTTCTGATATGGCATAACTAATTATTCAAATTGTGTTGTAAAGCCAATAAATAGATCTTTCGTTCCATCTAAAATAAAATATGAGTTTGCATTTAAAATAACAGTGGCCAATGTTGTATCTTTTCTATAAATGTATACCTTTCCTAAGTGCCTCTGCATTCTCACAACATTATGCGATTGATCTTTCAAGTATCAAACTCATGATAAAATATATGGTTTTCACAAAACAATAGCAAACACAATTCGTGAATCAACCGGTATATATATATCTCCCTGTGCCAAACTAAATGTGAAAAATTTTGAACTCAGACCTCGATCATCTGGCACCAAAAATCTAATAGAAGAAACGTGACACGTTTCATAAAGCTCTGAGTGACCATAAAAAATTAACACTAATCTAACAATATAAAAATGATATTAAAAAACTGTATTAAATAAATATTTTATATTACTCTATGAATTAGAAGGGTCTAGTGACCTCTAGTCCTGAGTGTCGCGGGTTCAGAACCGGCAGTTTCGACAGATTTTTAGGATAAAAAATCCAAGCGATAAGCCCTCCAGAAGGTATTCTAAACTTTGGGTCCCGAATATGAAGATTTTCGGGCTCAGTAAACGAACATCAAGCATAGATCAGTGCCTCTGAGCAAAATTTAACAGATCTTCCTCACACAAGAAATAGGTACTTGCCTATTAGATGTCTCATTCAGGCGATGTGCTTACCGCATTTTACTCACTTATTTGAAGGGAAATAAGTGAAATTAAAATAGCTTGGTAAAAAAATTCCTGCTAGGGGGTCAACTATATCTCCATTAGGGGCGTATGGGGTATACACATATTAACAAGATCCTGTAAAATTTTACTCTAACGGAAGAGATGTCCGCGATTCTTGTATTTTTATAGTCAAAGATCTTCACTCCTTTGATAAAGATGTTATTTTCGTCTGACCTATCCCCTTTGGTCTGTCCGGCATGGGTGACAATTTTGGTAGCGACGTAACACTATGAATCTGGAAATACGAGTAAATATAAATAAAACTAAATGTATATACATATAAATAAGTTATAATATATAATGGAAATGGACCGTGTATAACAAATGAGGGAAATTTTGAAGAAATGGCTGAATTCAAAAAACTAAGAATAATAATTACAAACAGGATTGAGGCGAAGATGTATATTACACATAGGCTCAATTCTGAAAACGCGTCTATTATGCGCTGCAAGGACACTTTCTTGTCATTCTAACTTGTATCATAAAACATTAAACTAAAAATGTAATATTCTTCCAGTTATATGGATAAGAAGCATGGTCTCTTTCTTTAAGGGAGGTGAAAAGTTAACGAGTACCGGAGAATACATTTCTTAGGAAACTTTTTGGACCAAACAGAAATGAAGAGACAAATGAATGAAGACTACATAAACGTTATAGGAAACCATATATAATAAGAACAGTTAAGTCTCGTAGGTTGCGATGGAAGGGTACGTGGTCGGAATGGGGGATGGAATATGGGCATGGAAATTTCTTATAAGAAAACCAGAGTGAAAGTTTCCAATAAGTAGGCCAGGAACGAGGTGAGTGAGAAACACTAATAATATGATGTGAGGTGGCTAAATTGTACACACATTATTGGAATACGTTAATATAAAAAAAAATATGAACGCCATTGAGGTTATAATATTAAAATGATATTGTGAAAAAAAATTAATGTCTGAACCAGAAATCGAACCGTGGACCTCTAGTTCTTTAGACTAGTGTGCAGCCCACTACAACATTCTAGACCTGGCACAAACATTAACAATTCCTTCCACATATACAAATCTATAATTCTCGTTTCGTAAGCTGTCAGGTAGGTGACACCACCATCGCCAACGGCCCGTGGTCCCATACCTGACAGCGGACTAAACGAGAATTTTGTTAAAATAACAGTATTGGAAAATGTTAAATAACACCGTTGATGTTATTCTCAAATATTTAATCAATAAAAATTGTACAGTGATGGCAGTCTTCCTCAACAAATTTAAATTGTTTAAAATAATCAGCTAGGCCTTTCAGAACTAGTTCCATTTTCAGATCTGTTCTGTTAGGTTCAGATAGTATTTAACGAGCATGTTGTATAATGGGTTGATCTAGTAGGGTGTATTTTTGTTCATGTGGTTATCATTACTTATTTCTTTCATTATTCCTATTTCCTCTAAGTTGTTAGCTTCCGGTTATAATTTTCTCTATGTATTTATTGAAAGGGTGTTGTTGATTGTGTTTAGTTCATGGCCTGTATTTGTAACATGTTTAGCAAAACTGGAGTTTCCCCCATTGTTTTGAAATCTCTTAAAAGCTAGTTATATCTTATGTTAAATATTCTGGTTATACGTCCTATATAAAATTTTTCACAAATATTACACTTTAAGTTTATATACTCTTTGTTGTTATATTGTTGCCTTCTATTTTATTTGATACTAGCTAATACCCGGCGTGCGCTACTACGCCTAAACAAACGAAAATTAATGTGCTTTTATGCTTAGTTGCATAAGTGAAAGGAAAAATTTATATCGTAATTATTTTTAGATACCCCATTTACCCGGCGTTGTCCGGGAATCTAATCATCCCGATCTTCTTGGCATAAATGAGCTGAAAGACAAAAACTAATGTACTTCTTATGATTATAGTACGTGGATAAGTAAAATGAAAAATAATTATAAATGTATATCGTAATTATTTTAAGATTCCCCGTCCTGATTACCCCGTGTTGCCCAAGAATCTACTTATCTCGATCTTCTTGACATAAGTACGCTAAAAGACAAAATTCGTTATTGTAAGTTATTCGTAAAAGAATACCCGCCATATGCTGCTATGCTTGCACAGGAATTGTCTCGATCTTCTTGGCATCACTGAAAGACGAAAATGGTTATTGTGAGTTACCCGTAAGAGATAAACATATGCTGTCGCGGACGTTTTTGTAGAGCTATTGGAGATATTCAATTCTGTGTACATTAATTGTGTGTATTTGTTATGGTTTAGGCAGCGTAAGCAATTTAAGTGTCAAAAGAGCTACTTTTTGACGATTTCCACTAAAAACAGCGCTTTTTAAGGGTGTAGGAGTTGAGTATCATAACTTACTTTTAGCCTATGTTCATCCCGGGGAATCTCGTGAACATTTTTCAAAAAGCCCCATCACAATCGGATCAACGGTATGGCCGCGCATAAAGTACGAACAAACATACAAACAAACATACATACAAACAAACAAACATTAATTTTTATATATTAGATAATGTAGTTTAATTATCAGTTCTGTATGCTATTTTTACGTTTTTGTTTTTTTTTTATTGTTTTGGCCAGTGTTTATGTTTCGTTTCCTGTATATGGAGGGTTTTCCATTTCGATTTGTTTTCATTTGTTTCTTTGTTAAGTTTTTAGTTACATTCGATTTTTTTTCTTAATAATAATAATAATAATAATAATAATAATAATAATGCTTTATTTTAGCTGGCAGAATTAAGGCCATAAGGCCTTCTCTTCCACTAAACCAGCGAATAGTAGAATTATACAAAAATTACATACATATTACAATTTTAAGATATTATTAAAATACATACTAAACAAAATACAATGATGATGTGATCTAATACTAGCTAATACTAACAAAAATATAGAATATAATAAAATTAAAATGATATAAAATAAAGTAAGTAGCTTCCTAGATGATTATTAATGGAATGCTCTATACAGTTGTTATGCAGTTAATGTTTTCATTGTGTCGAACTTAAGATATCAGTTAATTTGGATTTAAATAATGATAGCGATTGACAGTCCGTGACATGACTGGGAAGTGAGTTCCATGCTCTAGTCATAGATATTGTGTAAGATTCAGAGTACAGACAGGTCCTGTGTTGTGGTATCAAAAGTAAAGAAGAGTTCTTAGAAAAAAAATTGGACCAAAGCCTTATTAATTTATTAATCATTTGTTGGGTGTATCCATTTTTAATTGTCAATGTTTTTACATATTTCAATTCATTGTTGCAATTGGTTTTACTTAAAGGTAACTTCAGCATTGTATTAATGCCATCACAGGTACAATTTTAATTGTGTTAAATATTCGGAATACATTTGCACAGGTCAGGGATTATGGAGAGCATATGTCCGCACGGTCATAAATCTTCGGGTACGATAGTGTCAATAATTTAATTACTTTCCATTAATTTAATCAACTATATTTACGTTCTAATTATAGCCCTCTAGGTACTTATTAAAAGAAAACATGGTTGTTTTAGAAATGCGAGTTGAAAGAGCGATCTTAATTTTAAATATGACGTCGATGTTACTAACGTGATCTGTGTTGCAGACAGGAAGTCGCTTTGAAGATTAGATAAATTTATTTTTTTTTCATCTTCACTGTAAGATCCCTGACTGTATACCGGCATTGCTATTAATTTAGAGCTTAATGTAATATACAGGAACATCTAACTGAAGGTTCGCAAGTCCACAACACCGAAATCAGAAGGTCGTTATTAGGTTTCTACATCTTACAAGGTATTGAAACAAAAACATTCTAGAGGCATATAGAATTTTTATTTAAATAAGTTTCATAATGTCTAATGTAGTAATTATATATAAATTATATTCTGAATACAACAAAAACTAAATAAATAATAAGCACATGTGAAATGAAGATCTCAAGAACTATCCAGGGGAAAACATTATTTGATAAGATACACAACACAGGAACTAGGGACAATTGTCATATTCAAGACATAACCACATTTATTATAGATAGATGAAAATATTGGGAAGGTCATATAGAGGGAATGGAAGACAATCGACTTGTAAAAAGAGCTAAAGAAGATAAACCAATGGACGGAAGAAGAACAAGAGGAAGACCAGCCAAGATATGGATAGACAGTGAATGCACATACAATACGTCTTCCTCCGAGGAGTGATTTTGGAAATAAAGAGGATAAAAATCCTACAAATTATGAGTAAGAAGAAGAAGATATTTTGAATACGTTAGTATACTTTAGAAATAAATGCTCGCACCCTTTTTCTGTTCTATATTATTCGAAAGGTAACTGTCTCCCACGGAAAAATGTGTTCACCTTTAAATGTTTATAGTGTAAAATTCGTGTGTTGAAACTAACATAAAAATCACAAGAGGAACAATTAATCAACTAGGACAAAATTTCTTAGCAAAATGTTTGGTCGAAAGAATGAAGAACAGACAGGCGATTGGAGAATACTATAAAACAGTGAGCTATGTGATTTTTATAGGAAATCAGATAAGTTGCGTATAATAAGAACGGTTAAATCTCGTAGTCTGCGATGGACAGGTATGTGGCACGAACGGGGAATCAAAGAGGGACATGAAAACTTCTTGTAGGAAAACCAGAGGGAAAACGCCGAGTTGGTATGCCAAGAATGAAGTGGGAGAATAACTTTTACCATGATTTGAGGGAAATATATTATACAGGGGTTGATTTAAAAACATTAGCTCATGGATATGATGTGTGGAGAGTTTATGTCCGCGCGGCCATGAACCTACGGGTTCGATAGTGTCAGTGACTTAGTTAGCTAGGATATACATCTATAATTAACGACTACTTGTAGTTGCTCGTAAAATTTTACTTTCTTGTTTTATTACAAATTACAAATATGTACAAATATGCAAAGATCAAACTTTAATAATTATTTAGTCTGAATGGTTTATGCTATCTAAAATACTTGGAAAGCTAAATGAATCGCTAATTAATAGATTTTTTAAATATTGTCATAATTAGAATCCCAGATACAATGTTATTACTATGTATTATGACTCACGTTATTCCCCTATTCACAACTGGCTTCTCTTAAACGCCTGTAAATATTCAAAAGCTACGTTGTTCTATCATTTATTCGGTTTGGCCGAGTAGACTACCATAGTACCGCAACCCGGATGTTCTATTGCGCTATCCCAGTATATTAAGGATTAATAAAATGAAGTCTACTCTAAGGTGTTATGTGAGTTGTAGGTCATCTTCCGAGAAGACCAGAAAAAGTAGATTCCCGGGCTAGGACGGGTAATCAACACGGGGTATCGAAAAATAATTACGATATACATTTATAATTATTTTTCTTTCACTCATCAACCAAACATAATAAAATATGAATTTTCATTTCTGTAGGAGTAGCAGCTCTCGCCGGTTGTTAGCCAGTGTTTTTTGCAATCTGTGTTTTGTTTCAAGTGTCGGATATTTTGAATTTAAATATTTTATTTATTGAAAAATTGCATTACTTAGCATATTTTATTCTTTCATTTATTTCTTCCCGGATAATATTATGTATATATAAATGTAAGTAAAGTGATCCCACAACAGGCCCGGAGGCCCCTGGGGTAGTAGGAGGTTAAGGCTCCCACTTTTTTCTAGACAATCGGCACTTTATGTCAGCCGGGTTGTCAGCCCTGCGTGAAGGCCGCATTTACCCCCGGAACAAGCGTCTGGTACTCATTTCATTTAGAGGCTGAGTCGACCCCAGGGCCATGTGCCGCCAGAGGGTTTGGGTCAGTTTAAAAATCCTGACCCCAACGGGACTTGAACCCTCGACCCTCCGGCTTGTAGCTCAGTGCCTTAACCACTACGCTACGGCGTGCCCCCATTATGTATATATAGTCCCTTTAAACAGGGGTCCATAAATTAATCAGTTATTGAAGTAATGCTAATTTTACAGTTTGGGACTTGCTGATAGTAAGTGTCAAATCTTACAAAACCATCACAATTTTATTCAATTGAATAATATACGCAGCTGTACTACTCCCTAACCTTAAATTGGCGAAACGATTATTTATCCTTCTAGTTATTTAAACGTTCCGGACCGCAAAGAAAACAAGATAATGTAAAATTGTAAGTTATTATTGTACATTATTATGGAATTTGATGCAAATGTACGTTATTTATATCCATTTGTTTTTCTATTGTTATATATATATATATATGTCTGTCTGCCTGTCTGTATTTTATGCGCTGCCATTTCTTTCATCCGATTGTGATGCGGCTTTCTGCAAAATGTTCAGAAGTTTCTCGGGAAGGTTATAGGCTAAATGAGAGTTGTAATACTCAACCCTTCACTCTTAAAATCATATTTTGTAGTGAAAAACGTGAAAAATGTCGCTTTCTGGACATCCAAATGGTATAAGTTGCTAAGACCTTAACAATGTACACTAGCAAAAAAAAAAAAAAAGATGGGCTTCAAATATCTTGTCTCATGATTCATGCCGCCATTTTTGGGTTGAGTCCGTGGCCGCGATGAGGGACTACAACCCTCCCATTGGTCCCTTCTGGCCTCTTTTATTGATCAGGCTCGGAGTCATGTGTCAGTACCCTGGTGGGATGCCACTATATCTCCACAAAAACATTCAACATCTCTGGGTGCCAACGAAACAATTTTTTCTAACTTGGGATGAGGTGAAGGGTGATATGAAATGAAATTACATGAAGGGAGGCAAGAGATAATAAAAAGTATTGTGGGATGACATTGGGGAAACGGGAGAACACCCAGTAAAATCCGAATAATTCCTGTACCACCCATCACCTATACCCTTCTAGAACCGCCAAGATTCGAACTGGGATCTCAATCGGGCCAGCCCCACGCGTTATCCATGCATATATCGAGATGGCTAAAGCTACGTAAATCTCATTAAAATTTCTTGAAATATCCAAAAATGTATTGAACGCAAGGTTCAGATTATGAAAACTATTGAAGTATATTCCTGATCTATGATAGTGACGATGGGTAGAGATTAATGAAGTGCTTATCTGAGAGTGATGATAAATATTTAGATTACTTCAATGCCAAATATGAGCAAATAATGTAAATAACAAAAAAACCTTCCTCTTATTCATCTCCGTTTCTCTCAGCTTCTCTCCGTTTCTCTCAGCTTCTCTCCGTTTCTCTCAGCTTCTCTCAGTTTCTCCCTATTGCTCTCTCTCTCTCTCTCTCTCTCTCTCTCTCTCTCTTTCTCTCTTTCTCTCTCCTTTTTTACGTGCTTATATTTCCCATATGACTTCAGGATAATATCCTGGGCGGGTCTGTGTGCAGGGAATAGGAATTGTGAACTCTGCTTTGGACATGTACACAGTGGGAGACCTAATGGATATGTTGTAAGCATTATGGCCACGGTCGTAATCAGCAAAGTAAAACTGAAGACAATGAACACAAACCCAGAGGTAACAAATTGCTCTACCTCGCAGGAAATCAAACCCTCACCCTTGGAGTGAAAAGTAGGGACTCCGCCGTATATATCGTGGTGACGGACTTGTAAAACCTTCCCATTTAATATGATAAGCTATATTTAAATTATTAAACAACTACTTACTTATAATAAAAAGATAATATACATTTGGCATCGAAATCAATGTTTATGTCCCATTAATTAAACAATATACAAAACAATTCCTCCCTTAACCTAACCTATGGTAATCTAATCTTATGTAATAGTGTTAAATTTGTTTTTAACTAATTGTTCTAAAGTTACGAGTTTTTTTCGAGTGTTAAAATTAATTAATAGTAAGACCGTGCAGATCTGAAATCACAAGCAAATGTGTAGTGTTATTACCACTTAAAGGCACGTTACTATTATTCGCACGCAATATGTCTTCCTGTCACGTGTGTACTGACATTTCTTAAATACTCACATATTCATAACATTCGCATTTAGTGTTGTTTTTTGAAGACCATACTAATAACATGCTGTTTATAATTAATTTCATTATGTAAACAATCAATAAACAGACATTTAAATAGAGAAGACTATAATTATAACAGTGAACTACATGGTCTTTATAGGAAGCCAGATATAATAAGAGCAGTTAAGTCTTGTAGACAGCGGTGGGCAGGACATGTGGCACGAATGAGGAATGAACGACGTGCATGGAAGCTTCTTGAAGGAAAAACAGAGGGAAAACGCCCAGTTGGTAGGCCAAGAATGAGATGGGAAAATAATATTAATCAAGATTTGGGGAGTAGATTATACAGGGAATCATTGAAAAACATTAGCTCAATATAGGGAGTATGGAGGGCTTATGTCCGCGCGGCCATGAACCTACGGGTTCGATAGCGCCAGTGAGTTAGTTACGAAACAATATATTCGGAGTTATATTGATCAGTGCAAGTTTCAGTTTTCTAAGGGCAATAAACAAGTTACGTTATCTGAAATGACCAGCGTAAATATGGAGTTCATATTTAAAACATTTGTGATTTTTAAAATTAAATATGTAAGTACTGACTAGGGGACTGTCTCTCATAACAAAATGTGTTCACTTTTCAACTTTCACAGTGCAAAAACACTCATGTAATGCTATATTTCGGAGTGTTTCGGGACGTAAGTTGAAGGACTTAAACATTTGCAAAACCTGTTTACTATCGCCTGGTATTTATGCATCTACGTTATTGGTCATTATGAAATATCCATCCCAAACTCGATGACGTATTTTCAGAACATATCCAATTCATTTTCTGCTCACATCAGCAAGCACAAACTGTCAGCTTCTAGAGATCTCGAACACAGTCACCAAGATATCAAAACAGTCCACCGCTGTGGTCTCGGGGTAGCGTGCTGCCTTGTCACGCAGCGGGCCCGGGTTCGATCCCCGGTCGGGACAGTTTTTCTGGGTGAAGTTTTTATCGGGGTTTTTCCTTATCTGTAAATCAAATGTCAGGAAAACTTTAAGGCCCAAACGGTGCCCGAAATCATATGGCCATCGCAATCATCATTTATATTCATCTTGGGATGAGCTTACGATTAGGGACTCTCCTGGCGCATCATTATCATCATCATCACCCATCATATCATCGGGGCAACGTAACCCGGTCTTCCAGGCGCCCCAACCTCAGAAGTGGGTTACAAGTACGCCATGCCAGGAGAGAAACCAAGAATGTCGAAAGACAAACCTGGGGCATTTGAAAAAAAATATATATAAAAAACTATGGACAAACATCCGTCGCGATTCAATTTGAGAACAGCAGCTAGTAAGAAATGTCTTGTTTTAATTTTCTGACGGTGCGTGCTGCGATGACAAGTGAACTGCTAGGTTACTGTTGACTAACGCTAGTCAATTGTGGTATGTTTGTTTGTATTGTATTTCACGTACAAGAATCGGACAAGTTTGTAAATATGAACAATCTATACTCAGTTCGAACACTAATGAAAGATAAAGAACGTAAAAATTTTGAATACAACGACAAATCCCCTATCGTGGTCGATCAAAAACTTCCCGATTTTCATCATTTGCAGATGTTCTCAAGATTTCCTATGAGAATATGTTACTTTATTGTGCACATCTTAAAGCAAAAATGAGTATTAAATCAGTTCGATTTGCAACTGTTTGGAGCTTATGAATAGTAATATAAGTTTTGGAAGGGGAATCACAAACATTAACCACAGGAGGGAGTTTTGTTTTCAGGATCTCCTTCCCCTAGGTTCTCTTCACCATGACTCAAGGAGTTCTAATGTACCTACCCCTATATGTTAGTTACTTCTTCCGCCAGTTACACCGTACCAAAGACTCCTTCTCCGCTGTATCTGCCGTTGAGTTCTTAGCCGTAACCCTGTCAAAAAAGGGGCTCTCACAAGGTACTATGAGCTGGGCAAGCTAGAGCAAGATTTTTGTATGAGGTGTTATTCTCTCTCACCTTTTTTTCAACCTGCTTTGGGACAGGCTATGTCAGGTAATGGATTTTAATTATTTAGGAGTTTTCCTAGACAATGACGGGACAAGAGATATTAATAGAAAGCTTAATATGTTTCAACATATTTGCGGTAAAATTAGAAGAACATTAGCAAAGAAAGTTCGTAAAGAAACACTCCTAAAGTTTTACGAAGTTTTAGCCATTTCTGTTCTGTTGTATGGCTCGGGAATTTGGACTGTCACCAAAAGATTAATAAAAAGACTGGAGGCAGTCGAGACGCAATTCCTAAGATATTGTGACAGGATGTACTCTTTTGGACAAACGGAAGAGTGAATATATTCGTGAGGAATTACAAATAACTAGTGTGATAACAGAAATAGAAGAATATAGAAATAAATGGTTTGAACAAGTTAGTAGAATGAGTGAAGAGAGGATACCTTATAGAATGTTAAATTACAATCTACAAGGACATAGAAGTCGTGGACGAGCATTTAAAAGATGGAGCGAGGAACTATAATATGGAGCCGGAACAGATCAGAAATGGTCTAAACCGTGACGGTAGATGATGATGATGATCAGAATTAAAAGCGCAACACATTAGTACAAATAACTGAAAACATAAATCAAGAAAATATTCTTCTAATATTGTTTAATACAAGGACAGCGAAAATTAAAAATAAAGTAGAAATTAAACTTCTTTCAAAAAATAAATAAAAAGTAAAAAGTCTTACTCTTCTGAAAGTACAAAGCAGCACCAGAAGTGAATGTTCTCGTATGCTTGGACAGTTGCATATGTGTTAGGCGTTCCAAAGAAATTCCAGCAAATTTTGAATCCCGAGCTCGCGTTCCGAAACACTCCACAATATTGCATTGTAAGATTACGAGTATTTGAGAATAAAGTTCTTTGGAAAATTTTTGGACCAAAGAGACAGGTGAATGGAGAAAACTTACATAACAGTGAATTACACGGTCTTTATAGGAAGCCAAATATAATGAAAAGTTAAGTCTCGTAGTATACGATGGGCAGGACATATGGCACGAATGGGGAATGAAAGACGTGCATGGAAGCTTCTTATAGGAAAACCAGAGGGAAAACGCCCAGTTAGTAGAGCAAGAATGAGGTGGGACAATAACGTTAACTATGATTTGAGGGAAGTAGATTATACAGGGGATGATTGGAAAACATTAGCTCAGGATAGGGATGTATGGAGAGCTTATACGGGTTCCATAGTGCTAGTGAGTTAGTTATGGTAATATTGGATTTTAACTTATAAAATGATATTATTCAGATAAACAATTGATGAATATATAATTTTGAAGGACTATTTTACTGAATCTGGTATAAAAGTTACATTACAAACTTTGAAGTGTCTTGAAAATTGCATTGCTTATCTCATGTAGTTCTTGAGAAAAATGTAAAAATATAGTAATTTTTAAGGAATTATTTATATATTAATACACACTGAATGATTTATGATTATAAAAAGCACACTGTATTATTAAAGCAAAACGTAAACTTAGAATGAATCAATTATAATAATTGTAATAATTCCAGCTAACTAGAATAGGGGATATAAGTTATTTTTATAACGCTTTATATTTTGTATCCCAGAATGCGACAGTTTTCACATTTTTCACTACAAAAGATGATTTTAAGGGTGAAGAGGTGAGTATTACAACATTCATTTATCTTGTAACCTCCCGAGAAACATTCGAACATTTTGGAGCTTTTGCTCCATCACAACCGGATGAACGGAACGGCAGCGCATAAAATAGGAACAAATAGCCATTCATTTTCATATATTAGACTAGGTAATACCTGGCGTGCATTGCTACGCCTAAATAAATGAATTGTGTTTTATGTTTACTTGAATAAATAAGGAGTAAAATAATAAATTTATATCGTAATTCTTTTTAGATACCCCGTGCTGTTTACTCGGCGTTGCCCGGCAATCTACTTATCCCGATATTCTTGGCATAACTGAGATGAAAGGCAAACATTGTTATTGAGAGTCATCCGTAAAAGAATTCCTGCTGTGCACTGTTAAGCTTGCCCGGGAATCTAGTCATCCCGATAGAACTGAAAGATAAAAATGGTTATTGTTAGTTATCCATAAAAAATAGGCGTATGCTGTCACGGACCTTTTTGTAGACTTTTTGAGATATTCAATTTTGTGTACATTAATTAGTTGTATATGTTATGGCTTAGGCTGCGTAAGCCATTTAACCGTCCACAAAGTTCCGAAAAACACATTTTTTTCTACAAAGGGTGAAAAGAGTTGAATATTACAACTCTCTTATAGCCTAAACTCCTCCCGGGAAACTCCTCACAATCGGATGAACGGTTTGGCAGATCATAAAGGACAAACAGACAGACATACATTATTATATATGTATGGATAGAACAATAGAAAAACAAATGGATAGAAATTACGTACATTTGCATCAAATTCCATACTAATGTATACTTAGCGACAAAAAGGTTGAGCCGCTTCAAAAAGCAGAGTTCCGGTTATGGCCCACTGCGCATGCTCGAAAAGCTGTAGTTATGGTGCACGAGGTAACGCATAGTTAAATGTTTTTAAATATCCTGTATTTGGTTTTAATCGTCTTAAATAGTTAAAGAACAGTGAAGGATACATGTTTCTAGATATTTATGTGTGTTCGACAAATGCAGTATTACTCAAAATGCGATATTTTAAATAAAATTCAACTCTCGTTCACAGTGTAAAAGTAAACAAGACAACTAGTATCCGACGTTCGAGTAGCGTAGATCGTTGAACCATTTACATCAAGATGAAATATATGTGAAAGCCAGGGTTCGAATCCTTCGACAATTTTTTTTTCTTTTGCATTTTCGCAAAATACATCCTATAACATTTAATTCCTGACACGTAATCTACGCCCACTTTACATTACCTTAAGTATTATTCCTGCATTCGTAAACTCTGTAACACTATTTAGCTTCGGTATAAATTTGTGTGTGCAATACCAGGTTTTAATAATAATACTATATATTTATTTAATAAAATATAATATAGCTTCATATCTTTATGTGTTTATTTAATTATTTATTTCGTATTAGTGAGGAAAAAGTTTCACCCTTCAATTAAAATATTGTGTTCATACATGTCAAGTCCAGCATAATAATAGCCCAAAGATTATGGACAATAATAAAAATAATAATAGTAATAATTATTATTATTACTATTATCCATCATATATAACAATGATAATAATAATAATAATAAATAATAATAATGATATTAAAATAATTGAGGAGAAGGAATTAAAGTGGTTAGGACATGTTTTAACAATTGAAGATGAGCGATGGCCGAAGAACTATAACAATGGAACCCGACCAGAAAGAAGAAAAGAGGGAGACCAAAGTTAACATGGAAGGAAAATATGAATACAGTAATGCAAGCTAGAGGGCTAAGCATCAAAGAGGCCCAATATCGTAGGCTTTGGAGGTTTGGCACGGGAAGACGGCAGCAGCTGTAAAAACTCGAAGATAATAATAATAATAATAATAATAATAATAATAATAATAATAATAATAATAATAATAATAATAATAATAATGGAATGTATCAAAGGATGTGAAGAATATAATTACCTGGGAATCAAAATCAACTCAAAATGTACACAAGAAAATTACATAAAATATAGAATTAAAAAAAACAGATCGGTAATAACAATGTTAAACGGAGTTTTATAGAATACAAACATGAGAATAGATGCCAAATAGACATCTATAAATCCAAAATTCGAAGCATGCTAACATGCGGTGCAGAAACTTGGCAGTTGAATAAAAATTTGAGTTTAAAGCTTATGTCTACTGAAATGGATTGTTTCAGACGCTCAACTGGACATTCTAAATTGGAAAAAATCAGAAATGCAATCATCACACAAAAAAATTAAAGTCCAAAATTCAATATTCGATTTTGTGAGATACAGGCAACTAGAATGGTATGGTCATATAGGTGGGATGCCGGAGAATTAGTTTACTAGTGTGAATCGCGCGTTGGAACTTCAAATATTCGAGATCAAGAGTCGGTCCATTCTTTTAGTTGCTAAGTGTACAATAATAACTTAAAAGTTTTGCATGATCTTGTTTTCTTTGCGGTCCGGAACATTTAAATAACTGGAAGGATAAATAATAGTTTCGTCAATTTAAGGTTAGGTAACTATCTAACTGCACGTGTGGGGAGGGAATCCAATTGAATAATACTGTCATGGTTTTGTAAGAATTGACACATACCATCAGCAAGTCCTAAACAATAAAATTGACATTACTTCAATAACTGATTAATTTAAATTTATGGACTCCTGTTTAAAGGGACGATATAAACATACTAATATCCAGGAAGAAATAAATGAAAGAAGTCCACCGCTGTGGTCTCGGGGTAGCGTGCTGCCATTGTCACGCAGAGGGCCCGGGTTCGATCCCCGGTCGGGACAGTTTTTCTGGGTGAGGTTTTTATCGGGGTTTTTCCTCACCTGTAACACAAATGTCAGGAAAACTTTAAGGCCCAAACGGTCCCCTAAATCATATGGCCAGCGCAATCATCATCATTCATATTCATCTTAGGTTAAGCTTAGGATTAGGGTCTCTCCTGGCGCACCATTATCATCATCACCTATCATATCATCGGGGCAACGTAACCCCGCCTTCCAGGCGCCCCAACCTCAGAAGTGGGTTACAAGTATGCCATGCCAGAAGAGAAACCAGGAATGTCGAAAAGACAAACCTGGTGCATTTAAAAAATAAATAAATGAAAGAATAAAAAATGCTAAGAAATGTTATTTTTCAATAAATAAAGTATTTAAATTCAAAATATCTGATACTTGAAACAAAACACAGATTGAATATAACACTCGCTAACACCTGGCGTGAGCTGCTATGCCTACAGAAATGAAAATTAATGTTCTCTTATTTTTAGTTGAATAAGTGAAAAGAAAACAAATATAAATGTATATCTTAATTAGTTTTCAATACTCAGTGCTCATTACATGACATTGCCCGGGAATCTATTTATCCCAGTCTTCTTGTCATAAGTGACCTGAAAGACGAAAAATAATGTTTTTATTAGTTTAATATGTACAAAGAACAATTTATATTATTATTTTTAGATACCCCGTGCTGATTATCCGGCGTTTCCCGGGAATCTACTTATCCCAATCTTATTGGCATAAATGAGCTGAAACGTGAAAATAATTCGTTTTTTATGTTTAGTTGAATAAGTAGAAGGATACATTTATATCGTAAATATTTTTAGATACCCCGTGCTGATTACCCGGCGTTGACCAGGAATTTATTTATCCCGATCTTTTTGACATAAATGAGCTGAAAGACAAAATTCGTTATTGTGAGTTATCCGTAAAAGAATACCCCCGTGCGCTGCTACGCTTGCCGGGAATCTACTTATAGCGATCATCTTGGCATCATTGAAAGACAAAAATGGTTATTGTGAGTTATCCGTAAATGATAAACATATGCTTTCGAGGTCTTTCTCTTGTGATGTTTTTTTGAGAAATTCAATTCTGTGTACACTAATTTGGTGTATTCGTTATGGTTTGTGGCAACGTAAGCCATTTAAGGGGGGTGATGGGTGAAAAATTGACCATTTGAGATCAAAAATTTGTTTGTACTAAAAATATAGCCTGTACTCTAATGTATATGTTGGCAACGTTTCAGAGGCCTATGACGCTCCTAAGTGCCCTGAAGTGCTTATTAGGCCTGTATGTTACATTGTGTATTTAAACTGCATGCAAATCTTTAAACTTGTTTTTACACACTTTTATTTTCACTGCATTTTTGAACATTCAAAATTGGCTGGAATTCACAAATGTTGTCCTAGAAGGTTAAAAATTTTACTGCATGTCCTAAACAGAAGAACGAGTAACAAAGTAATGCATGGGTTTCGTGATTGAAGTAGTATTTTAAGAAATATAAAATAAAACGCATGCAATTATTAATTTTTTTTGTAATTCCACGCATGAGGTGTAACATTTTTCCCCTTTGTATTGACATTGTAAGAGTTCTAATGCATGACGCTTTTTATAAATATTTTAGGGGTCTTGTAAAAAAAATCAGACATTTTACTAAAAAATTGTGAAACCCATTTAATTTTTTATCATATTTGAAGAGAAAAATTATACGCTCAGACCGGGACTTGAACCCGGGACCCTTGGTTCTCTAGACCAAGTGCTCTACCAACTGAGCTACCTGAGCAAGTACCGATCTAAACGCAAATCTTTCTCTATATACATTGTAATTCCCATCCACCAAATGCTGTGAAGCCATGCTTCTATCTTGCAAATGGCGGCTCCTTTATTAAGAAGACATATTTGGGAATTATACATTACAGCCAGTACGGCTTTTTCCAAAGATTTGCGTTTAGATCGGTACTTGCTCAGTTGGTAGAGCACTTGGTCTAGAGAACCAAGGGTCCCGGGTTCAAGTCCCGGTCTGAGCGTATAATTTTTCTCTTCAAATATGATTTATCCATCATTGAGATGTACGAAATCAATAATAAAAACCCATTTAAGTTTAATATATGCGATTTTTTTAAATATAATATTTAATAACTCATAAAATAAATGTCTCACAAGAATGAAACTTAAACACGTCATTATGTATCATGCGAAGAATATATGTACAAAACATCAAGTCTCTAGCTCAAAAACTGTAGAAAATAGAAAATTCACCCATCATCACCCTTAACAGTACAAAAGCTTACTTTTTTCAAGTTTTCATTACAATGGGCGATTTTTAAAGGGTGAAAGGCTTGAGCATTAAAAGTCTCATACCCTATAACTCCCGGGAAAATCTTGAATATTTTGCAAATAGCCCCATCACAATCGGATGAACTGTATGACAGCGCACGCTTGCCCGGGAATCTACTTATCTCGATCTTCTTGGCATCAATAAAAGACAAAAATGGTTATTGTGAGCTATCCGTAAAAAAATATATGTTATCGCGTACTTTTTTGTACAGTATCTTCCGATATTCAATTCTGTGTACATTAATTTTGTGTATTTGTTCTGGTTAAGGCAGCGTAAGCCATTTAAGAGTCAAAAAAGGGACTTTTTCACGTTTTTCACTACAAAGGATGATTTTTTTAAGGGTGTAGGAGTTGGGTATCACAACTGTATTGTAGCCTATGTTGATCCCGAGAATCTCCTGAACATTTTGCAAGAAGCTCCATCATAATCGAATGAACCGTATGGCAACGCAAAAATACGAATAAACAAACAAACAAACAATTTTTATATATTAGATGAATGTCTTAAGGCCTCGTCTATTACTAGTCAACCAGATTACATAAACTTACAATACTGTATATTATTCTTATAACTAAGTTAAATATTTAAGTAAAAAATACATATTGGGCAATACTGTTTTTTTTGTTATTTTATTTAACCCTTAATTTGGCAAAAGCTAAATTCACATGCCTGTTATTTAAATGTGTCAGATCACAGAGAAAACGAAATCATGTAACTGTTATGTAAACTGTTTCATTCAACACAGATTTAAGTAATTTCTTCTCGTTCTTTTTCTTCTGTTTTTTAAAAATATTAAATAAATTAAACCAAATGATCTATCCTATGGCATACAATACCAATTTAAGGGTTAACAAAACTCATTAGCGTCGAAATTCAAATCTGAACATGAAAGGGCCGACAAAGTTTGCATAGATTCCTCTTTTTCAGGCTTGATATTATTTACTTGACATAAGTCTATTATCGTGAAACCCATACTCGTGATCTTCATGACCTGAACCTAGGTACTAGAGACCAGCCTGACAACCATTAGTCCATTAGTACTAAGTATTAGGCCTAATAATGAAAAAAACATAGAATATAGGGCATAACGTAACGCCAATTTTCACAGGTTGCTCAGGGATGTTGTCCAATTTTTGTCATAAGTAGTGCCACGAGTGATTTCCAAATTACCGATTCGTGAGTCGTGAATTTGGAAATCAAGAGTGGCATTTGTTAGGACTATTTAACGAGTAAAATTAAGTTGTTTACTCACAAATCATTATTTAAATATAGTTATTTTAAAACATTTATATATTTAATGTAAACGGCGATGTTTGAAAACAAATGAGAAATGTTATGTTTCACTTGTTATCACTGCAACCAGATCATATTATTTATTGCTACAGGATCGCAATATTGTAAGAATGCACTCTAGTGGAGAAAAATGAAAAACATCAAACTGTATATTAATTAATTTCTGATGTATTATGATGTAAATATGTCAATTTTTTCTGGAACGTTATTACCTGGGAAAAAATACGTTTAAAAACTTTACTATCTAACCTCTCTTGGTTAACTCTTGTTTTTTTGACGCCGACGCTATTAGGGCATCCGAGGGCTAGGGAGTCTTTCCTTTCTTCCATTTCTTCTTTCCTTTATTTTC
Source organism: Diploptera punctata (assembly GCA_030220185.1). Classification (NCBI taxonomy): domain Eukaryota; kingdom Metazoa; phylum Arthropoda; class Insecta; order Blattodea; family Blaberidae; genus Diploptera; species Diploptera punctata. The sequence goes on from JASPKZ010004588.1 coordinate 683,100, forward strand.
TTTTCTTCTCCAGAAAAGCCTGACCAGAGGCTATAAGATGGCAGCCCCATCACTGGTCTTGCCTTCCTTTGGCCAGCAACCAATCGAAGGGACTATTATTATGCTTTCAAGTCTTATACGAGAATTTCCCTCAAACGCTGGAGGGAAAATTTTCTATAGGATCGTAACAGGCCTTGGCCTAATACTTGGAAGGAAGAAGAAGAAGAAAGTGCAAACAGTGTTTTTTTTTGTGGTATAAGCAACTGCCACAAATGTTTTTATGCTATCTCCCCCAATCACGACAAGGTTATATTCGTGCACTATACATACAATCTGGTAGCCACATGGAGTCACTGCAAAATAATGGTATGACCTATTCAGAATGTTAAAAAAGGAGGAGCTTGATTTTACAGTGATAAAATTAAACTAATAAAACTAAACTGATAAAATCGAGGTGAAAAACGACTGTGATTGTTTGTAAATCAAACATCATTGAAATGTGATTAGTCATTGACTCCCATTTGGGGCATGAGTTAAATAATGAATATAATAAATACGAGAGAGTACACGGTCTCATAACTTATTAGATTAATCGTTAGTCACTTATGTTAGCACGTCCTTTTGATCGAGATAAAATGCATGCTCAGGATTATTAAAAAATAATTAATCGTCACTTATATACAGGGTGTAACTAAATTACCATTATAGAAATTGAGGTCGTGTAGTGGGGACCAAGCCGGTTACGTTTAGCATAGGAATTCATATCCCGAAATGTATTTCAACACGCTGCTTGTCGTCTGGGTCCACAAGAAGGGCTCGATGTGATGACCACCTACGTCAGAATAGGTACGGTCCTCCGTACCATGTTCTGGTACACACGATGACCTATCCTTGGTACTGCAACATCCGCCGCAGACATAATCCGCGGCAGTAGTTCTTCCTTGGACGCCACAGGGGTCCCGTAAATCAGGGATTTCGTGCGACCCCACAGGTAGTAGTCTAGTGGTACCAAGTCGGGAGAGCATGCATGGTCATTGGCACCGAAAATGCGGGAGAGTTAAACCAGTGTTGTGGTAGTTTGCGTGCGTGTAGCGGAAAAACAGTACGTTTCCGGACATGAGTTCCTATGCTAAATCATCTCGGACCCAACTGCACGTCCTCCAAGTCTGTAATGGGAATTTAGTAATACCCTGTAAAATTACTACGTAATAAGTCACTTGAGTCCCTTATATCAAAAGAGTCATCTTATATCCGGAAACAGACTGTGAAAGTATTGCTCGTCTCATGCAATTGCACTATGTAATATCATATGTATCAATAGTAGACAATGTCAGCGCTTAATGTAAGATTCCATCACACTCATATTTTTATAAAACTTCACTGGTGATATTGATAGAAATCATCAATGTGCAATTTTGAATCTGCCAATCAATAGGTCAGGACTCTGACAGAAAGGAGTTTTGAATTTTTAATTAAAAAGCACGATCAAGTCGAGAGAGGGAGCAGGAGAGTCACGGGGATGAGAAATTGATTGCACATGAACGGATTCATTTAGATTTGAATGAAAGACTGTCTACCTCTGTGTTCAACTAACCATAAAACATTCACAAAATTCGTCTACTTATCACTGGGCTGCCTACATTTTATATTCATCATCATGCCTGCTTATTTAAGACGTACGAGAGAGTATATTGTAATATTAAAATTAACGTACTTTGACTCTGCCTCTAACGGAAACATGTAGCAGACATTCATTTTGTGGTAAACGCGGCCGCCACTCAGGGCTGACATCCGACTAACATCTCGTGACGAATGTTCTATAAAATGGGATCATTACCGCAGGTACATTATAATGTCTCTAATGGAATTACTTTTATACTTTGAGAAGACGATATTTTAAATAAATGGAAAGTTTTAGTGAATCCAGGAATAAGAATGGATAATAAAGTGTACATAAATAATCTTCTATTTGCTGACGATGTAATCATAACACAGAAAAATGAAGACGACTTACAGAAATCAATGCATGCATTAAATGAAGTATGTAAATTATACGATCTAAAGATTTCTGTAAGGAAAACGAAGACCATGGCTTTTAGAGGAAGAGATCCAGTGAGATCCAAAATTATTTTAGAAAATCAAAGTATAGAACAGGTGTCTAGTTTCAAATATTTGGGCTGCGATGTTGGCTACAATGTGGAAAGAGAAATTAACTCCAAAATTAATAAATTTCAGACGGTGTGTGGAACAATACAGAGAACATTCAAAAATAAAATTAGAAAAGAAACCAAGATAAAAATGTATACTGTTATGGCGGTTCCCACAATATTGTATGGATGTGAAACATGGGCTACAGTGAAAAAACAGAAGGATAGAATACAGACGGCGGAGATGAGATTCCTAAGACAAGTAAAAGGATGTACAAGACTTGATAGAATAAGAAATGAGGATATAAGAGAAGAATTGAAAGTACAGCCTTTATTGGATAAAGTCACGAATTACAGACAGAAATGGATTGATCACATGGATGGAATGAGTAAGGAGAGATATCCATTTTTAGCAAGAAATTATCAAGCAAGAGGAAGACGTGATGTTGGAAGACCTAGAAGACGTTGGACTGATGCATTATGAAGTCGGAACGGGCAATTGCCTAATCGCTGGAGTGATGATGATGACTTTGGGAAGAGATACAAAACAAGAAATATATTTTATAATAAAAACGCGTCATAAAATATAATCATTTATACGAAAATATTTTATCGTGCATTTAGGAAATAATTATATTTTGTAAATGATTTTTTCCGCAAAAAAAACAAGTATAGTGCATAGTTATATTCTTGTGTGCCTCTACCTCGAAGTCCTTTAGGTTGTTATTGCAATGTGAATTATGTATTTATTATTAATTACCAGAGCTGGCGAATCCTACATCCAACCCTTCAAATGCAGGACGGCCTGAGTACTGAAAAGATGTAAACAACACTTGCATGGACGAGAGATGTGAGCAATAGGAACTCAACGTCAAGACGGAACCATTTATAGTTAGGTGCTGTAAAAATTGTATAATATAGGAAATAACTACAATTCTAAAATAATGTAAATAAGGCACAATACAGTATTGTCAATGCTAGCAAACACAGATAATCAAACATAAACAAAACAATACACACTTTATAAATTCATCAATACCTGTAATATCCATCCATAGTAATTCTGCCCGACGGCAGGTCCTTCACTGCAATCATAGCATTTTCATGCTATGCTTGCAGCTTTACTAGGGAATTGTGTAGGTGTGGTAGCTTCCCGTTGCTTTCCACACCTGTGAAGGATGATGATGATAATGGTAATGATAAGGATGATGATGATGATGATTGCCATATGATTTCGGGGACCGTTTGGGCCTTAAAGTTTTCCTGACATTTGTCTTACAGATGAGGAAAAACTCCGATAAAAACCTCACCCAGAAAAACTGAGCCCGGGCCCGCTGCGTGACAAGGCAGCACGCTACCTCGAGACCACAGCGGTGGACACCTGTAATATGTGTATTATAAATGAAATGATTGTTACTCCCTGAACGTATTACTCGTACATTGATGTATAGTAAACGGACCACACTGGGCAGGACCGCAAACTACTCCGCACCTTTATCTTTATTCCGCTTAGTACCTAACTTATAGAATTTGGTTCGGTGTACAACCTGCTAGACTTGCTCATGAATGCCTTATTTTCGTCCAAAACGTGTATAACTTAGTTTTTATTCAGGGTCGACTGAATAAAAACTAATGAATGCCTTATTTTCGTCCAAAAGTGTATAACTTAGTTTTTATTCAGGGTCGACTGAATAAAAACTAAGTTATACACGTTTTGGACGAAAATAAGGCATTCATGATCAGGTCTAGCAGATTATACACCAAACCTACAAGTTAAGTACTAAGCGGAATATATATATATATATATATATATATATATATATATATATATATATAAAGGTGGGGAGTAGTTTGCTGTCCTGCCCAGTGTGGTCCGTTTACTATACATCAATGTAATACGTTCAGGGAGTAACATTCATTTAATTTATAGTACACATATTAAAGGTATTGATGAACTTATAAAGTGTGTATTGTTTTGTTTATGTTTGATTATAATTCTACATAACTATGTTAATGTATAATGTAATTGTACTGTTATCTAATTGTAATATTATTGTTTTTTTAAGTATATTATTTCCAAAAATCAACTTATTGTAACGGACTGTCAACAACACGTACGGCTTACTGCCCATGTGATCCCTATTTGTAAATAACATTGTATGTATCTTACTTTTAGTTTAATAAAGTCCTTATGTACGTATGTGTCCACCGCTGTGGTCTCGAGGTGGCGTGCTGCCTTGTCACGCAGCGGGCCCGGGTTCGATCCCCGGTCGGGGCAGTTTTTCTGGGTGAGGTTTTTATTGGGGGTTTTCCTCACCTGTAAGACAAATGTCAAGAAACCTTTAAGGCCCAAACGGTCCCCGAAATCATATGGCCATCATCATCATCCTTATCATTACCATTATCATCATCATCCTTCACCGGTGTGGAAAGCAACGGGAAGCTACCACACCTACACAATTCCCTAGTAAAGCTGCAATCATAGCATGAAAATGCTATGATTGCAGTGAAGGACCTGCCTTCGGGCAGAATTACTATGGATGGTACGTATGTAGTTTTTATTATTGATAAACAATGTACTGAATTCGAAACATATCACAATACATTTTAGGATAATGATTTTACTTTTCATAATGATAGTCTCACTGTATGTTTGGAATTCTATACTGTAATTAGCGGAATTATAACGCAATTCTGAGGTTGGGGCACCTTAACGGCAGAATTACGTTGCCCCCTTGATATGATGGTTAATGATAACGAAGCGCCAGAAGAGTCGTCAAATCTAAATTCAATCTTAATTTCAGATAACAGCTGAACACAGGAATAATTCCGTGTAATGAAAATGTCTTGAGCTCTGAGGAAGAATCTATCCCGAGACTTGATTAACTGTAAGTCAGAAACTCTATCATAAGACCATTAACCTATCAGAAATAAGTAAATAGAGTTTGAAGAATTAATTCTATACATTACATCTTAATAATTTCTACAACATTATGACCTTTTCAACAGCCTGTAGAAATTATACCGATACTTGCCTGTTTAGTTAGTTCGAACAAACTTATAAATACATGAGGCACGAAGACTCCATCTCTAAAATTAATCGCTTTCATGGCTTGTGATCGAAAAGGTCGCCCCAAGGGAATGACAATATTCATTAGTAAATAGGTTTATCAAAAATAAATCAGAACATTAAACTTGTATCACTAAATTTAATTACGAAATGAAGGAAAGCCCATAAAAAATTCCATGAATTTAGGATGCGCTAATAATGAGAAGTACTGTTCCCATGCATGCAGCAGAGACATTCGCTTCCGAAAACTAAATCATTTGTGATTGGTAAACGGACCAAACAACTCTGTTCAAGAAACATATGGTAGAAAACAGGCTTATAGTCCCATCGACCTAATAGTCGGTAATAAAACCACATTGAAATCTTTCCCATTTATTATTTTCTTTCATTTTAATCATTTTTATTTCAGTATTTTATAAACAATTTAATATATACAGTCCTATCATATCTAGAAACGTACAGTCCATCAAGTAGGGAATTTGTTAATATTGCTGTTTTTTTTCACAAAAAAATATTTTAATATACGAGGTGCAAAAAAAAAAAAAGAATACAATTTTGTCTTTGGAAAAAAAGGTAATCATAGTACAAATTAAATGTATTTATTAGTTAGCAAGTCATATATTTTTACTTGACTTAGAGAGACTCTCATGTTTTCATTATTAATTAAGGGTATAAAATATATGACAATAAAAATGATAATTAGTAATGGGGGGTGTATATATATATATATATATATATATATATATATATATATATATATAAATAACGAATAGGTACCCAAATATGGAATACGAGAATAGAGAAAAGTAACCAAATATGCAATACCAATACGTGCTGTTGACAGTCCGTTACAATATGTTGATGTTTGGTAATAGATAGATCATCGGTTGATTAATGGCTTTGACATCGTCCGATTCCTAATAGCCAATTTTGTCGGTCCATCCAATCTCCTGGTTGTAGATGTTTCTCCTTCATATATAAACATATTCCCTGACTCCAGGAGGTTTTAGGTCTTCCTCTGCTTCGTCTTCCCTCAGGTTTCCAATGCAAAACGGATTTTGGTAGTCGATCCTCTTCCATTCGCTGGACATGTCCGTACCATCTTAATTGCTGAGTTTTAATATAATCTAAAATAGTGTCTTCAATCTTCATTTTCTCCCTTATAACTAAGTTCCTAATTTTTTCTCTTCTTGAAATTCTTGGGCCCTTCGTATAAAATCAATTTCCGTTGCCAAAAGGTACTTATTTGTTTTTGTTGTTAATGGCCAAAGTTCTGCTCCATAAGTAATGATGCTTTTAACAATTGTATGATATATATTCATTTTATTTTTATTACTTATATTTTTATCCCACAATATTACATTGAGGCAAGTAATTGCAAATTTTCCTTTATTATGTCTATTTCTTATTTCCTCTTCATAACTCCCATTTTTATTTATTTTAGTTCTTAAATATGTGATCTCACTACAACATTTTATTGTTTCTCCAGTCTCCAAAATTAAATTTTGTTCTGGTTCACCAATTGATAAATATTTTGTTTTTTTTCATGTTTAAATTTAAACTCCATTTTTCATATTCTTCTATTACTTTTCTAGTCATATATTCTAAATCTTCATAATCTTGTGCAATTAACAATTGATCATCTGCAAAATTTTATGTTGTATAAAGTTTTGTTGTTTGAAATAGGAATTCCCATGCTTGAACATTTTCTCCTCCAATTCTTTAACATTTCATGTACATATATTTTAAACAGAGTCGATGATAGACAACAACCTTGACGAAGACCTTTATTTATCGTGATGTTTGGTAATAGTATACTTAAAAAAAAAGAAAACAACTAAGCATAGTACAAATTAAATATATTAGTTAATAAGTCATATATATATATATATATATACGCATGACGTAGAAAGAGTCAAGATTTTATTATTAACTAGCTAATACCCGGCGTGCGCTGCTACTCTTAAATAAATGTTAATGTATTTTTACCACCAGCCGTGCGCTGTTACGCTTGCCTGGGAATCTACTTATCCCAATCTTCTTCGCATCAATGAAAGACAAACATATGTTGTCACGGGTTATAGCGTTTTTTGAGATGTTCAATTCTGTGTACATTAATTTGGTGTATTTGTTATGGTTTAAGCAGCGTAAGCCATTTAATCGTGAAAATAGGGACTTTATTTCACGTTCTTCACTACAAAGGGTGATTTTTAGGGGTGAAGGGGTTGAATATCACAACTCTCGTGTAGCCTATGTTCATTCCGGGAATCTCCTGAACATTTTGAAAAAAAACATCAAAATCGGATCAACGGTATGGCCGCGCATAGAATACGAACAAACAAACAAACAAACAAACAAACAAATATTGATTTTTATATGTTAGATTAAGTCCACCGCTGTGATCTCGGAGTAGCGTGCTGCCTTGTCACGTAGCTGGCCCGGGTTCGATCCCCGGTCGGGACAGTTTTTCAGGGTGAGGTTTTTATCGGGGTTTTTCCTCACCTGTAAGACAAATGTCAAGAAAACTTTAAGGTCCAAATGGTCCCCCAAATCATATGGCCATCGCAATCATCATTATTCATATTCGTCTTAGGTTAAGCTTAGGATTAGGGACTCTCCTGGCGCATCATTATCATCATCACCATCATATCATCGGGGCAACATAACCCACCCTTCAAGGCGCCCCAACCTCAGAAGTGGGTTACAAGCACGCCATGCCAGGAGGGAAATCAGGAATGTCGAAAGACAAACCTGGGGCATTTGAAAAAAAAATTAGATTAACGGTATACAAAAATCTATAAGATAAATTATTAAGGTAGCTATATATGGAATAGATAATCGAATATGGAATACGAGAATAAACACAATAATGTTAAAACAGTCAATGTTCTAAGAGATCAATCAACTTTGGTTAATGAAGTATACGAAAAGGTAATATATATAAGTACTATATTTGTAAAAATTACAAATCGAGTTATCAAATTCTGCACCAGCACATTTATTATATTCCCAAATCAAACACGTTAGGTATTTTATCAGTATTTCTCCAACAGTATCTCCAGAGAAAAGTTGTTGATAGAAAATACAATTTACGTTCGCTGAATCAGGAGAATCTTCACCTAATGGAACATCAGTTTCACTTTATGTATCAAGCTTAACTTTGATATTATCAGTGTTTGTATGACAATAATTCTCTTGTTCTTCTTCATTCGTAGGTTTTCTTTCATTTTGCTTTTAGTTTTATTCTTACACTCTTTCATATGTACTTTCCATTTCCATTCTTTTAGTCTTCAGTGAGTTCTTTTACATGGCCAAGAATTTATAATTGTCTCCACTGTAGCTCTCCCCCTGCTCATTTTACTGGTTTAGCGCTTATGTCGAATATTGTTACAAGACCCTGGCTCTTATGCTCAGGAATGGAGGGTGAAAACCACTACAAAATTCACTTTCTGCTTCAGATTTATTTAAGGATGCTCTTCTTCTTCTTCTTCTTCCTTTAATGTGATAGACCTAGCGGTCTGTTACGGTTTCAATCCAACGTTTGAAGGGTATGCCCAATCATCTCTTGCCTGGTGGCTGGTAATTTAAGATTTGACGTGGTATTCTTGTTCTGCTCATTTTTCTTACGTGAAATTTCCAGTTGCTCCTGTATTTTTGTACATATTCCATTGTGTACATATTCCATGATTGATTCTGTTTGTAATTCTTTGAGAATTTCAGAATTCCTTTTATGGTCTGTTCTTGAGTCACCTCCAGTACGTCTCATAAATTTCATTTCTGCCGAAATGTATGGGGATGTTCCATCCTCAAAATGTATTTCACTAACAGATCCTCAAGTTATGCACCCAATACAATTTATTTTCCTAAAGTCTCAGACAAAGATGAGATTGTGTAAGTTCTTGGCAGTTCCACTCCTAACTACGAAGTGAATACTAGACATTAAATAGATCTGGAAAAAGGAAGATAGAAACAGCAGAAATGCGTAACTTAAGAAGGATAGCATGACACACTCTAAGAGATCATATGGCATCATCATCAACAACAACAACAAAGATTAAGCCCAATGGCCTGTTCCGATCTCATTATAGGTCGAATTGGTCCTTCCATCTCTTCAATCAATGGTCTTCCCAACATTCTTCCCCCTTTTGGTTTATAATTATATATTCTTCTTGGTATGCGCTGTTCATTCATTCGTAATACGTGCTGAAGATAAGCATTTTGATAATAGGTTATTCTTTCACAGAGGTTAAATATATTAAGTTCTGTATCATGTGGCGATACTGATATTACAATACAATTACAAATATATGAAATGATAAATAAATTGGCAGACAATAAATTAAAATGGTTTCGACATATAGATCTAATTGAGACATCTCGTCTATCAAAACAGGCTTTACAAGTAAATCCACAGGTAAACGTTCCGGTGGACGTCCGATGACCAGATGGAGGGATATACTTTGAGTCGGTACAGGCTTACAGCCTAACCTTGAAATAGAAGAAGATGATGTTATAGATGCTTCTTTTGGAGATAGTTCAGCTTCTCGACTTAGACAAAACAAAATCGATCCAAGTACTTCAAAATGTTTCGATTCTTTCATACAGTTCATTTTATTTTCTCGAACCATCAGACATCTTCTCTTTATCCCAGACTTTTCGTTCAATTTTTGAGAAGAGAACATTATCAAAAATAAATATTAACACGTAAAAAAAAAAAAGCATTCCACCAACTACTTATTTGGATCCAAATACGGACTATACTATAATTTGACCCTTAAAGACAGTCCACATTTGGAATTTCATAACTGCTTCTTCTTCTTCTTGTTCACGGTTTAGGCTTATTTACTAGCCTATTCCGGCTCCAAATTGCTGCTCTTTCCATCTTTTCTTTGGTATTCCCAAACTTCTTCTTCCTCGTGGTGAATAGCTGCATGCTGCTTTTGGTATTCTATTCTCAGTCATCCTTGCTAAGTGTTGTTTCCAGTTTGTTCTGTATTTTCTATTGTTGTGTTTAATTCCTCTGCTTTTAGTTGTTGTCTTATTTCTGTGTTATGTTTTTGTCTGTTCTTTGATATCCTGCTATTGGTCTGAGGAATCTCATTTCAGCAGCATAACTGCAAAAACTTATTACCGGTGATAACGAATAACAAAACATATAATTTGCATAAGTAATGTCACGACTGATGTGACTCGTGAATTTATCTAAAGTTTTTAGAAATCAAGGGTGGCATTTGTTAGGACTATTTAACGAATACAATTAAGCTGTTTACTCAAAAATTATTATTCAAATACAGTTACCGGTACTTTAAAATATGTATATATTTAATGTATACGGCGATACATTCTTATTTGAAATAAGACATGCAAGGATGTTCATTCACTGCAACTTGATCATATTATTTATTGCCAAATAGGATCGCAATATTGTAAGATGCACCCTAGTGGAGAAAAAAATAAACACATTAAACTGTATATTATAATCAACAGTACTTTTTTAAATTATAAACACTTTTACAATACTTTTTTTCTCATTTATTTCCTTCTTGTTTTACTTTTTCTTCTTTGTTTTACCTTTTTGTTAATTTTCTTTAATTCTCACATAGACACAAGGATAGGGCACACACACCCAGGACCAAGGTGGAGATTTAACATCAAGAGTTAAAAATGACACAGATTGAAGACTACACACGTGGTTAAGTAAACTGTGGCCAGTAATAATATTTCCTCCTTTACATATTTCAAAATTGTATTTGTATTGCGTGGATTTTTAAACTGGCCTAAACCTTCTGGCGACATCAAGAAGTTGAGGTCGACTCAGCCTCTAACAGAAATGAATACTAGACTCGTGTTCTTGGAGTAAAGGTGGCCGACAAGTAGGGCTGGCAACCCGGCTTACATCTAATGAGAACTGACTAGAAAGGTACGAGCCTTAATCTCCTACTACTCCAAGGGTCTCCTAAAGCCTTTACTGGGATCACTTGATCTTTTCATTAGTAGTAAAATTATTAGACTATAAGATATTGACTATCCTATTGCAAGAAGTCCATTTATACTCTTTATTTCATTAGGCCAGAAAATGAACAAATTAGAGTGAGAAAATGGGCAAGTTAGTGTACGCCATATTAGTTACAATTAATTGTATAATCTGCCGCACTATAAGGAAAAGTTGGCTATTCTGTTTAAACAATGACCAGAGTAGACGGTCTCATGTCATTGAATCACCAAAATAAATGAAGGTTGATCACTGTTTTTAGACTACATGACGATCCATTCAATTAAATTTTACTCCTAGAGTATAAATACCTTTCAAAGCTGGAATATGCTCGGTTAGAAATGTATTGGGAATACTCGTAAATTTCCAATATGGCGTCTTTTATACATTTTATTATTAGTTTTAGTCTTAATTGTGACTAACATTAACTGGTTGCATTATAGATCGTAATATAATAGATATTATCTTTTTGATAAAATTTGTATTTAGTATTTAATATTAGAGTTAATTGAGATTGTTATATTCTGATGTAATATATGTTTGTCCTGGTGAGTGGAAGAGAAGGTAACATGGCCTTAACTCCATCAGGCTAAATAAATCTAAATATAAATATAAATCTAAAATAACGCATGTACAAACCTCCAAACCAGTATTACGTTGTTCAGATCTAAATGTGAAATATTTCATTTTATACATATTATAATTAACACAAACCAAGTCTGAATATTACAAATCCAAACCATAATGAGTTTCCAGGTAGTACATCCAAATAATTTGCCGAAGGCCAACCACAGCCTCCAGAACAAACTATAAATTACGTACATAATAATTATCAGAACTAACTAGCCAGTAAAAATCCATCAAAAATTGTGATCTCTTATCGAAAATTCACCAGGCAAACCAATCATTATTATACATGAAAACAATACCCTGATCCAAATTCAATACTGCCACACTAACCACAAGTCCGCAGAAATATGCTTCCGCTCACATCAAATCGTATTATCAGAATTAACAATGCAATTCAATGATCCCTTTAATAGGTACTGTCCTCTCCTGTATTTAATACTTTTTAATTGAAGAATCTGTCGAAATTACTAAAATTGCTACTAAAAATAGAAAACGCAGTTATTAATTTAACTCTAATATTGGTTATAGGCAATAGAGTGCAAATTGTTGAATGCAGGCTTTCACGGCCGGTAATCGTAATGTTGAGTGATTCCGGGTTATGTGGCCGTGGTCCATAGTTGGTGTTGAAGAGAGCACGTCAGAATGGATAACACACCCTCAACCAGCATAGCCTACTTACCATATGTACAAAGAGTCACAGATCGTATCGGAAAACTCCTACGAAAATACAACATAAAAACAGTTTACAGACCTACAAGAAAAATAGAAGACTGCCTTCGCTCAGCTAAGGATCCTCGGCCACCTCTCTCCACTTGCGGCGTATATCGACTTCCTTGTTCGTGTGGTAAATCATATATAGGGACCACGAAAAGAAGTATAGCCACCCGTTTATCAGAACATAAAAGAAACTGCAGACAAGGAGAAATGGATAAATCAGCTGTAGCAGAACATGCCATTACGAATGGACACCAGATTCTATTCGACGATACACAAGTTTTAGCCACAACTTCCTACTATTTCCCTAGATTATACCGAGAGGCTATAGAAATACACAAGCATAAGGGAAATATTAACAGAAAAGAAGAAGGTATCAAACTGTCTAAGGCCTTGTTTCATACACTAGAAAATAAATGCATTAACACCAGTGACAACAAGGAGACGACTATTAGCCAATCAGCAAGAGCCACGCCCACTCACCCTGCACCCCCCACTAATACAACGTCCTCTACGTCCACAGCGCTCATTCTAAGTAGATCTTCCGACCAGGAAACACGCATAGAAGCACTCGCCACTGAAGATGCCCTCCGCAGTTGAGGGCGAAACGTCTGGTATCAACACCAACTATGGACCACGGCCACATAACCCGGAATCACTCAACATTAGAGTGCAAATTAATTAAAACGAAGACTTTTTTTCTGGTTTTAGATATGTAGGGATAGTTAGCTCAAAATCTCTGACAAAATACATCTCATATGCCAGTTTTTAATGTTGTTTTCATTTGATATAAGATCTACTCATAATCCAGTATTAAAACTAAATATCAGTATGGAATGCGATAGTTTCCAATCTTATGTAATCTAGCTATTAAGAACTAATACCCTATACAGGGTGTCCCATTCAAACCCCCCCATTTTAATTAATCATAACTAACAAATTATACGGAATTATTAAAAGAGGCCGGTATTAAACGAAACAGAAACTCAAAGAATTTTCATTGTCACACTAAAACACCTCTATATGTATACCATTAGTAGCATGAACAATATAAAGTCTGAATTCGATTTCGTGCCACGTTCTGTCCAACATGTCCATTGGTACTGTTGCAATTGTGTCAAGGATACGGGTTCGTAAATCATGAACATCTTGTACTGGAGTCGCAAACAAATGGTATTTTACATAACCCCAGAGGAAGACGTCCAGTGGAGTGATGTCTGGCGAACGTGGTTTTATATCATTATTGTCCAACGTGCGACAGATGAATTAACTGCAACAATGAAAACAAAAATTCTTTGTGTTTCTCTTTCTTTTAATACCAACCTAATTTCATAATTCCGCATATTTTGAGAGTTATGATTAAATATAATGTGGGAGGTTTGAATGGGATACGTTGTATAGGCCTATATCCATAATTTATGTTATAGTCTTTACGTTCGTGGCCTATGTGCTTATCGCACCACATTACAATATTACAACAGGCGCTTAACACAGAACACATCACCCGCACGTTACGTGGCACGTATAACATATCTACATGTATTGCAACAATAGAGTGAAGAATGATTAAATTACTGATGCCAATTGATATAACTACATTCAAGTATATAAGTGTAAAAGGCAATTCGTACAGTGTTAAATAGTGTATTTTAGTAAATTTAGGTTTCATTCTTCGGTTGGGGCAAGGTTACTGGGTGAGAATTTTTCAGGGATTTTCCTAGTCTTTAAGACAAATGGTAGAAAACACTAAGACCCAAATAGTTGCTTAACACAATTTGGCTATCAAAATCATCATATTAGCTTTGTTTAGTATATATGTATGAGTGAATTCTGTGATTTGTCTTTAAATATTCGTTCATTAATATTCAT